>JAJKFL010000013.1:41461143-42061143 GCA_021186555.1 Reticulitermes speratus
ACAGAAATTTAATTCCGGTCCAGATCAGTCCAGCATAACCCATACGAGGCACAAATAAAACTTTGTAAGTTCCGAGGTCTCTTTTCTTCTGTCATGTGTTGCTGCACCACTGAGTACTTGGTTCCCAATGTTTCGAGACAATGTTGTGGACTCATCTTCAAGGGTCTTCCTGGTCATTTCGACCCTTAAAGATGAAACCATTGTGTCATCTCAAAACGTAAGGAACCAATTACCCAGTGATGTCACTGGGTAATTGGTCATGACACACCAGTAGAACAGAGACCTCAGCTACACAGCTTTGCCAGCATAAAAGTTCATCAGTTTTATGATAAATGACTTGTGTTACAAAAAATTCATAAATAATACAAACAGAAGTCTTCTTACAATTAATAACTGTTATTTGAAGCTTTTTCTTGTACAGAAGAAGCTCAATGAAACACAACTGGAAATAATTCCTAACTCTTTGGAAAGATATCTGCAGTATTACTGGTTTTGAAACAAAATGTTTATAATACTGAAGTACAGCCTAACAAAATGATTTTATTATAAACACAACAGATTTTGTTTTTATATAAAGTTGCTACATGTTTCGACCCAATCAAGTCATCATCAGGCTTATAAAAATACATAAACTAAGAATAATTGTATATCACTACAACTGTCACTTCAGTCACTTCATGGACTGAGATACAATTATCATTTCATGGATTGAGGTCTAATCCTTACAATCACATCAATTTTGAATACATTTAATAACACAGTAATATGATTTTAAGGATTAGACCTCAAACCATGAAATGATAATTGTAATGATATACAATTAGCCGCCTTTTACATAGTTTATAAGCCTGATATTGCCCCAATCAGGTCGAAACATGTAGCAACTTTATATAAAAACAAACTCTATTGCCTTTATAATAAAATAGTTGTGTTAGACCATGGGTCTCCAACCTTTCTATGGCAAAGAGCCATACCCGTTATTGAGGGCTGGTTCACGGGTCGCACGTGGAAAAATAACAGTAAGTGGTACACCTAACTGCCCAAATTATTGTAAATTTTTTATAGCATATACACAATTTACAGATAAGGCTGCATGCCGCCAGCAGGCTGTGGGTTGGAGACCCATGTGTTAGACTGCATTTCTCTATTATATTAATACTTTATGAAACACATGGGGATGTCTTTCATCAAGAACAAAATTTATATCCAAAACAATGTATATCCAATAAATGAACATCACAATGAATAAGGTAAGCAAAATTGTAATATTGCAAAGAATAATTCCTGTGTCTTCTGGGTTATGACACTGTATTGTTGTCTGGTTGGTGTGTACACATGTTTTGGAGGAACATTCATGCTTCGTTGTTAGGGTTGAAGTTGACTTAGTTACAGTATGTATCTCCAAAACACTGAATTCCCCATGGTAAAAATGTGTGTAAAGAATAAATTTGGAAAAATATATACTTCATCTTATAAACTGTTATGCTCCCATTTAGCCAGTTGCCTTCATGATTCATTGCAGGGATAGTCACAGCATACTGACTACTATGGTTGGCGGAGGTGTCACTGCTGCAGTCATGCTGCTGTCAACTAGGTCTAAATGAAGGCCACAACCTTACAGATCTGTTGACCACTGTGTCTCCATATGGTTTCAGTAATATGTTGTAACTTACATAGATGCTTCTGTAGTTTAAACCAACAAGTGATCAGGTAGTATGTAGAAATGTTTCAACATATTTCATTAATTGCTAAACACAAACATTCTTCAACCTTTACAAGTAACTAGAAGTATTCTGATGTGGTCTATACCCTTGATTTGCCATCAGAAGGCTTATATAATTACATACATGTATACTGCACAATATTCCATATGAAAATATTGGAACCATATCTCGCTGAGCTGTATAACTTCAGAAAAACCATGATAAGCCATATTTTTGTCTTATAAATTTGTAATTTTAATCACAACACTTAACTAATTATTCATGTCAAGCACTTAGAACGCTTGCACTGAACATGATTTGCACAACTAAAGAAACATCATTTTTTGGACACTTCAACCCTTAAGTGTATAGGCCCTATTTAAGTGTATATGAAAGTTAGTTTAATGGTGTGCAAAGACACAAGTTTATGAAGATTTTAGCAACTTTACACAAGCACTTATATGCACAAATCCTTCTATGTTTATCATATACAGTACTTGCATCCCTGGTAGCAAGTCCCTCCTTACTCCTGAAGGACGTTGGTTTGGGAACAAACCTTACTAATCAAAAGCTTAGGACAAACAGTGGATAATCTCATCACTGATTAAAATTTAATACACAAACAAAATTACAAACTTTACTTGATGCATCCAATTGTGCTATACTTACACTAATATACTTATATGTTATATTAGTTTTTCTGACTATATTAGATTCACCAATGTGAATGACTTATTCAAATAACAAATCCTTCACATTAATTCCAGTGATCTGAGCTATCAAGATGGCCTTACTATTACTCATGTTAAGTGTTTAGCAATTTTCAGTAATGGTGTATCAAACTGTATGGTTCTCTTAAACTTTCCATTTATGCATAACCATTCCAAAGACATTCTACCCAATGGACAAAATCCAACAAAATGTTGAACACATTTCACATAAGTGCAAGTAAATGAATCCCAAAACTGAATATCCTCTGTCATAGCAATGATGAAACCTCATGAAGCTTATCACACTGATTTCTGGATTGATGGAGGTGACCTCAAAGTTTATGTTCCATGCCAAGAGATATTTTTAAAATCAAACAAATATTTTTGTATGAACAAAAAATTAGTAATTGGTTTATGAATATCTATTATGAAAGTTTGCATTTCAACATGTTTTGACATTTTCAAGACATAAGTTAATGAGTAAGAACAACACTCTAAAGCTGAAATATGTACTTTAATTGGGTAGGTACAAATATATATATATATATATATTTAAAATGTAGTAATTTCACGAAAATAAAATATAATTTATTTCTGGATACTACAGTTAAAAATATGAAACTGTCCTGTGATATACATATATATATATACATACATTCGCTTACAGGTATATTTTAATGTAATAGTTCATGTGGATATACTCCTTGTAGTTGCACTGTTAGAACATTAAAATGCAGCATTAAAAAATGTAGTCCGTTGTTTCAATGTAAAATTATTCAGAACCCTATCCAGTCTCACATTACAGTCATTTGATACCAATGAAAACACTGGATTATCACATAAACAAGACTTACACAAGTGTGGACACAAATTATCACAAAGTAAAGTAGAGTAAAAGGTAAAGTTGTACATCTGCACACCATAGTGGCATATAGGGGGAACAGATATACAGCTCCACTCATTTGTAATCTTGGCACTAGATGGAAACATACTGCACAGAAAATCTTAAATTCAATCATTTGTCAGCAAATGTGTTTTTGTGGGTCAGTGTAAGTGAATGCCAAGGAGAAAAGAAAGCAATTATTTACAAACACATTTGGGATTTTTAATATATTCAAATTTGTGAAAGTATAGTTACCTACAATCTGCCCATTATTTTAGGAGTATGACTAACTGATGTCATATTTGAACCAAGAGATCATTGTATATTTTGGTATTCTAGAATCTTAATGTTATAAATGTTTCTAAATGTACCCTCTTCAATTAGAGTAAAAGCTGTGATATCGAGCACTGGATGATGAAGAAAGCTCTAGTAACCAGAAAATGACTAAGAGCCCCATCACATTTCACTATTCCATCAACCAGCAGCAGTGTTGTAAATACGATTACTAAAAGAGTGAAATATTCGTGTCTTGTTGGTTCTCTACACTATTTATACAGGACAGGATATCAAGTGCCAAATTAAATGGTTCGATCTGTCCATGTAGTTACTTACTACACTAAGATACACATTAAGTATAATGTTACATCCAGAGAATTATATCTGGCAACCCTTTGGTCCCAGATATCACAACTTTTACTGCAATTCCATTTGATGGCATAGTCATAACCATTCTAAGAAAAAACAGTCATCACTCTTTATGATACAACAGATTTTTATATGCAGTAATATGTTGGTGCCTGTGTCATTACAAGAAGTTAAAACCTTCCCAGAGATCTGCAGTATAAGTACCTCAAATAATGTATGCATTCATCATATAAGTGTGTGAGCTATTTAATAGGTTATACCTGTAACCTTCTTCCACAATATAACCAATATACAAGGGCTGTTCAAATAAAATCTGTGCGCAGTACTGATCATGAATATGGCCCGTCACTGGTGAGCATGTTGCTGTGTGCATGACACACCAGCAGCTGACAATGAGCCACACAACAGAACAGACATGTTAGAGCAAATAGTTAACAGCATGACACAGTTAAGTGCCAGCATTTCAGGTGCAGAATCCATCCAAACAGGCCCAATGTCCTATCATTTAGTTTCCTGGTGCTGACAGTTGTCAGTCAGGTTAAATTTATGCCAGAATGCATGCTGTGTGTGGAAAAGAAAGCAGTGATAGAATGGCATCAGATATTCCACTCAGAGTGGCAGGGAACAAACCATGGGGCACAGCCAGGCCAAGCCTACATCACTGCAACACCTGAGAACATTACAGAAGTTGAGGAAGCTGTTTGTGCAGATAGGCGTGTCACCATGTAACTTCCAGGTGTTCAGCCACCTCAAGGAAGTGCTAAAGGTATGAGAAAAACATGCCAATACCACAGTAATAAAGTGGTTCTAGCAGCTGTACAAGGAGTTCTTTACAGAAGGGATCTGTCAAATGGTGGGCCAGTGGGATTCCTGACTCAATTCCCAAGATTATTTTTAATGGCCTCTTCCTTCACCCAGAAAAATTCATTTGCACAAACCTCGTATGTGTCCTCCTCACCTGCAGGTTACATCACTTACAGGGCCAATTTTATGGCTCCATTATTCTGTTCAGTGATAGATATATAGCAGACCGATCTTAAATTTATACAATTTGTGCTAAAGTTTCTTACCAGACTGTCATAAGGCGCAACAGACAACAAAAATTTCCAGTGAAACTGTAATAGGTGTAAGGCATAAGCATAACAGACTTGAGCAATTACCCATTCATTAAAGTATAACTTCCACCTTGTTACAAAGTTTAATTAACAATTCGGCAATTAAGGGTTCCCTAATATACATACAACATCCAAGAATTTGAATTTTATGCTTCAGCACTGCCTTCAATTTCACTTTGTCCAAGATAAGATTTACTTTCTATATGATGTACAGCTACACCACAGTCATCATTTCTGCATATATACCATATAGATCTTAGAACTTTTATATGCTTATATTTGATCTTTACACATTACATTAAACATAACTGTAACAAGATGGAGATTTCAACCTTAGAGAATATCGTCTGCAGGTGTAAAATTTTATCTTCTTCTATACAGCCTGATGATGGCTAGATAAATAGCCAAACCATGTAGTTGGACTTATATCTTAATATAAATATAAATTGTGTTTGACAGACATATAGTTGGGTTATTGTTTTAAGTACCCTATTCATACCCACTGTAAACCATCAAGAACTTACCCCAAGCCATATAAATCTGTGTACAGGTTAATGATGTATCACAGAAGACACACCACAGACATGACAATATGACAACATGACAGAATATAATATTCACTCATCACTGTAGTGAACAAATGTCCAGAGAGGAAAAGGCCTGATCTCTGCTATATGGACCTACAAAAGCGTCATTTTATGAAAGAATTTAAGACAAAATAACAGATTTCAGAAACATTTTGTTACTGAAAGGTAACACATTACATATTCACATCAGAGATTGAAAATTGTTACAGGTCACCATACAGTTCACTTGTTGCTCATCATAATGATCTACTGATTCTGATAATGGACACAGGTACAAAATATGGTCTAAAAGCTAATCTTCAGAAAGAGAATACTTGGTTACAAATAGTGACAATAACATGTTAGATGTATAAACCATTCAACTGTAAAAACCTTCACAAAATTAATTCAGTGCGAGACAAATGAAGATCCTGTAACGATGATGTCTGAAGTACTGCAGAATCAACAAGCCTGACAAGCTGCGGGTACAGTAAACTGTATTATGGGATGGAATGTAATAAAACAAAGACTGATTATCATTAAGGCCATAGTGGGCAGAACATTTAGTTGTCAAAGCAAAACCTTAAATAAGGAACCCACACTCACAAAAATGCATCATCTTCAAACAGGTCACGGAGTTTATTTTTTGTTTATTTTACTACGTAATTGAACTACATCAATTGCTGAGATTATACAGCAATACTACTATGAATGATAAATCATGAGGAAAGTAGAGGTAAGGAGTCATACCCTATTTCAAGGCACTACACTATCACCCTCTCAAAACACATCGAGGAAATCCACAACAAACATCAGGCACAACAGCTAGTAACTATATATGACTTAAAGCAGGAACACTCCAAAATTAAGGTTATGCTAAAGTTTGACTTTCACAATTTAATGTCTGAGCTTAATATGTATCAAAAATTTTTTACGTTTCCATAACAACATGATTTCCATTGATGGAAAATCAGTTATACTTGGATACAGTAACATGTCAAGAGATTGCAAGGAAGTTAACTTTTACAGATATTATTAAGCATCAAACACTAGGAACATTAGTGGTTAGTTTGTTCAAACATCTTGGTCTAGGATAGAAAAGGCATATTCTGATTTAATTTCTTGACAGTCGCAAATAACAGCCAAGATAACTTTATACCCATTAACCAACCAATAATTGTGCTAATCTGCTCATTAAGTCTCAAAACTTATGCTCATCTTGTGAGATATTAGGTACTCACAGTGGTGTTGATGAATATTCAACTAATCTGCATCCAGAAGACTAGAATTCTACAGCCATCTTACAAGCTCATTAGAGAAGACACTTAAGTAGTGGCTATTACTAACAGAATAGAAGGAAGAACCTGGAAGATGGTATGGGTAAGTACACTGTATAGAGGAGCGGAGGTGGGTCCTTCAATGACTGCCTCTAGATCACAGACTTGTCACAGGGCAAAGCTGCTTCGTAATAACAATCAATAAGAGGTGAGGGGAAGATCAAAGGCAGACTTCAGGACACTAAAAACAGGTAAACACTGGTTAGTGGAAGCACGGTAAAGTGGAAAGGAAATTGTTTTATGTAGAATCCTCAGCACTGTGACAATTTGGTGCTGTGCAAAGACAGGGGCAATGTTCTTGGAAAAGCATAGGAGAAGAAATGAAATAAAAGAATTCTGCACTTAGAAATAGCAGTGCATGCCCACAAATATCATAGGCACACAAAGAAATATTTGTCTTCTGTTTGAATGGTAATTTATTATCACTAAGAAACTGCCCCCTTTATTATCTCTTTTTGGCATTAAATATGAATTCAGGGGTCTACTTAACATACTGAGGAAGGTTACAAAAGTTTCAAATATTTCAGGTGCATATTTTACAATTGATCCTAAAATGTACACACTTATATACATATATATATAATTACCTCATATAATAAAATAATTTATGGCTGACACACTTATCAGTTATCAAAATAACTTTTTATTTCCAGGAAGCACATTCTCCTTGTTATGCAGTTTCTAGCTCATAATGTAGTCACTTGAACTTGAAGAATTACTACTTGTAGTCATACATTATAACACTTCTGTTTGCATTCTGAAAACACAGTGTTAGCATTACTGACCACCCAGCAACCAGACAAACTAATTTCCAAAATGTTCCATCCAATCACAGAACAGGAGTCTCTCATCTCTGTCAGACAAGCAGATGCCAGTACGACTGAAAGGCTGGTGACAGGAAAAAGATACTTTTAAAAGTTCAAACTAACTTTATTCTGATCACAGTATGAAACCAATCCCAGGAATCAGAATCTGAAAATTACTTCAAGTTAATATACATGGTAAGATGGTAAGGATATGCAGATTGCAGTGTAAGAATTACATCAGAAAATGCAGGAAAATATATGTTAAGTTTACACACAGATGGTTGTTCTTAGCAGTGAAATTAACAGTTTTTTTTAGACCTGCATTGTTATTAAAACACTAAAAATTGTGAAAGAGCTAGATACAGAATTGTTACATAAGACTGACAGAATGGCTGCTAACTGCATTTGATATTTCTGAAGGAAGGTTTCACTGATTTTTAGATTATTTATGAATGTTGCTTTGACATGGATTATAGAGTGCTAAAGGAGTTGAGATGATCATGAATGGTAGTCATGACCTACTTAAAGGATTTGCCTGGCATATGCCTGGAGACTCAGCAAAACCACAAAACCACTCAGGACAGCCAGCAGCCTAGCCAACACCTTCTGCATAAAAGTCAAGGCACTTGCTATAACATCCTTCTGGTATGGTATGAATGCAGTCATTTACATTGTAAAGTCATTAAATGCTCCACTGCATTTGCGAATCTTTTCGCATTTGCAAATCTATTCACTAATATTCTAAATTTAATTTCAGGCTCCATTCAATTTTACAGAAAATTTCTCGTCCTGGAAAGTAACTGTCATGGTCTGTGTGTAGCCAGTGGATTTGTACCTGTCAGTGAATTTAAAAAATCTCAGTCACATGTGGATGATACTATGTACACTGTATACAGACTAAACTAAGGAAAGAATAGAAACTAAGAAAAGAATATGCTCTGCTCAGCATCCGTTCAGCATAATAATTTTGATGTCAAAAACGTGATTTAAGATAGAAAAAATCCAGTTAAGAAACACCACGTTAAGATTCCATTAGAGTAAATTAATTTTTAAGTCCACCTAAAATATGCCTACAATGAGGCTAACTTTTTCTCTTAACACATTCATCAGAGTAAATCATTTTAATCATTACATATCTGAAATCAGTTTCACCACCTCAGTAGCTCCTACACATCTTGTTTAAACAGTAAAGTCCAACTTAATGTTTCACAACACAATGACTTCCTTCACTGTGAAGAAAATTTCTGCCAAGTTTTGTAACTTCCAATATCTATGGTTTTCACAATTTAGAGTCCAAACGCACTACTTCCCATGAGAAACCTAAATCACAACCTCATTTTACTTACGTGCTTCATACTTTGGGCAAAGCTACGAAGATTTTTACACAAAGCTACAAAGGAAACTGGAAAAAACATTTTAAAATTTTGTTTATTCACTCATTCTGGTTCAGTTTCTGAGGTTATGTAGTGTGAAATGAAATACAGTAACACACTACTGAAAAATGAACAGGAATAAATACAGGAATGCCTACTTGTAAGTACTAGTCTGGTGTTCACCTACAAGGATCAAGGAATGCCATGAAAACCTCAGTCCAGATGCCAGATCCCCAGCCAACAATTAACTGGGTACTCCATAACATAAGTCTGATGTGTTACAGCAACTCGAAAGAGGAGAGCTATTAAAAGTATTAACGCTCACAACATGCTTAGGAAAAATACCAGCATTCAAAAATCTGATGATGATGGTGGTGATGATGATGATGATGATGACAACCACGACAAGCACAATAAAAATTACGATGATTAAAATGGAGGTTTCTGTAAGTTTATGATTGAACAGTACTATATTGTTGGGTAATGAACACAATTTCAAGCTTGTGACATAAAGGTATACTTCAATCTCTATGGAAATCAACTACCATTTTTGTAGATACACACTCTTTGCAAAAAGTGCATAAAAAGAGATATGGGGGGACGTTTTCTGCATGTTAATCCTGTGAAATCCCTGATCACACTCTGACAAAATATGGCACAGAAGAAAAATTGTGCACAAAATTTAGTTTCTGTTTTGTACTTAACATCAGACAAACATTAATCCCACTTTCATAATAAGCTCAAATCAAATTTCACGTATCTTCTCAAGAAGTTCATTGTGCAAGATTTGTACATCTACTTACCAAAAAACACAGACCTCATTAATACCTATAACTTTTATTTACACTTTTTTGGAAATAATAAATATTAAACAAACTACAAGGAAAATAACTTCTGACCCTAAGTATTGCCAGTAACTTCGAAATACTATACTGTGTCTACACTATATTGCAGCTAATACTAAGGTCATATGCTTTAAAGATGAATTAAATTTTTACAACTGATGTAACGTTTACTGAAAGCAAATGAAATTTAATGCACAGTAGCAACATAGGTGAGGCAAGTGAGGGACTTGCCTTGGGCAAAAAAAGCTGAGGGACACAGGAAAAATTGTATTTTTTTTAAATAGTATGTTAAATTCTCACTTACTTATGCATTCACCAATTGTGTATGCAGCTCTCATGACTACAATAAATGTTGTGTTATTATTAAACCTCAATCTGGGTTTTGAACCCCGGCAGGGGCAAGAGATTTTTCTCTTCTCCAAAATTGTCCAGACTGGCTCTGGGGCCAACCAAGCTTCCTATACAATGGGTACATGGTAGAAGATGGGTCCACACACATTTCATGTTAGAACACAATTGCGTATGTTTATTGCAATGAACTGACATTTCCACCTGTTGTCAGAAAGCCTTATATTTTTTACAGATATTTTTATAAAGACAGGCAGGTGGATGATCTGTGAGATTTGAGGTTCGCATGATGATAATCATGAAGGTTACTGTATTCTGGGGTGTGACACCATGCAGGGTACCCTGAAGATGGCGGCAGCAGGCTGCTCCAAAATATCAGTACATACCTACCACATTATACAGCATCATATCCCAGAACACAGTTTTCTTCAAGTGAATTCTAGTTTCATGCATTATTTTGTTCTTCCAGAATGGTTTCTAATATTTTTATTGTCTATCATATATTCAGAAAACTGTTTCTCAATAATTAAACATACTATATGCTACCTGTGAGTCAGCATCTGACCCATTCTGATTTGTACAGTGCTTGTTGTTGCACTGATTCTCCAACATCACAAGAGACTGGTAAGTCTAATCCCTCTTGTAGACAAAACCCATTAATTCTGAGATTTCAATCAGATTTTTTTAAAAAAAAAAAAAAAGCTTCAGTTAAAAAGTGTTACACCAAATTGACATTAAATCTACAACCTCCAGCCTGTTAAGTGAGAAATCCTACAATCAGAACGAATATCTAACAATATCTTTTTGTATTTATTACTGCCAGCTACTGATTAACCACAAAAAGAATGACAAATTTATGAATCTGCTGTAATCAAAATCACCTGCCTTTTAAATCATGAGGTTAAGAAATCCAGTAAGTGATTAAAATTCGGTAATAAGTAACTTCTTTCCCTTCTTTTTTCTCCTCAGTGAAATTCAAATCCATACTTAACAGAACTGACAGGAAATTAATGAGACTAGACTTTAAATACTCTTGCCATAGACTAGACTCCTATCCATATCTGAACATGTTAAGGGTTAATTTGGTTTCAATCAGTTACATTGTTCCTGAACAAAAGTGTGCAAATAGAAAGCACACAACATGAGCTGAAAGTGAATCACATAAATCTGCCAGCTATAAGACTGCTGATGATACACCTGCATTCTTTAAAGCTGCTAACACACGAAGGCATTTTTTTTTACTTTGTCTAACTACCTTTATGTTGTGTCCATAATATCAAAGACAGAGATACAGTTTAGAAGCATGTCCAATTCAAATAATAATCACAGTTATATGAAAATCAGAGCTATAATTACTTTCATGTCACAGTACAAGGCGTGACAAATTACACAACACTGGACTATGATTTTCATGCTGACAATTTCAGTAATGCATTAACTAAGAGAAAATTTCAGACCAAAGTCCTGCAGTCCTAGAACTTGTCTGTCCCATTTCTTGCACCTCTGTTCAATGAATAAAAAATTCACTGCGCTCACTTTAGGCCCGATGCTGAACTAAACACTGGTCAGCATTCTGGACATATATGGCAAGGGCTTTTCCAGTTGCTTCCAAAATGAGTACCAAAAGCTTTTCACAGAATAAATGGGTTTAATAAGTAATGACAATTATCTTCACATATCAGCTGATGCTGCAGATCTTCTGTCTAATTACTGTCTGATAAATCCTTGAAAGTGCTGTTAATCATTCCTGTGGGTTATCAACAGCTGTCTCAATGTATGGCTGCTTCATCCAGATGAGACTGAGACACTCCTTAACAGCCTGCCCTGATATGAACTGTGCTCCACGTTTAATGCGCACATTCATATTTTTTACATTCTCCTGAGTCTTCAAGTTCTTTCTCAAATTAGATGCATTACATACGTTATGTGAATAACATTATCTTGTGGGGCGCACAAGGTAAGAAGAAAGAAAGTAAAGCCACATAGGTAGTTGTCAAAGAGTCACCAGAAATGACTAGAGAAAGTAAAATTGTGATGTAAGGAATCCTTTTATCCTTCAATATACCTGTACAACTTGACCATATAAACTTCAAATGCAAGAAGTACGTAGCCAATTCAAGGTGTCATACGGAGGGAAGGAAGGGATTTAATTGCCAGTTCCTAGTCAATCTACTTTCACTGATATGCACTTTCCTTCTCTTCCCTGTAGTCAATTTAAAACTGGCCAGACAAAGCAGCAGTGCTCTCGACTTCCCTCATAAATTAAAAAATAATGTAGCCAGGTAGTACTCTGCTTCACCAAGAACACCAACATGTTCCCAGAATGGGGCTCTCTCATCATCCACATACACTTCACACATCTATCAATGCATATTTCGTTTGTAACCTCACATACCAACACAGTTCAGCTAATCATTCTCTCAATCTATTCATTTACACCATAAGGCTCTCATGGTACCCTGAATTAATATCACAAATTGCATCTTTCTGGTTTCTTCAAATCAGAAAATATTTTAAGCATGTCACAGTAAACATACTTTATGTAATTATAAACTCTGTTTTCACCAGTCATGCTTAGTTTCTCAGGATAAAACATACCACGGATACTTCCCGAAGTACTTGATAAAGTGGATTCAGGTGAGGTTAGGGTATATGGGAATGGTTTTGGTTCTGTATGACAACCCAGCCACCATCACCCACACTGTTTCTACGCTGTCGATTTATGATATCGAGCTGCCTTTTCAGGTTTCGGTGTAACGCCAACAAATTCTCCTGAAACAAAAAGGACTATTTTGAAAACGTACTCTTTCAAACATAGCTGACATTATATCTTCACAGTTTCATTCTTCCTGTTTGAATTTGTATGCCTAGAGTAGGGAAGACAACAGTTCATTCAGAATCTTTCACTGTAAGCAATAACACAACTTCAAGGAGCAGTCTCTCCTTTGAGAGGCCAACAGTTGGTCAGCTAGTCAAGAATTTACCTGTATTTCATAAAACCCAGCAGGTCATTACATTGTTCACAACAGCCTGCTATTGGTCTCTATTCTGAGTCACGCCATGGGTGTGAAAATAATGGGTTACAAATGAAAGAAAACTCATTCAAGTCTAACTCTATAATGAAATCTCACAACATATTTCCATAACTGCTTCATATAAAACTTTCAAGACTAATATAAGGATTCATCAAACTAATACAAGAGAAACATTTCCTCCAGAATATGAGATTAAGTGGTAAAAAAAATACAGCTTTGTTGTTGCTACTTAAGAACTCACATCTTCATGTCATGTGACATACAGAAGGATTATTGTTGAAGTGTGCCACTCATGACACCATCTTCCATTCAGTCCACAAAACCTAGATTTATACCTGATGCTACAGCCTCCATTCATTGGTACAGAAATTTTTCAGTGTCAGTTTTCATATTTAAGAAGGTATGTGAATTTATTTTCTTCATAATTTCACACCAAAAATAAAGTTTTATGAATCAGGCAATATAATACAGTATTTCACACTGGTCAAACAGTAATTTTACGCACCTTCTCATTTTCAAGTTTTCTGAGTTCTTCCTGATGACGCTCAGAATCCTGCTGGTCCAGCTGACTCAAACCTTCAGCTTCACTCAGTCTTTCTGCCAGCTGGGTCTTGTAGCGAGATAAGTATGCGATTTCTGTCTGTACTTTCAAGTACTCTTGTGCTAGCTGAAAAAAGGGGCATTTCAAATATCTACTTAATACTTCAAAGAAATGTTTTGTGTTTAAAAATTACAAGCATGATGGCTGCACAAAAACTGTTAGATTATATCCTAAAAATGTAACAATGGACATCTGTATTAGTGGAGGTTATACACACCAATGGTTCACCAAATTTATAATTATTAGTTTATAGTTGCTGTACATAATGATGTGACACAAAGCAAACATAGTAACCTATCCCGAAACATTACGTTCAAAGTGTCTGGAATGGCAAATGAACTTTTACATAATACTTGAGCTTTCTACAGCGGTGGTCTTCTGTACGACATTTTAGTCTTATAAATAGGTAAATATACAATCTAAAATTAACTTTTAGTTTGGAATGTAGGATCTGTTACAATTTATGCCTCATCAATAAAGTACAAAAAAATAAAAAAAAAAATCCTCCATTTCTTTACACTGATCAGAACGTTCTATAAAGCATGTACATGAAACTGAATAAAATAAAAAAAAAACCAGCAACAACAGTCAGAGAAAAATGGCAATACACATTTTGGAAACTTTGCGTGCATTTGAAACACATGCAAACTATATTCTGTGACCCTGAGTTAATACATGAAGCTTGTAGCAGATTACAATACATTTACCTGCTTGTGCTGCTCAAAGATCTGCACAGACTGTTGGCAAGATGTGTCTGGGGAGATAGGATGAAGCTGTCGGTCCAGCACAAGGTAAACATTGTCCAGTTCCTCGTGGTGAGTGCTGCCGCCTAAGAGACAATAATAAAATGCGGTTTTTTACAAACATATCAAAAAGTCTGACACAAAATACTTATCTGTCACAAGCGTGATGTTGCAAACATCAAGAGAGGAAGTCACAATGTAATGTAACATGTCAACATGTCACACTCCATGTTTGGCAGTCATAAGATCGACAATGCGAGCTTGTTCTACTGTGGTTCTTTATGCTCCTCTGTGTAAACTAACCCAAAATATGCAGACAGCATAAATATATAGTTACCCTTAAATGGTTTATGCTGGTGATGAAAACATATATTTATTTATGGTTTATTTAATTACACACACTGAATGGTAGGATGTTTACTGACCAATACACTTTAAAGGATGTGGAGGGAATTACTCATAGTCCAATTTGAGGTACTACCCCTGTATGTGCCTGGAGAGCCTGAGGAAAGCCATGCAAAACCATAGCGAGTATAAGAAGTATGCTGATGGATATTTAAACCTGGGACCTCCAACATATGACACAAGCATTACCACTTGAACCAACATGCTCAGCTTAAATGAGTCAAATAAATAAAGACCTAATGTCTGTATACAGCAATTCAGAAGTGTCCACAAAAATAAAATATTTCAAAAAATTAATGTGAATTAAATCTGACACAAATGTTTTAAACACTGTCATACATTTCACACTCCTAAATGGTAAGACCATAAATTAAAGACAATAAAAATGCCTGTTTTCTGTGAAGCATTATTCTGGGAAAGATCTGGACCATGCAATAGTATTATTTGCAAGAAATGTAATCAAAATTCAGTACATTAACAATAATTCTTATGACAACTAAAAACCTCATTTCATTGTATAGGGACATCTTGAAAAGTTGTTCAGTTGGTCAAGAAATTGTTCTTCTATTTAATTAAAAGGCCTCTCTACATGCAAGATTTGAGGTTCTCACAGCAAAGTTACTGAAGATTCAAGTATTCTGGGAAGTCATGTTGACTGGTAAATAGTTATTGACATTCTGAAACAATGTTCAGAAGGATGACAGGGCTGGAATGCTTGACTCTGAAGATGAAGGCACTAGGAGGTTTTGCAACATTGGTAACTACTTAAAATCAATATGGAATAACATCCCAGAAGATGTGCATCTTCATCTATCACCACATTCACAAAAGCCTGTCACTGCACCCTACCCTGATTCATTTCAATCCAGTCTACATTTTCCCACTCTATTTCTATACGATCAATTTTAATATTATCCTTCCATTTATACCTAGGTCTTCCGAACAGTCTCTTCACAAAATGGTTTCTGAAAAACAGTTTGCATTTCTCAATTCCTAGATACATGCTATTATATCCCGACCATCTCATCTTTCTTAAGTCACCCAATAATATTGCAAGAAAATTACAAGAAATATGGCAGAGCAAAAGAGGCCACAGACAATCTAAATGTAACACTGTGCCACACAGATGCAATTTGCATGTCGGATAATTAAGACAAAAATACAAAAATACAGTCATAATATTTAGTACCTATTGCTTTATACTTTATTAATACAGTCTGATTTGGTAAAATAAGTTTTGAGGTCAAACTTCCAAATACTGAGAAATTATGTGACTTATGCAATTAAAATCTGTTCAGCCACGCTGTTCATATATATTACGCCATGATCAAGCAAACTGTCTTTTGTTTCAGTGCACTGTCTCTTCCATTCTGTGCATGTTGCTAAATTTTTTAGAGTACATGTGTGAAGAAGTGCCAATTCGATGGAACATAATTTCTATTTCAAAACTGGTATATAATCTGCATAAATGTGTTTCTTGCTAGTTGAAACTGTCAATGAATACAAATACTTGACTAATCCTATTGGGACAAGCTTATAACACTAACTGTAGTGAGTGCATGCAATTTCATTAAACACTTAGATGTTGCTATGAAATGCACAGGGAAATATTCCATTTGGCTAGAATTCTTAAATTTAGTAATCATTCTGTAGTTTAAGGAGACAGATACTCAACACAGCTACAAATGTACATGATATATTGTTTCTAAGTCAAAACTTAAAAATATATCGACCAAGTGAAACTTCAATGTTACAACCAATAAATTTAACACAAAAAAATCAGAAAAGATATATAAACAATAAATTCTTCGAAGAAATACAACAACAAATAATAACAGATCCTAACAATAGTAACGATGCACTAGAAGATACCTAAAATTGTGAACAATAACAAAAGGTTGGCCTCCAATGATTAAATGCTATGACTACCCGACAAGAGTCCAGAATGCAAATATCAGAACATGACACAAACCTAAGGTCCGGCTTTTTACATGTGTAGAATCCAGTTACTAAACACACTGTTATACAGCAACACAATGAAAGAACTTGTACACCAGAATTGCTTGTAGCAGTTACATGTGTGTGTCACCTTACCACTGAGTGTGGTGCCTGATCTGCTGGAAGACCAGCTGTATCCAAAGCCACTATGAATTCCTTACCTTACAGTGACAGTTACTGAAACAACTAAATTCAAAAAAGTTCTTCTTACCACGGACGTTGGTGAAGCAGTAAGACTCTAAGACTTGTGTGTGAAAGGTACTTGATCAAAATTTTGGTTACGCTGCTGTCATGCCACTGCCCCTTCAGGCTAGTACTGCCTCCTTTTAAATTCTTATTCACTAACTAGTCATGATCGTCTTTCCACGTCACTTGACACTACCTAACCTGTGCAGTCGCATAATTATATAACCGAACAGTTGAGTTTCTAGGTTTCTCACAGCAGTGTAGATGAGGTATCTGTTCCTCTGGATATGATGTTGCATCACTGGGTATTTGGTTCCTGACGTTTCAAGACAACGTACTGGTCTCAAAATGTGGTGAACCAAATACCCAGTGTTGCGGCGTCATATCCGAGAAGAATAGATACATCAACCAAAGCATCAACCAATCTGTCAATCATAAACATTCTTCCAGACAGGCTTCACAACTTCAAACATTACTAAAATACATCTTTAAAAATTTATCACTCTTCACTGTATTCTTGTTGAACAAAAAAATTAAGCAAACATATATGTTAATTACAATATGCATGTGTATTTATTTATTTTAGTTGTGTTACCATTCATGAAGTTATGATCACTAAAAACAGTTATTAAACCAAAGAATATACAGAAATTACACTCACCATTTAACAAAAACAACAAAAAAATACACAAATGCCATATCAAAGGTAATTTTCTAGGTTTCAGAGATCCTCTACTATAAGCCGAAGGAGAACTGTTCAAAACACTATCTGCATGAAATGAAAGTAAAAATAACACATTTAATAAATGTAAATAACACATGTAATTCATTACAAACTTGAAACCAGTTTCAAGAAGGGGCTTCTGACATGACAGACCAGAACACAAAATTTAAATACTTTTGATGGTATGGCAACAGGTCAAGGTTATATTATCCCCAGAAGTTTTCTCATAATCAGAAACCTACATAATTTATAAATGGTAGACATAAACTATGTAGTAACAAATTTTACACTTTAAAAATAAACTCTTTTTAATAACCTACAACAAACTAACAATGTTCCATCATATGTAAAACTTACACGCGCTACTGACAAGGAGCCAACTACACTGTACAACATTGCAACTACAATCACACATAATGATGTGTGAGGTGAAAGGTCAAAGCACCAGTTCTACCACTACAACCAGGAGACAACAGTGAAGGCAAGATACAACATGCGTGGAGGAAGGCAGTGAACTGGCATGGGAACAGCCAACACAAACCCCCCAAGCTTCTATATCAAGGATGGTGACTCATAACAACAGCAGATGCTAAAAATGGCTCCATACAACAAGGCAAGGCAAGGGAACGCAAGGAAGTCCTCTCTCTGTAAACGTTCAGTCCATGAATTGCCCATCTTCAAGAACTTACCTGAGATAACAGATTACAGTATTTGCATACAAAATTTGTCACAATGGCTAATAACTGCCTTAGCTTCAGAACAAAATGTGTCATGCTGGCTAATGACTACCTTAGATTCCACATAAAATATGTCATTCTGGCCAACAACTGCCTTAGCTTAACAAACAAAATGTATCACACTGGCTAACAACTGCCTTACCCTCAAAACAAAATGTGTCACACTACCTAACAACTGTCTTAGTTTCCACACAGAAGTGTCACACTACCTAATAACTACCACAGCTTCAACACAAAATGTGTCACACTGGCTAATAGATTCAGGTCCCAAACCTCCAAATTAGGATACTCTAATTAAACACACATTATGGCATACAATATGGGAGCCAGGGTATACCAACGAGCCTAATGGCTGGACGGACAGGGGTTTGAATCCTGGTACGGGCGAGGGATCTTCCTCTTCTCCAAAATGTCCAGACTGGTTCTGGGGCCCACCCACTTTCCTCTTCATTGGGCACCAGGGTTCTTTCCCAGGGGTAAAGCAGCTGGGGAGTGAAGTTAAGCACTCATCTACATCTACTGCCGAGGTTGAGAATGAGTGGATCTATAACTCCACTCCCCCTATATGCCTTCATGTAATGGACAGGGAAAACTACCTTTTTTATCACATACTATATACATATATACACTTGCGAGAGGTTATGGACAAAGAGTGGTAAAAAGTTTAAGTATGTGCTGTATGATTTTCTTACAGCCTACAGTCTAAATCCATGGTTCCCATCCCTTTTCTTATGCAATCCTGATTCAGCAACTAAGACAAATTCCTAGTCCTCAACAAGAGAACAAAATACTTTGTTTGCCATAAGAGTCCTCAGAATTCCAAGGATCCTGACATGTTGAACAATCTCACACTGGAAATCACTGGGGGAAAAAATACAAAATAAAGTTTTATATAGGTGAGTCCTGCACCACCATGTCATGGCACATGGAAGAGACAGTCTTAAAGCAGGGACCCTCTTGACCACATAAATGACTACTAATTTTTCAAGGAAGTTCCTGCACCAAGACACTCTGCAATTATTTGGTTAGTTGGATGTGTAATCCTGCTGTAGCAACTACACAAGTCATTCAATGCATGATCAGCAGCTAGAATAATTATAAACAATGAATTTGGCACACAGCGGTCATGAAAGATTTTAACACATGATATAAGCCTACAGAACTAACAACAACCACAAAACTGGTGTGGACAGGAAATTCTCTAGCTGACAGTGAAATACCAAATACACATCTACTTCTGCTACTGCTTCTGAGCTAATCCATTAATTTGTAAATAGCAAAGATTTTTAAACAGTTCAGTGACATTCATACTGAAAACCAAGAAACATATATTACACACTCCTTACAATACGGAAAAGAATACCTTCCATGTTGACCATCCTAGTACCACCACTCACACCACTTAACAAATTTTTTAAACATTTGATAAAGCAATCATTCAATAAAAGGTGTCAGGAAATTCCAATTTTCAGCCACATTGACCCATAATAAACCTACTTTACTTAAGGCTATAAATGTATACATATGCTGCAAGTGTGCTTAATAAGCTGCAAAGAACACTGTTGTGAATTTTATGTACTACATAACAGAGTACATCCTTTGCAATCCTGTTTTACTTTCATGTTTTGTCCATCTGATATTGTTAGGGAGTAATATCAGACAGAAGGCTAAATATTTTCAGAGCATCAGAAATGCTTCACTCTGCCTATATGAAAACGAATTCTACTTAAGAAAAAGAAGTTCATGAAAGTATATCTGACATAAACTGAATGGAAAAAGTGAAAAAACACATAAAAGTTACTTTTCACATAGCCTTATAATGGCCTATAAATCAGAAAAGTTTGAGCTTGTCATGTAACATGCACATGGACAACAGTAGGGATTTTGACAGAGGAAATATTCAGTAGTACTAAGGCCACTTGGAAGGTATGTTTTTGACCAATAAACTTTAGCACGATTTTAAATAAAAAACTTTACACAGAACAGAATTGTTGCAATTATATGGTTAAGAGTATAAAGGGAGACAAATGAAGCAGCTTGTAACTAACTAACTAATGAACGAACTAACTAACTCCAAGGAGCAGAGTCCTTCCTGAGAAGCTAACAGGTCCTTATCTAGTCAAGAAATTCCCCGCATTTTATGGAACCCGAAAGTGCATTACCATATTCACAAGTGCCCACTACCTGTCCCTATCCTCAGCCAGATCAATCCCAATCCATGCCTCTCCATCCCACTTCTGGAAGATGCATTTGAATGTTATCCATGGAGCAGCTCACAGCACTCATGAATTCTAACAAAATGCAAATACAAATTTATTCCAAGCTTACAACACCTGAAGTTTTTGATACCAATATTTTTGCAGAAAACCTCTCTTTCTTTCTCTATCTCCCCCCCTCCAAATGCTATGCACAGAGGACAGAAGTCAGTGGGGACAATATCCTTTCATCCGCCTTGAATTCTCTAATGGGATGTAACCCTGCTTAAGCTGGCAATGTAACATACTCATTTTTTTGGCACACCTGCAACCACATTTAAATTTCTGGCTTCAGTAAGAATATAACTACAACCATAAATCTTACAAATGGTCCAACTTTTAATAGCAAACCCTACCATGCTCTTTGTCAGTGGGCCAATTTCAAACAAACAATACAGTCATAATGAAAAGATACTTCACATTGCTAAATACCTCAACTTTCACCATTTTTCACTTCCATACATTCTTTTACAATGAACATAAAGAAGAAATGTTAATTAACTTTTTGAAAATATAAGTGAAACTATTCTGTTAGACACAGCTTTCTTGTATAATATTCACAGATTATCTAGAATATACATTTCAGCCTAACAGCCACCATCCAATCTACTACATGAATGTATGTCATATTTGTTAGAATTACAAGTGTTTAAAGATGGAGTTCACACACAAAAAATTTAGTAATGCAATTTCATAACATTTATTATATATATAATATTTATAACATACAAGGAGTGAACGAAAAATGCACGGCCAAACCTACAAAGGTGAATCTACACCACACTACAAAAAAAAATTATATGAACATACGCCTTCTGAACCATGCTTTCCAAGTTATGGCCTCCTGACAATTAAAGGAAATGTTCACAGTGTCTGCCTTGAGTTTCCATGCAAATACTGCAGGAGACAGACTTCTAGGACCCTTCTTTCTTCCATCATGTCTCACTGGGGCTGCTTCCAGAGCTGTTGCAAGATGTGGATCTGCAGACTAGGAATCATTTATGGTTCAAGCATGATGATGCTCCACCACAATTTCTTCTTGCAGTTCAGGAATTCTTGAACAACAAGTTTCCAGAACAACGGAGAGGATGAGGTGGACCAACAGCATGGCCTGCTCGCTCCCTGGATTTAAATTCCTTAAATTTTTGTCTCTGGGGATATCTGAAGTCTACTGTTTGTGCTACAGAAGTCATAACATCCAGAACTTGCAACGACAAATACAGAATGCATTTGAGATGGTTTGTATGACGTGATATTTTCCAACCATTCGGACAATCACTGTTTGGACATACAACATTCTGCACTGAAGCTCAAGATTGACACTTTGAGCATTTTCTTTAGTCTTCAGGATGCCACAACTTGGAAACCACACTTCAGAAGGTCTGTGTTCATAAAGACATTTTTTTTTGTATTGTGGTATAGAATCACCCTCTGCAGGTTTGGCCATACATTTTTCATTCACCCTGTATAACACTTTAACAGATTCAGTTAAAATATGTTGGCTCTACACTCATTCTGATATATTTATCAAACAGTTTTACAATGTGTGTAACATAACAAAGATGTGTCTAAAAGAATATTTGGAACCATACTGTCAGTTCACACAACAGGATGCAATCTATCAAATTAACCCTCTAAAGTTCTTCTAAACGGTATATAAGACTTCAGTTTTCACTGCACAGAAAAACAATGCATCTGTATTACAAAGGTCAATCAGTCAAAGCTGCTTATGGAAAAAAAATCGCTGTTTAATCACAGAATCAGAAAAATACACCCTGAAGATGGAATGAAGAGTTTCTTAATGTTCAAGTATGTGATACATATGGTAATTCAACACCAGCTGATAGACTTTATATTTCAAAACACAAGACACACAACTGTTTGTAATACACAAACTGACTCTGGTAACACAACCTGGAGAATGAATGATAATGCCACATATGATTTGGAGCCACTTCAATAGCACTCACAACCATACAACCTATTTCTCTTCAATCCATTCTAACAATATCAGTCCTCTAAACGGCTGCTTCACAGAACATCATATCACAAAAATTCTACATTTTTCCAACATATGTAGCTCATCTTCCATGTCAGCTTGAATCAAAACTTCACCGACACAAAAAGAAAAGTACAACGTTTTTAATATTGTCCCCCAGTTTACTACATGGGTGTTTTCCAGTATGTTTTCCTACCACTTTTTTGTAGATTGTCCAACATGTTTAACAGCACAGGCCAAAGGTTTGTGGTCCCTCAAAATTCTTAAGTTACATTCCTTATAAAAATAAATGCAGCTCTGTGTTGCTGTATTACTACATCCACATTATGAACTTTCAGTACACAAGCAGGCAGTACTCCAATTTCATAATCAAAAGTTCTTTGGTTCAATTCCTGATCCAGATACTGCCTTTGCTGACTTATGTTCTTCATAGTTTCCCTGAGTTCCCCCCAGGCAAATGCTGGAATAGTACCTTAACTTAGGCAATGACCACATCCTGCCCTCCCTTCACCATTCATTATTTACTAATAGCCTATTATTGGATGCCATATGTATCTTATACTCCAAGTGTCATTAACTAAACCAAAAATCCATGTGCATAAAAGGTTAAGACTTCCTGTTCTGTCATTATGTATATCTGTTAGCAGTCAGAGCTGATAGCAGCTACAAACAGGATGATAACAGACCAGCAAATGCTTACTATTCTGTCACTGAATATGTTAGTTATGAGTTGGTAGCAGATGCCAGAGTTGGTGGTACTTTTGAACAGGATCAAATGTTGGCAGCAATAAGCAGTAGAGGAAGTTATGCTTGAGTTGTGGGTTTTGCAACAACTTTAGCGTCTTAGTACATATGCAGGCCTAGATCATAACATGCGTACATTTGTTACTAAAGTGAATTACAAACTGCTTTACTGAGGTTAGGTATGTTTCACAAGGTTTGATTCATAGCCAAAAATGCTGTATGTGCAGAGACATTTCCTCAATAGATTTTAAGCTCAATAATTTCCCATGGAAATTTCAACACACTTTATGCTAACAACGAAAATAAAAATAAAACTCTCAGCCCTGTTTATCTTTAGAACTACTGACACATATGCTGTGATACACATCATATGATGTTTTACAACATAGAATAGAAAAGAAACAGCCACAGAAGTGAAACACCAAATTTTGACACATTTTACATATCAAATGAACTCTGTGTGCGTGCATATGTATGTCTTTCACATTTCAAATACAATATGAAACTGCTATGAGAACAGATGTTTTCATTAAAGTTTATTAACCTAATCTGAGTTACTCCCATGCAGAGGACTCATATTCGGGGATGGAAGAGCTGATGGATATTAAACATGCTAAAAAAAACAGGTCTCAAAGCACAAACTTCTCTCATAAACAAATCCAAAACAGTTTTAGTATCCAAAATTTCTTGGAAGTCAAACTGTACCTCCCTATAAAAGTATATATATGACACGTTTCTCCTGCCAGTGCTTCCTTTAATATGTTTCTTTGCATTGCAATTCAAGCCCAGCTGTGGTTATTTTCCACAAGATGTACAGTGAGTCATCAGGTTAGCTGAAGGAGGGTGTGCTGCAATGGGGCTTACAATTAACTTGTATCACATGCATGCTAAAACTCACACACACAGACCAAAAGCGTCAAACAATAAATCAATGTGAGGGCATGGCATTAAACTGCAAATATATTTACTTATACTATATGCGTTAGAAAAACATACTACAGATATGGAGTGCATATATAACGAAACCTGCTTAGAATGAAACCACGCATTTCAGGTAGATTTCTGTCTCATACAAGGGCCTACTTACAGACACTAACTAATTAACTAATTAATTCCTTGGAACAGAGTCCTTCTTGGTAGGCTACCAGTTTCTTCAGCTAGTCAAGAAAGTCCCCATATATAAGGAACCCAAAGGTTCATTACAGTGTTCACAAGAGCCTGCCACTTGTTCCCAACCTGAGCCAGATATTTAACTTTTTGTTCACCGTGCATTATGGTAATAGATAACATTCATCAACCAACAACTGCACTAATTAAAATTCATTTAACACTTTAAGATTGCCCTACATATGTTTCGGTCACGAGGTGACCGAAACATATGTAGGGCAATCTTAAAGTGTTAAATAAATTTTAATTACTGCAGTTGTTGGTTGATGAATGTTATCTGAGCCAGATATATCCAGTCTACACCAGACCATCTTATTTCTATAATATCCATTCTAATATTACTCTCCGACCTATGAGTAGGTTTTCCAAGTGATGTCTTTCCCTCAGATTTTCCAACCATAACCCTGTATGCATTTCTCTTCTCCCCCATGCAGACTACATGCCATCTATCCTCCTTGATTTGATCACCTGAACAATATTTGGTCAGCAAAAATCATTAAGATCCTCATTATGCAATTTTCTCCAGCCTCCTGTTACTTCCTCCTTCCAAGGCCGACGAGAGCGGATTCGGACATCAGTGAAAAAATTTTTTTGGGCTCCACAGCAAGGGTGAACCGGCTAAAAATCTTTATACTAGATCAGAAAGACTGACTCTCAGTTGCAGAGTGACTTAGGCTTAGTCTGAAAGGGTTAATTTGTACAACTGACAAATAATGGAACTACCGAGAAAGACATGTGCAACACAGTCGGGTCCCGAGCCTCCTTTCGGACCGTCGGGCCCTGGTTATTTGTGCCGGTTTCCCCTGTCTCGTCGGCACTGCCTCTTTCTTAGATTCAAATATCCTCCTCAACACCCTGTTCTCAAATACCCTCAGCCTACGTCCATCCATTACTGGAAAGCCAAGTTTCACACCCACATAAAACAACAGGCAAAATTACACCTAATAAATATATTTGAATCTTTAAAATTGTAGGTGGTAGACAGGAAGACCAATGACTTGCAATCAAATGGTAGAAAGCATGAATCATTCTAGCCAAATGAACCGAACTTGGCAGAACAATATTCATGAAATCTGATTTGAAAAAACTGCACCATAAAACAGACACAGACGCAAAGTTTATTATGATTACTGATTCTGTTTACTTTTCTACTAAGGGCATAGGACAATTTTTAAATACAATTAAGATGAAATGTATATAAGATCAGAGGTTTTCACGATAGCAGAGTCATATTTTGGTCATTTGGATTATGACACAGGAACCCCAGAAAACCACAATATGATCAAATATAAACATAATTTGATATTATGCTTCATCTGGGGTCCTGCTATGAACACAAAATCTTGAATCTTGACCGACTTTTATAACTGAGACGGAAGGCGTTTACTGCACGGTACAAGTTGAATCTGTAAATACATATAATTCAGGTTATTTTCGCCGGCAACTCACCGCAGATGCCCGGGTTCGATCCCAGGTCAGTTCATGTGAGATTCGTGGTGGACAAAGTGGCACTGGGACCGGTTTTTTTCCGGGTACTTAGGTTTTTCCCCGTCTATATCATTCCACCAATGCTCCATACTCATCATCTACACCTTGTTCTTACCAGAAGGACAAACGGGAGAAGCCTGGGAAGTTTTCAAAAAGCAATACTCTTTCAGAAATAGGGGAGCATTGGATAGAAAACAAGTTTTCACTTTTTTCCATATTTAAAGGGCTGGTCGCGATGTATGGCACCAGTATTAGGACTGGGAAATGCTGAGGATAAATCAGTTATTTATATTAGTGAACAGCTAAAAATAACGTGTGCAATATACCACACTAGTATCACTGTAAATGTATACTGTAGTAAATTTACGTTATCAATAATACCATAACAAAATTAAAACCGCATAATAACTCAACAACACATGCTGTGTCGAGGCTGATCAGTCTCCACTTCATCTGCTCTCCTGACTGGCAAAAAATGATGCATGATCCATAACTCGTCAGACAAAACCAGACAAGACTTGGACAGCCGGCATTTAAGTCTGTTATCAGAGTTCCCAACAGTCAGACTGGCCTGGCCTCGTCTGTTTCGGCATGTCCAAACCCTCATGGACTCTTCTATGTTCTATGTCAATTTTCCAAACAAAAATTATCCTTTCCTAGATATGCATCAGCTGCAAACTGGTGACACATTTAAAACCAAACTGTAAATCAGATTTTTTAGCAGTCGTTCTTTTATTAAATTACCTTATCTGGTGTAAAAATGTATGCATTAAAACTGTTCTCTTTAACTCTGATTTATTAGCTAATTGTATTCATTAACATTTTGTGTTGTTTATGGTCTATTGGTTTTGTGTTTGTACATATATATTTTTTTAATTAGTGTTGTTTTTAAACTGGTCTTTAAGCCGGAAATGAACTTTATTATTATTATTATATTAAAACATCCATATAATGGGTTTTGATGTATGCATTATAATTATGTACAATCTTTTCATCTCCCTTTGCTTTAACTTAATCTTAAACTGAATGTAACTGTAATAATGCTTTGCTTCTCTTTTGTCCTGGGGTTTGATTCTGTTTTTACGCTGTCTTGCTGGCCATTAGGCTATTGAGTGAGAACGTAAATAAACATGACTGCCAATGGTGTACTCTGTAACGCAGCACAGATCTAACCAAGGCATTCTTTACTTTCCAAATGGCATACTGTTACACGGGACACGCCTAAATGTGATTTAATTTACTCCCATTAAAAAAATACGGCCTTCCCTGCGCTGCTTTTCACGAAACTCACACATACTCGTCATGTGCAGATCTCTTACAGAATTTCACCCGAAATGGAAAATAAATGTGGAAAGTACCCCCAGAAATTCATTTTCGCCTCTGGTGAAGTATGGCATTCACTAAGCCGATTTTCATGAAACCCAAATCACTCAATAAATTTTTATGAACATCTCCAGTACAGAATTTTACCCAAATCGGACGAAAATGTGGAAAATAGGGCAAAATTTCATTTACGTCCTTAAGCAAAGTATTGATTTAATTGCCCCGATTTTTCACGAAACTCATAACTGCTCAATGACATTATGTGAAAATCTCATGTACCGAATTTCACCCAAATCGCTCAAGAAGTATGGACAGTACAGGTAGAAATTCATTCACACCTTAAGTAGAGTAGAAACTCACTGACAGTGGGCCGATTTTCATACAACTCACTCTTGATCAACAACTTCTTGTAAGGGAATTCTATACCGAATTTAATGAAACTCCGACAGCAGCTATTATGTAGTTACAATTTATGGTACATGCAATGTTACCGTATATTCTCGAATCTAATCCGCACCCAGTATTTGGCGACTTCTTAAACGAAAAAAAGTTAGTTCGCGATTCTAATCCGCACCTTTCCTTCAACCACCCCTTGCCCACGGGGCGACTGATTGAATAATATTGGATGTTACCAATGCGTTAAAATCCGACGCTACGCCTGTGGCCGATGAGTCATACCGATAGAGGCGGGGCCTTTCTCAACAGACGTGCGCTATCTCGTCTGAAGCCAGCTGATCTTTAGTTGTTGAAACGTGGGAGGTGCTTGTTCCAATTTGTCGTGTATCGTAGTTATGGAAGAGGGACACCTGAAATCTAAACGACTCTCATATACGGCAAAGTTCAAACGTGAAGTTATTCGGTGCGCAGAGGATAATGGAAACCGCAAAGCCGCTGCAATTTTTGGAGTTGATGAAAGCAACGTTCGACTATGGCGGAAACACAAGGAAGCGATCAGCGGGTGTGAGGCGTCACGAAGGAAATTCATTGGACCCAAGAAAGGACGATTTCCTGAAATTGATGATGCAGTCTTCACGTTTTTTCAAGAGAGACGCAAGACTGGACTGTTTGTGAGTTATGATCTACTCGCGAGGAGGCGATAAAGAAGGCCAGATCTTTGAACATTCCTCGAATTATGAGTGATGACGGCGAGTCTGATGAATAATAAATTATAATAATAAAATAATAGATTATTGTATTGTATTGTTCTTACGTTGTTTATTAATTACGTTATTGTTATATTGTACAGCAGCTCAATCATTTTTCCAAAATCCAGCTCTAGACCGCGAATCTAATCCGCATCTGATTTTTTAGCCCTCTAAAACTGTAAAAAAAGTGCGGATTAGATTCGAGAATATACGGTACTTCTCATGTTGAATGTTTCTTACTTTTACATTAGTACCTTCCGAAGTATGTGTGCAGTGCCCAATATGGCTGTTTTCTGCAGTTCCTTGATTCCGTGCGTTCCAAGTATGTTGCTCAGGTATTTTATGAATGATTTTCAGATGGTTCCAGTTGCCTCTATTATTACTGGTATCACTTTTGTTTTTACATTCCACATGCGCTGTATGTCTATTGTAAGGGTCTTTATATTTTAGAATCTTCTCAGCTTCTTTCTTGATTTACAGTCTTCTGAAATTGCGACACCTATTAACATACATGTTCCTTTTTTCATTATCATGGTCTATAAAGTCCGGTTTATTGTTAGGGATGGTTCTGTCGGTTTGCACTTGTTGATTCCATAATATGGTTACCTTACCTTCAGGACTTGTTTCTACTGATTTTGGTACACGCTCGTACCACTGTTCATTGTCTAATTTTACCCCTATTTCATTGCATATGTTAAAGTGTAGTTCAGCACACACTCTATCATGTCTCTTGATGCACTGTTCTTTTACCAATATTGGGCATGCTGATATTATGTGTTCTACTGTCTCATAAAATTTTTGACAAAGTCTGCATTTGCTGTTGCTGTCTGTGATATTTTTGTTTATCATCATCATCCACTTTTCTTACTTGATAGCAGGTTAGCTGGTTTCTACAAGAGTATGGGTCTCACTGACCAAGCACTTCTTATTCACTGTTCTGCCAAAAACTTTCTAACTATACGGCATTAAGTATTCCTGCTTTCTGCATTATAATATATACAGCAGGGCAGAGATTAGCAGTTTCAAACTTTCGTGTAATCTGTTTGGTATAATGCCCGTTGTGTATAGCATTAATGGTATTATATAAGCCATTTTCAGTTGCCATATTCTTATTAGCTCTTTTTTTCTGGTATGTTTATTATTATTATATAATAATAATAATAATAATCGAAACTGTTAGCATTTATTCACACATTTGACATGATTAACCACAAGTAGAAACATATCTGACATAGTTATGATGCCACAGAATATCTTTAGGCATAACAAAATCTTACTGGTCCCAAAATATATAACCACCACAGACCAGATACTAAACAGGGTGCAATAAAAGAAAAATAAGTTTTTCTATACTGACAAGAGAGCTGGAATGAAAAATGAAAATATGTTGAGTGACAGCAAGGCAGAAGAGGTCTTTCAGCAACAGAAAGTAGCAACATGCCTAGTGTTTCAGATAATGTAAACGGCAGTTGTTTGGCAGCCAGGAATATCCCTATGAGTCACATGCACACAGATCCTGGGGGACACGTGTTCCCTGAGAGCCACACAGCCTTACAACTCACAGACAGTAGACGACACTCAAGCTACGCCACACTTGCGACAGAAATATACAGCTGATTCATCGTACAGCTACAGCTATAAGACTTGGACACTTCTTAAATGATCCACATATACTGTTAATGTCTCTGAAGCAGATATGTGTCAACTTAAACTTTAAAAAAACTAAAAACCATTTCATAAAGTAAAAAAAAAGCGGGCTTAAGCTTCCCCTATGTCCCAGACATACTGATTGGGAGACCAGTTTTTCATACTGTCATCCCCCCCCCGGGCCCTCCAGTAGGTATGCACAGGAGTATGGGTGTGCCCCAGAGTCATACTGGACAAGGGGATATGAAAAAAATCCCAATGCCATCATCATAGGCGTTTTTTTTTAGCCCCAACCTTCAAGGCTGTAGGCCACCACTTGACTAACTATTCATGACACCCAATTCAAAACAACAGTTTGTTACCTGTAAAGCCTGTTTTATTTTCAGAAAGTTGTTTTATCTAATTCTTCATACCCTCCAGGCACCTTACTGTTCATGGGTTTCTGGTTTCCTTCAATTGTTCCAAGTAAAGGCCAAAAGACGAATTATTCCCTACCCATCCTTCCTGTTTCTGTCCTCAAGAACAAAGTACCTAATAACACTGGAAATTAACTGACAGAATTTATCTGGCCTGAACCGTGGGCACACTGCAAAACTACCAACAGGGTGGGATAATAGATCTAAGAAGAATACCTTTATCTTTTATCTTTGTATGCATTATGAACTACCGTATATTCTCGAATCTAATCCGCACTTTTTTTACAGTTTTAGAGGGCTAAAAAATCAGATGCGGATTAGATTCGCGGTCTAGAGCTGGATTTTGGAAAAATGATTGAGCTGCTGTACGTGCCGTAAGAACAATACAATACAATAATCTATTATTTTATTATTTATTATTATAATAATATAATAATTGGGTCCAGCGAATTTCCTTCGTGACGCCTCACACCCGCTGATCGCTGCCTTGTGTTTCCGCCATAGTCGAACGTTGCTTTCATCAACTCCAAAAATTGCAGCGGCTTTGCGGTTTCCATTCTCCTCTGCGCACCGAATAACTTCACGTTTGAACTATGCCGTATATGAGAGTCGTTTAGATTTCAGGTGTCCCTCTTCCATAACTACGGTACACGACAAATTGGAACAAGCACCTCCCACGTTTCAACAACTAAAGATCAGCTGGCTTCAGACGAGATTGCGCACGTCTGTTGAGAAAGGCCCCGCCTCTATCGGTATGACTCATCGGCCACAGGCGTAGCGTCGGATTTTAACGCATTGGTAACGTCCAATATTATTCAATCAGTCGCCCCGTGGGCAAGGGGTGGTTGAAGGAAAGGTGCGGATTAGAATCGCGAACTAACTTTTTTTCGTTTAAGAAGTCGCCAAAAACTGGGTGCGGATTAGATTCGGGTGCGGATTAGATTCGAGAATATACGGTAAATGGGGCAATATGCATAGTGTATTATGCGTAGTGTACTAGTACTAGCCTCTTCAAGTAATCATCCTTAAGCTACAACATTCCTATGTAACAATCACAGTTGATACAGCTCCATTAAATAATGCACAAACAGCTTCAACATCTCCAACTTTTGGAATACAGGTGTATTAAATCGAGGATGCCTATTATAACCATCATTAAATATCCTACGACTTCATAAATTTCACCAGTAAGAGATTCAATACAAAATTACCAAAAAAACTGACTCAAACAGTAATGCTTCTTACTTGTACTTGGGAAGCACTTAATTTAAATCTTGGTCACGGTGCCGATTGTCCTAAATGAGGGTTTTGTGATCTACTTCAGGAATGTGCTGAAATTAACTATTACTGCTACCACTCTAATCCTTTCACCTTGACCAGACATGGCCAATGCCTCAATATCATTGGACACCAAATAATATCCCTAATTGATACAGTGTGGTTTCACAACCTATGATCCATACTATAAACACAATTTAACATGACATGTAAGAGCAACTTCTCATAGGAACCCCCCCCCCCTCCAAATTATAAACCACCAATCCAGACCTAAGGGATGATCAGAAATACATGGAAGAGTTTAAAAAATTGTGCTCTGTAACAGGCAGCCATAACAGCACAAACATTAACTGATTTAAAGCTGTTGCTACTGCATGATGTGCCAGTGGACTGTCTTGCTGAAGTTTCAGAGGACCAAGTAGTCTAGGTACTTCAAAAGATAACAATTATGGTGGTGTCAATGGTAGTGGTAAAGTGGTTTCGTTGTCGTCAGCATCATAATCATCATTGTCGTTGTCGTCATGATGGATGGATGAATGAATAAATGAAATAACTACCTGAAGCAGAATCTTTCTCCAGAAACTTAAAGTCATTCAGATACTGAAAACAATCCCTGCTTTCATGGAACCTGAAGGTTCATTACCATGTTCACAAAAACCCATCAGTGGCCCAATTAATAAATAAGCATGACAACTTCTCCCAACTCCACAGGCATTAACCCCTTGCTCCTCCTAACATAGCAGAATCAAGTAAAATAAAAAAGACCCACCCCCTTCCAACATAGCACACCACTACAAAATGTAATTTAAAATTTAACTACCCAGAAAAAAAACTAGCTGGTAACATCATTCATTAGTGTTTTAAATGGAATGGGCCAAGAATTGAAGTCAAAATGCAAATATGAAAACTACATAAAAATCACAAAATTTCCCCTCCAAAGCATACACTTAGTAAATCACAAAAAATAAAAATGGACATGTAAGTTGAAAAATTAATAACCATTATTTCCTCTCCAACATATTTCAACCTTTAATAAGGTAGAAACATATTAGGGTGGAAGGAAACTGTTGTTAATTTTAAACCTTACGTGCACAATGCTGGCCTTTTTTATGATTTATTCATTTGACAGGTACATGATTAATCATGCAACACTATAACAATACACCTAGCAGATTAACACCGAACATCTTCAATTGTATCATCATTAACTAAAAAAACACTATTATAGAGGTAAGGTGTTATCAAATCAGGAAATCTGTGATCATGTTTGCAGATCAACAGACCTAAATGAAATACTTCCTGCAAAAAAACAAACACCACATAATAAATTTGTAACTTACTTTAAAAACTCAATGACAAATTTAAAATGACATACCATTAAGATTATTGCAAGGAAGCATTTCCCCCTTACTGAGAAGGTTGCTAAATCTTGACATCTTGTTAAACAGCCATTATTCAGCAAATTTTGAAAAATACTTTTACAGTAGACAAATCACTCAATAAAGTGATCAATGTAAACAAAGTCATGTTCATAAATTAGAACCAGAAATTACTGTAAAACACCTCAGAATCTTTTGACATAAATGTCAACAAGGTACAGTTCCAAGAACACAAGAGTAACTGATTTCCCACTCAACACTTGAACAAGCTGTTTACTTTGCCTTCACCACACAAAGACAATCACACCAACTGCACAAGCTCCTACTTACTCATACGTGTGCTGTGTGTGCCTCATGTCTTAAAACTAAACACTCCTTGGCCAACAACACAGGAGCCAAGCCGTCTGACCCACCACAGGCACCCCAAAACCCTTCACCACACCCCTCCCCCACAACCTCCTTGCTTGCTGCTTGGTTTATTTCTGACAAACTGCTTTGTCTGCCTGCCTACAAACTCTTTCACCCCACATTCTACTCTCTACTAACACATCCAACAGTATCCTGACTCTCTACACTAATAGAACAATCTGTTCATCCTATTAGTCACTAGTACAATGAACCAAAACCAGGCCCAATGAAAATAACAAGTACTGATCTTCACAGTTGCGAAGTTAATGCACCTACTTCATATTCAGGTCTTGGGTTTGTCTTTTGTACCACGGGATGTGTACTAAGCTGAATGAGCACTATCACAGTTTTCCTCAGTCCTTTTATGCAAATGCTGGAATAATACCTTAAAACAGGGCAACAAATTTTCTTTGGGCTTAAAACCAGAACACTTTTTCCCAATCAGGGCATGCAGTGATCCATGTGACTACACTGCACTTTCTGATCTGGACACAAGCCAAACTTTACATTATGTAATAGCTTTACGATAATATGTCCAGCAGTCACTGACAGTAATACAATGCAGCTGTGGACAGTCAACTGCCACAGCTAATAGTTTCTGTGGCATTACCACTGTGGAGGTGGGGATTTTGAAAAATTATGAGCAGACATACATAAAAACAACTACTACAGAAAATACTACACAAAACAACAAAATTTATAGATACCATAGTAATGTGGCAACTGGGATTTGTCAAGCCCTGCCTTAAAATAAGCTAAGCTTCTTTCCTAGACAAACATTTTATTTCATAGCAATACTTCCATCAAAACTATGCAGCCTGTGTAGTTGAAGCAGCATCATTAAATAACAATACGAATAAACACACACATCACTGAGTTCATACAGTTTTGAAACAGAGGAAAATTAACTTTTTAACATAAAAACAATAAACAATTTTCCACTCATCATACCTGCCAAGATCTGCACAGACACATAGGTAAGTGCACATGTGAGGTTTGAACTTAACATGATGCCTACAAAGACAGTCTCCTGGGATGCAACATCATGCAGTTTACAGGAGTAGCAAATTCCTCCAACACATTTGTACTATACCTATCTACCACAGGTTAGGTTAAGAACTACAAGGAATCACATCCCTTGAGGCAGCAATATTCATATGGCAACACAATCATTTTACAAGCACTTTATGTCTTTCACAAAAGAAGACTTCAAAATGCACAGAAACATAAGTGTTGTGCCATTATTTTATATGATTACTGCTAGTCATTTCCTGTCAGTTTCTTATGCTACACATCAAGCCCACTCACTGGCTCCCTCCCACACTGCTTGTCAAAGTGGTTGTGACATCTCTATAAGACATATACTGTCACTATGAGGAGTTTTTATGACATATATGCTGAACACACTTGCTACAAGAAATGTCATAAATTCAGATGAAAGTTCCCTGGTGCACCTCTTCCAGGCAGGACAAAAATTTATAAATATGTGAAGAGGTTTCAAGCAACAGATTCTGCTCCTGACAGTAAGAGAACCTGCAGATGATGTGTGCTGAGAAAAACCTGGATAAAACTGGTGCTACTTGTAGACTGGAAACATCTCCAAGAAAATCACTGGCTCAACTTGCACAGCAAACTATCTTGTCTGCATCATCTGTACAAAATGCAACTAAACTGCCGCATCTGCATCCATATAACACAACTGTGGTTCACAAAGTCTACAACACAGATTGTGAAGCAAGACTGAATTTTGCGAACTGGTACCTTCATGGGGTGCAGGTAGTGCAGGTAGTAGTAGATTCATTAGACCTTTATCTTTTCTGAGACCATAAACACACACCAATGTTACGAACATTCTGACACCAGAAAACTGTTCTGCCTATGCAGTGCATACTACAAGAAGAGCCAAGAAAACATAATTTCACACCAAACAACATGTGTGATCTGAGACAGTCAAGACAATGAATATGAAGACCACTGACATGTAATCTGGTAAGACTGTCCCCTGTGCTTTGAAGGAATCTACTTCTACCCTGAAGATAGTGGAAGCAGGTTCCACCGAAACGTCTCTCTACCAGACTACACAGCATCACATCAGAGAAGACACACATTCTTCACAACTAATCCACATATACTAATGGCATTAAAATATGAGCTGTTATACATGCTTTCCTTCTCTTAGAAGGTAATTAAATGAAATTATGCCAACCACAGAAGAAAGAAGCTAAACTAAAAGGAAAATTACTTTTGTGACTACTCCTAAAATTCAGCCAGGGTTTTAGGCAGATTTGGTAGAGTGCAACACACAGAGGGGGAGAAAAAAAACCAAAGAAATATGGCAGATGCCCAGGTCTGTAGTAATAAAACATGCTGTCCCAGCGATGAGTGAAAGGGAAGTGCAATAACCTCTATCACACAGATAAACTGTTGCTGGCATCTGCTAACTGAAACCAGCTTCTGTCACCATCTTCAGGAATTAGCACGTCTGCTCCCAAATATAATTCTTTAAAACTGCAGTGTAACAACTCAAAATACAATTATGAAAGAGTAATAATTGAACCCCTTCATCATATCCACAGATGTCACTGGCCAATTCATAAGTACTCTCGGAATGTAGGAATTTCTAGCCTTCCTCACAACTCCTTTAATTTTTTTTTATTCTTGTATTAATATTATTTCCAGTTGGTCCTGTATACCTACACCACTGTATTCAGCACAGTCACCATTCTCAGAAAACACATTTCTGCTGTTTCTGTAATATTAACCAACAAATGCAGACAATTCTCATTAGATTTACAATATTATTTTTAAAAACACTAAACTGCTACATGTTTCAGTTCTTGCTGGTCCATCATCAGGGAGAACATTAATTGTGGTTGTATAAAAGTAATTGTTTTATACAACAACAATTAATGTACTCCCTGATGATGGACCAGTTAGGTCCGAAACATGAAGGAATTTAGTGTTTTTAAAAATATTATTGTGAATATAATGCCAATTGTGTACATCTGTTTGTTACTATTACAGAAATTGAATTATAATGCACGGAATGGAAAATACAAAAAAAAAATCTCCTGCTTCTATTTTGCTTTTTAGTTTTTGTTAAAGCCTGGCATTCTAATTCACACGAAAGAACCATATTCCCATTGCTTCATAAAACCCAAGCTGCTACTTTTAATACTTTTCAAGTGGTGTATTTTACTGTTATTCATATATTTTGGAATTTTCAGAATTAAGTATTAATATCAATCTCCTTATTGCTGCGTGTGGTATAACCCAAGTAACTGAAATTATTAGTATTATTATCTGTGCAACTACTTGCTAACTGATTACAACATTAGCTTCTCAACAGACAGGGGATGTCATAATAGTCCAGATTTGTATTCAAGAGGTCATTCATTGCTCAGTCTGTCTTGCAACAAGTCCATAGCCTCTTTCAAAGTGAGCTCTGTACAGAGAGTAATCTAGTGCTTGAGGTACCCAGTTAAAATCTCAGTGATGTAATGGACATTTCTTTTCTCACTTAGGTATCAAATTTTAATAATTCCATGCCATTTGTTTATATGTAATGAAGTACAGAATTTAAAAAATTCAAAAGTTTAAATAAGACGTATCTAGTTTAATATATTATGCCCATGTATTATGAATGGAAAATGACAAAATGTCAAAGGTCTGAAAATAAAAACAACAGGGGGCTCCCCTGAGGAACATCAATGAAAGGGAAAGAGCATGTAAGAAGAAGTAATCCTAAAGGAGAGAAAACACTGGCAAGGAGTGAAAAAGAAAGATATGTGCACTAAATACATGACAGAGGATTGGCTGAAACAACCCACACAGGACAAAAACACTGTAGGATGATGATGTATCTCATGTCAAAACTTAAAATTAGAAATGTCATGTGATCACATGCTTCAAGAGTGTGAACCTTTGTAAAATAAAAACTAAAAATACTTGGTGTAAGATGCAAGAACATGAGTACAAAAAGATGCTGGACTGTCAAAGATGGCTTGAATGGTGGTGCTTCTGACTTGTATTCAGGACACGCCTGGTTCGATTCTCAGCTGGATCACTATCTATCCACATGAAAGCTTTCCAAAATTGTTTCCAATTCATTATTCATTAATCACCCTCTCATTCAGCACTACATAGCCTGAAACACTGACAGCATCATTAACCTTTAGTGTACAGCCTTCTAAATGCCAGGTTTCTGCTGCAGCTAGAGCACTACTCAATTTAAACGCCCAATGTAAAATAATGTTTTTCCCTTTCCGACAAAGAAGATGTACATTTAATGGGACGTTGCCCCATGCGTCCATTAAAAATTAAATAAACCATACACAGAGAAATAAATAAATACATACATGCATACACACATGCATAAATAAAGAAGAACTCGGGGATTTTCCCAGAGAAGAACAGAATGATATGGGAAGAGCAACAAAGAAGTATTATAAAATGTGAGAGAAATCTGGTAGGATATTGAAGATAGAATAGACTTGGTTTTTAAAACAACCAACATAGAGTAAACAATGTCTGATATGTCAAAGTTTGAAATTGGAAATGGCACTGTGCATCACATGTTTCAAAACTTTGAAGCCATGTGCCCTAAGCAGACTAAGACAGTCATCACAATGCAAATCTGGCTATGTACTACACTGCAGTGAATCAAGTCTAATTCACACACAATTTCAGTTTTGTGTCAAATGTGTGGCACAAGGCATATATATTTCAAACTCGTGTATTTTTTTTTAATGATCAGATTTCATGCCATCTGACAGACTGTGGAGACTGTCTCATTCACCCATTTGCAGTTAAAAAAAATGTTATGATGATGTAAGATCTCAGGTTCTCATGGCAGTGACTATAAAGACTGCTGTCCTAAGGGATGTGATTTATCTTTATTCATTGTTTATTTTACATTGTCAATAGCTATACAGTGTTGATTCAGGGATGTGACACCATATAGTTTGGTACCTATCTACCAAGGGGTACGCGGTGGCGCAGTTGGTTGAGGCACTAACTATGCTACAAACCGGAACGTAGCAGGTTCGATTCCCGATGGTGTCACTGGAATTTTTCATTGACATAATCGTTCCGGTTGCACTATGGCCCTGGGGTCGACTCAGCCTCTAACAGAAATGAGTACCAGGAATCTTTCCTGGGGAGGTAAAGGCGGCCGGTGTGCAGGGCTGACAACCTTACCACCTTCATGTGCCGACTGTCTAAAAAATCTGGGAGCCTCGACCTCCTGGATCCCTAGGGGCCTGCCAAGACCTGTGATGGGGTTGCTTTACCTTTACCTATCTACCAAACTGCACGGCATCACATCCCATGCAACTGCAATTTACATGTGTATATACTGATATAATGAAGACAAATGACTTATATGGCATAGTGGGACTACTCCAAACATCTGCTTATTCCTCTAACAGAAATGATAAAGGTACTGAAAATGATGATGATAATTACACACAAAGTGAATATAACCTACTATAAAGTAAAAATCCCAGTACTTTCTTTGGAAGCAATCACCAGTGTTATTTGTGAATACATTTTGCCAATATACTGCCTACCAATTTTCCTGCACATCTTCTAACACCCTGATAGAGTACTGGTGGGCATGAGATCATCGACAAATGAACAGCTCTATGAATTGTAGCAAGTAACCAAGAATTTATAAATAAACATCATATGATCATATATCACACGCTATCACAGTCACACACATCTGTGGTCAAAAACCAATAGCGGTGCTCCATTACTTTTGACAACAAAACATTAACAAAGCCAATATTTGACCTAGATTGTGTTGCAATGCAATGTGGCAGATTGGTTGGCAAGCCCCAACAGGTGTGACTCAGTGAGGTTAATCAAGATGAGATTGCAACAACATCCCATTTTTCCCACAGTGGCTGCTGGAAATAGCTTAACCTGCCACAGCCTAACTCTAGGATTGAAATGAAGTTCAACTGTTGTGTGTCGAGTCATTGCACAGTGATGAGTTGCCTCAGAACACAACGACACAGCTGGCTTCATCACTGCCTTAAAATTATTTGTGGCTACAACACTGCCATTTCTTCTAGCACCGCCACATACATGTGGCATATCTTGATAAATATAACTGAGACAGAGGGACGAGAGGATTTAGAACATGATGAAACTGAAAAGAATGCCCCACGCAACATACCTGGACTGTAGGGGTAATTAATTAAAAGTTACCTTATTTTTTTAACCTACAGGATTCTGAACAGTCAGAATATATAAATGCAATGTATTCTATTAAAGAACAATGACATTTAAAGGGTTTAAAACACCTGAAGAACACTGCTAATGTAACAAAAAAAACTGGCTGTTTAAATCAGCTGGCACAGCATTGCAAATACATTTGTTTCTGCTCCATTCCCTAACTTTAATTCATGATGCCAACAGAGAGAAATTTTATGAACATGCTTAAGGTATAATTCAAGCATACCATTCTACTTTTTATTAATACAAAATGTATTTAAATATATTAACCCAAAACAAAAATTGCAAGCTTTCTTACAAAGAAACCAAACATAAAACAGCACAAACTGCAAAGTTTATAATGAAACACCAATGGTAAGATGATTATGAACAGTACTGGCATATGGGAGGAAGCAACCCCTTTCATGGTACTATGAGCATATATATTTGTGTTAGCTGATAATGGCTGGGATCTGACCAGGGACCTTCCAAATATAATTCAGATATACTGTACACTGCTCAAGTACTCACTCATTAACAAATATTTCATTTAAAATTCATTGCTATATTAACCTTTAAAATTAGTGTCTTGGACAGTAAGCGGGATTATAGGAGATTTGCAACTGAATAACAAACACTGCTTCAATTTTTCATTGGCCTAGCTTCATCATGAACTCTACTTGTTATTCACACTAGCTTATTAAACCAGACTGTAACCATAAAGTTGAACACCTCTATGCCACTAAAAGCAATGATGTATTCAAGTTACAGCAAAAAACAGGAAACTCAGTTTAGTATTAACATGACACTTTTCACAACTTGCAACCTTTTTCCACAAATGCCACGAATATGATTTCTATCTCCGTGATGTTCATCTAAAATATTATCTGATTTTTATAAGATTTAAATTTGGTCTTTCAATAAAATGGCAGCCCTAATTGATCAATATTATTATAGTACATAAAAGTGGATTTTATCTGTTATGAGGTAAAGCCACGTAAAATGTCAACTTTAAATCTTTAATTGTGTACTACATAGACTGCATTAAATTCTGTGTGTACACACACAAGCAAATACAGGCACGCACGCACGCGCACACACACACACACACACACATACAGATGTAAAAACTGCAATACTTCATACCTTCAGTTTGAAATACATCACACATTCATTCAAACCCCCAAAATTACTTCCCAAATAAGAACCTCGAAATGACGAACCTCTGGAATTCTTTTTTTAAAGTCATGCTACAGTTTCCTGTCTCTCTCTCTTTCTACCAACACCCAACATCTGTCTACCATGTGGTCCCTCCCAGATGTTTGACTGGGCTCTCCTACCCTCACTCTGCCTCCTATTTCTAGCCTCTCACATGCTCTCTGCCAGCATCTGTCTCCATGCCTCACTCATACACTTCTTGTTTCAACTCAAGCATCTCATATTCCCATTTAAATTCCTACACTTTTGAAACAATGCCTACTCACCCACCTACTTTATCACACACCTGAACTTTAACAATCAGTTGTCAAGAGATTCTTAAGCATTTGATGGTAAAAGGAAGAGACCACCTGGGAGACCTAGAGGTTGACAGATGGATAATATTAAAATGGATGTTAAAACAGGGTTTGATGATGTGAAATGGATTTATATGACTCAGGTTAGGTTTAGTGGCAAACTGTTGTGAACATGGTAATGAACTTTCAGGCTCCATAAGAGGCAAAGAACTTCCTGCCTAGCCAAGTGAATAGTAATTTCTCAAACAGGCATCTATACCATGTAGTCAATTACACATTTCATTAATTTGGGGAGATGTTTTTGACGACAGACTCCTCCCAAATCTTCTTCACAAATTGTCAATAACACTAGCTTTATAAGTTTCTTAGCAACAGTGCAGGACATATCCAGAAATTTAATAATTTCTGGATATGTCCTGCACTGTTGCTATAAAATACTTAATAAATATGACATGACAGAACAACAAAACAAACTGCAACTTGCTAAAATTGTTTGTTTTAAAGTGTCTTATTTTGGTACTGTAATTCAGCTCCTGCCACATTCATTACAAAGTAAACTGGGTTATTGTATGTGTATATTACAAAATTCTTCCTTTAAACTGTTGTAATGACATCACTTTAGTAAAGGAGTATATTTTGTCCTTTACAAAAATCTAATAGACTGAGCTAGGTGAATGAAGGGGACTAGAAATCAGTCCTCTTCTATCCACCTGATTATGAGGAAACTTTGGCATTCAGTAACTACAGCACGGTACACAAATGTGGGGATGCATGCCTTAATGGAAAATGATGGAAAAGCAGGACTTTTCTAGCATGTTCAAAAATATTACAATTTACAGTCTTTTTTGTGAAGGAAAAAATGGAACTACCATTTTTGTGCTTGCAAACAAAACCCACATTATACCTAGGAGGCACTTCTTTCATATTATTTATGTTTCATGGACCGACTATAATACAAAATTCAACAGTTATGCCTGTTTACATTTCCTAACATGTGGAAAGCTGCTTTGTTACAAAATTCATATTCAAACACACATGAGATTCAAGGGTCTCATGGCACGGAATATACAGACAGTAATTTTCATGCTGCTGCTGTGCTGTCTTCTGCGTACACATCAATGCAGCTAACATGTCACAATTAACTATCAGCATCACTAATATGTCGGGGCGCGTGGTGGCGTAGTTGGTTGAGGCACTACGCTACAAACCGGAACGTTGCGGGTTCGATTCCCGATGGTGTCATTGGAATTAATTCCTTGACATAATCGTTTTGGTCGCACTATGGCCCTGGGGTCGACTCAGCCTCTAACAGAAATGAGTACCAGGAACATTTCCTGGGGGGTAAAGGCGGCCGGTGCATAGGGCTGACAACCTTACCACCTTCATGTGCCGATTGTCTACAAATCTGGGAGCCTCAACCTCCTGGACCCCTCAGGGCCTCTCTAGGCCTGTAATGGGGTTGCTTTACCTTTACCTTTTTATCACCAATATGTCAAACCATATAGAGCTTCTAACACACAAAATAAAAAATACTTATTTGTTTTAAGCCACATTTGTTTTGTTGTTCTACCTGATCAAAATCAATAAATATTTAAATCTGAAATAACAGAAACCCTATACAGAGGTATGTTTTTAATGCCAAAAGAATAAAAGTAAAGTTTTCCCTGCCTACACCATGCAGGCATATACAGGAAGAATAAGTACAACTCTACATATTCTTAACCCTGCACCAGAAGGAGGTGAGTGGTCAACTTCACGTCCTTGCTGCTTTACCCCCAGGGCAAGAACTTTGGTATCCATTAAATAGGAGGCTGGGTGAACTGCAGAGCTGGTCTGAATATTTTGGAGGGAGAAAAATCTCAGGGGAATATTAAGCAAAAAGAGATGAATAAGAATTGCCAGTCTTACTTCCACCCAACATGTAACAAAAAGTACAACAAATTTACCGTTACATGACTTCTCATCTTGTTCTGTGTCACAGAGGGACAGGCAAAGTTAAAGCATTTGGATTTTAAGACACAGTTTGGAGGTACTCTCAGCATTCTCCTGCCCCATAACTGAACAGCCAAATAACATACATTGTCAGGTAACACATTTCACTAGTTGTCAGGAGGGCATGCCATGAGTGACAACAAAGAATTAACATTGTGGTGAAAGGTGAAACAAGTTTCAGTGCATCTGTTTAAGACAGCTGCTCTCAATTCAGCAACATAATTCTCTCTCTCTCTCTCTCTCTACCCCTCCCATCCCGGTCCCAGTAGCATGACTCATACAGCCCAGCGCTGACAATGAGCTACCTCATCATCCAATAGAAATGCAGCCACTTGCTTGCCAGTTAGCCACATTTCTTTCACTTATGTTCTGTTATGTACACCAGGTGGAAAATTTCCAGAAAAGAAACAAGCGGTTCTGGGCAAATGCCCAAAGTAATAAATCCTTCTTCTATATACTTCATAAAGTTTTAAGCAGGATTTAATTTCAGCCCTTCAGCCAAATACAGAAAAGTCAAATCCAATAAATTAGTCTCCACCTCATCAAGCAAATAATCAGTTAAAGACCTTTCATTGTATGTAGTTAAGAGCACAAATTATGGCCAGTGTACCAGATGTGGTTCTTGGAAGTTAATCGTTTGGCCAACTAGCTACTGCACGGTCGTACACTGCTAAAAGTCCTAACAAATCTTTCACTCTAAATACACAGCAAAAACTTCTACAGTTCCAGTAATAATCACAAATTCTCTCACAATGATATGATACCTGGATTATTCAATGATGCTTTCTCAACTGCATAGATTATAGTTTCCAAAACACACTGAGTGCAAATTACACATTTCAAAAACACTGAACACAGCCATGTTAAAGTGTCGAGATTGCATAATGTCAAATCGTAGAATGAGTGTACACTGTGAATTGTGGCAGATGTGCGGAGCTTTCTGGAGATTTATGTTTAAAGCTGACAACTCTCATTTTTCAGGGAAAAGGTGTCATACTTCCATGAAACAAAAAAAAAATCTCAAAATAAAAATTTAGGGAAAAGTCTTATTTCCATCAAACAGAAAAAAACCAAAGCATTTATAAGCACAGAATGTTAAAATGGGCACTAACACCAAGCATTATAAAAACACATTCATGTTACAGTCTGTTAATGAAAAATGCATACAGTTCAACTACTCTGTGTGTGTGCGTGCATGCGTGCACGTGCGCACATTCACATTTAAAAAGGAACAAAATAGGCATTTGTCTGAGCATCTGATGTCTAATAATAACTAATGAACCACCAGACGTGGTAAGTGAAATTCAGCACATAGATATATTATGAACACGCATATACATTATGTCAGAAATAATGTCTGTGAGTCAACAAAAATGCAAATGTTTTGTTATATCTGACAAATTTAACATGTATAGAATCAGTATGTAAGTAATTAGTTCTTCACAAAAAATAAATTAAATTACAATAAAACAGTAATAGAGCTGGTACACTAGAAATCTTTGCAAGAGGGAACACAGCTGCAAGAAGATTGCACGGAAACTCATATTTGTGTGTTGTACCATGATAGAATGCAGTATTGAACACAGCACATTTCTTGTTAACACAACACCAGAAGGAAGAACTGTTATCACAAATGTGTTCATAAATTTAATCAGCAGTATCTGGATTCACCTTTACCCAACAAACAATGTGTTAGAACAATTACAGAAACAACTCACTGTTTCTGGAGACTTTCCCTATTGGAATCTAGAAAATGAACTTCAGTGTCACAGAATTTATTAGTTTGCGGTGAAATGTGTGGTGCTGGAGGACACAACATGTAGCAGCTGCCGTATGGGGGCATTATTTTATCTGACAAATGTCACTAGTCATTTCCCCATCAGCTCAGTTATGTTACAGACACAAGCCCACTCACCAAAAAACTGCCATGCTGCTTATCAGACAGTGTATGCATCATCTGCTAGATGTTATGCTCATTTCATGATACACATGCAGACTACAGTTTCTAGAGAAGTGTCTTGGAAATTCGGACAAAAATTTACAAATGCGTGAAAAGTTTTTGAACAAAATATTCCACTCCAGACAGCAAGAGAACATGTAGAAGACACATGTGTACTGCATCCATATAAGACAATTGTGGTTCACAAACTCTACAATGCAGATTGTGAAAAGTGAATTTTGCATGAACTGGTACCTTTATGGGGTGAATGATGGCAAAACTGATCCCACAATTTTCCATTCAGCAGTGAAATATGGTTCCAACTCAGTGGATATATAAACTCTCAGAATGACATATTTCCCATGTTAATCCAAAATGTGTCATTAATAAGCGTGGCGGTGCACTATAAGTGCAACAAGGATTACTGAGCCCATTTTTCCTTGTCTTTCTTCTGGGACCATAAATTCACTCGTATCTTAAACACATTCTGACACTATTTTGAACACCTATCTGGTTATGAAAGAACATATGCCTTTTTCAGTTAGACAGTGCAACAGCTCACATGGCAAAACAAGTTCACATGTTTTTAATGCACTCATTATTGACCGTGTGATAAATTTTTACTTTAATTAATAATCATACCATCGTAGCATAACACATAAATTAATAAAATATCATACCATCACAGAACAACAGGCCAATCTGAAGGCTTCATTTCAGATCACCTTCAGTGCAAGGATTATTAACACATGCCCAAGTAAAAATCACACTACAATAATTACTTTACAGGAAATTCAAGAAAAGAGAAAGTGGGTACTATTGTATTTAACTTTCAATTATCATAAGTCTGTTACCATTAAAATCAAGTATGACAAAATTAACTGGTTCAAGTCTATAGACAATGATTTAAAATCATAACCTACCAATTTTGGAAGTATCTATCTTCATTCAGAAAAAATAATTCCTTTCTATTCAGGTAAATGTTAAGGGTACTTATTCAGTTGAAATCGCATAGGCAGCAAAACATTTGCAAAACACTTTCATTCAGTCTACAAGAACTCCTTTTCAAAGGTATATCACTCCAATTCATTGTCCAGTAATGTTTTAGAGCTAGACGAGTTTCAGCTGCTAACCTAGTGTACAAAGACGACATTTTTAGGAAACTGATTACTTCTCCAAAACAAATTTTGCATTAATTTAATCCGAACTGCCACAATTCACACCTGCAGATTTATGTTTTCTATTTACCCACCAGTATCTGTCGTTAGTTTTTAGTATGTCTTGTGTGTTAATGCACTATTGATGTTTTATCATTTAAACTGTCTACAGCTGCTCAGTTGGCATGTGCGTAATAAAGAATGTAATATAAGTTGATGGAATGTTTTTAGGCTGTTAAGACAGTATTTAATTTATCTCATGTTGTTTTTGTGTTTTTATTTTCTTTGTTTTCATTTTGTATATCATTTTTATGTATTTTTGTTGTATCTGTGTATTTGTGCTGGCTTTAAAACTGACCGTAGTGCCATTAACCTACTAATTAAATAAACAAGTACTGAACTGAATTGGAGTGTATCACTGCCACTGCCACTGCCACCACCACTGCCACCACCACTAACTACTACTACTACTACCACTACCACCACCACCACCACCACCACCACCACCACCACTACTATTATTAAGTGAGTGACTAGACTACAGGCTGGATAATCTGGCATTCAATCCCAGCAGGGGCAAGAGATTTTTATTTTTCTTTTCTCCCAGAATGTTCAGACTGGCTCTGGGCCTACCCAGACTCTTATTTGAGGGATACCAGGGGCCCTTTCCCCAAGGGTAAAGCGACCATAGCATGAGGCTGACCACTTGTGCTGGGGTTAAGAAAGAGTGGAGCTATACCTCCATTCCCCTTATACCTTCATGGCATACACAATGACTTTACCTTTATTATTACCACTGTCATTGTTGTTGTTAATGCCACTATTACTACTAGTCTTGCTTTTGCCATCGCCATCACCACCAAGGCCACCACTGCTGTCGCTGGTATTGTTGTTATTGTTAATGTTACTGAATCTGACATAGAGGGATTACATCTTACTGTTGACCAGAAATATGGTGGGCTCTAGTATTCTCTAGATTCACATCGAGATTCACAGTTTTCATTTTGTCAGTGCAAGAGATGAGGAAGAAAGAAAAATCTGATAATTAGTCTTGAACCTAATAAATAACACCTCAGACACCGACATTTCTACAGCACATCTACACTTTAAAGCTCTGCTGGAAGATATCACTACTTTATTACACAAATCTGACGGAAATACTGAAATCAAACACAAGTTGTGAACAAGCAGCTGACTTACCAGTACCAGCTGGGGGCTCAAACTGATCAGACTGTTCCTGTAGCCGATGTATATGTTGCTGCTGATGCTGTGAATTGTTAGAGGTGACAACCATCTTATCCAGTCCCGGTCTATTGCAGATTTCCATGTGAACCAGACCAGATGGTGTTGATAGCGTGTCATCAAGACCACCACAACGTGAGCCATTTTGTTGTCCATTGTCCCCTTCTAGTTTCCATGCATCCTAAAGAACATTAGTCATATGAGCCCCACACAAACAATCAATCTCATCAGACAGACAGGAAAATTTGGCTCAACAATTTTACTGTCTTTGTAAACAACAAGAACCAGAGCCACAAATAAAGCTCCAAAAATACAGAAAGTCCCCGACTTACGTAAGTGGATCGTTCCGCATCCCTATGCGTAAGTCGATTTTTACGTAACTCGGAGCCATGTTTTATTATATACCTTATAAACAATAATAATAATTTATATAATAATAATTAATAATAATTTTAAAAACAATTAATAAAAAACATAATAATAATTAATAATCGATACTGGAGTCACTGTCGTATTCAATTGAGGCAGAGGCAGGGGTGGGTGTGGTGGTGGTTGGAGTGGTAGTAGTGGTGGTAGTGGCACAAGAAGTTTTTTACATAAGTCCGGATCTACGTATGTCGGAGATACGTAAGTCGGGGTCCGTCTGTATGCCTAGCCATCTGTCACAGGTGAATTAACTGAAACTGGCGGTGTGTAAATTCTAGATTCACTTTAAGCACATTAAAATTAAGTATATATCACATTTGCTAGATCATCACAACAATTAACATATAAAGTTCGGTATATACATACAGCACATAAAAGCTGTACAAAGCATGCAGGTGTCTTTTTTTTTGTGTCCCTGAGCATGGCAACTTTATCAAATAAGAAGTCTGCATCTGCAGGGACATCCCATGACAGTTGCCATCTTCAGGGACATAATAAAAGAAACACTCCCTGTAGCTCGTACATATGGGTGGGAATTTTTTTTTTTATTAAGTAGCTAGTAGATTTATATTTCTGCAGCCATAGCTACAACACAAAATAAGTGAACATTTTTGCAAACATCTGTTAATGCAGTTCATACCCTTTTAGTCTTCAGCATCAGTTTCTACACATTTAGCCTTCAGATGACAGAGGTGGGTATTTAAATGTTAGTTCACAGTTTATGAAAAATGTGAGTATTATTTGAACATGGGGGAGAAAAAAAAAAAAAAAAAAAAAAAAAAAAAAAAAAAAAAAAAAAATCTTATAAAACAGAGATTATGCAGCATGTTTTAAAAATGCAGGGGTGTTTTCCTCTGTGTGTTCGCGTTTGGCAATGCAAGTATTTAAAAGGTTACAAACAAAATTTGTGGCTGGCAGCAGTAGGCACAGCCCCTATGTCCTATTTCTCAACATGTGACAAAAAATACTCCTACAGATGTCTGAAAACACCACCATCAATAAAACAAGGCATGTGATCATTACAAGCGCAGTACAGCAACTACTGCATTCCTGAAAGACACCATGATTGGCAAGACTAAGTCCTTATGAGAAACTGAGGATTAGGAGCAATGGGATCACTGTTAACATCTATCAAAGCCTAACATTCTGATTAAAACTCCAGTATCATCAGCTTATTATTTACCTTTAACCCCTTGGTGCTTGAATTAAATGCTGAGTGTGATGTGCAGGTGATCAGAATTTAAATGAGAGCTGTGCATGAGGAGGCTATTGAATGAACAGCCATCATCTATACCTGACATTTGGCATTTTGAGCATTGCACTGCGTGATGGGTATACCTGATGTTAGACACCAAAGGGTTATAACAGTAACCTTTAATGAATGAACAGGACAACATTCTCCCATTAAATGTATGCCCTTTTTTTGTGTCGAAAAGGGAAAACACTGTCCCGACGCGGGCATTTAAATTTAAAACTGCTCCAGCCACAGCAGAAACAGGATATTTAAAAGGCCATATGCTAAAGGTTAAATTACTGGAAGTTTAAGTCCGCAATGACTATGGTAATGTTGACATTAACCAAAATTATGCAGAACTCATGGTGTGGAGGCCATCAATTTGATCAATGTGTGCACAAATTAAATCTGTAGATAAATGAAACCAAATAATGTGGTTGGTATAACTAATATAAATTGAGAAATGTGGTTACTTGAAGTCCGTGGTTGGAAAAACAGCAGTTGACAAGGGAATGCGGTATAAATTCATGTTTATGAAATGAACCAACTAAATTCATGTTACAGGATCTTTAATGTGCAGTGAATAGTTATTAAGTGAAGCAAGAGATTCCCTCTCACTACAGAAGGCAAATGTTAAAAAATCTAGCTGTTAAGAGTCCAATGTTCCTGCACCGAACATTCATGAATACACCTGGACCTCTCCTAATGGAAAGACTCACAATCAGATATATCACATATTGATAGATAAGAGATGGCATTCAAGTATACTTGATATATGGTCTTTCAGGGGAGCTGACTGTGATACTAATCATTACCTGGCGAATGCAAAAGTTAGGGAAAGACCGTCGGTAAGTAAGTGAGCAGCACACAAGTTTGATGTGGAGGGATTCAACCTCAAGAAGCTAAGTGAGTTGGAAGTTAGGAAAAGTATCAGATTGAAATCTCAAAAATGTTTGCAGCACTGGAGAACTTGGAATGATAGTGAGGACATAAAAAGGGCTTGCAAAAACATTAAAGAGAATATCAAAATCTCAGCTAAAAAGATTCTAGGTCTGCAGGAATGGAAACAGCATAAACCATGGTTTCATGAAGAATATTCACAACTTTTAGATCAAAGGAAGCAGGCTAAAATGCAGTGAATATAGGATTGAAACCAAAGTAATCTAGATAATCTGAACAGTGTAAGACATGAAGCTACTACACATCTCAGGAACAAAAAAAGCGAATATCTGAAAGCTAAAATTAATGAAATTGAAACAAACAGTAAGAACAGGAGTATCACACACTTGTATAGGGGCATCAATGACTTAAGAAGGGTTACCAGCCTAGAACTAATATGGTAAAGGATAAGAAGGGTGATCTGGTTGCAGACCTCAACAGTGTTTTGACTAGGTGGAGGAATCATTTCCCTCAGCTATTGAATGTACATGGGGTTAATGAAGTTGGACTGAAATACATACAGCAGAGCCACTGGTGACTGATCCCAGTGCCTTTGAGGTACAGATGGCTATTGAAAAGCTAAAAAGACACTAATCACCAGGTCTTGATCAAATTCCAGCTGAACTGATTAAAGCAGGATGTAGGACAATTCATGCTCAGATCCACAAACTTATTCATTCTATTTGGAATAAGGAAGGAATTTCCTGAGCAGTGGAAGAAGTCAATCATTGTACCTATTTATAAGAAGGGTAAACAAACAGACTGTAATAATTATCAAGGCATATCACTTTGATCAACTACATACAAAATTTTATCCAACATCTTTCTGTCAAGGTTAACGCCATATGCAGAGGAAATTATTGGGGATCATCCGTGTGGATTTGATGTAACGGGTCAACTACTGATCATATATTCTACATTTATCAAATATTTGAGAAAAAATGGGAATACAATGAAGCAGTACATCAGCTTAATATTACCATCAAACACAACAAACTTTTAATATCATCATCAATAAAGGATACATGTTTCAGTCCTTAAGGACCATCATCAGGCATTAAAATACATGACTTAAAACATAATATGCATGTAGATGTTACTTATGTTTTAAATCATGTACTTCAGTGCCTGATGATGGTCCTTAAGAATAAAATATGTAGCAATTCATGAGCAAGAAACTTACAGGGTCCACATGAACATGGAGAGGTGTGGACAGCCTCTCGTGTTCTTCCCTAGTCACTGCAGTGCCTGCACTCAGTGAACCATTCACGGTAGAGGGAAGAACTTTGGTTTCTGCAAAGCAAGAATAATTATTATCGCACTGTATCAGGTCATCAGCTTTTTGGCACTTATAGCCGAGGTGACAAATACCGTATTTAAACACATAATTTACATCTGAATGTAATTCTTGTACACTCGTTCTTCACTGTAACACAAAGAAGAAGATACATTCCAAAATATTTCACCTACCTGCATTTTCTTCATGCACAAAATTAGAACAGAGAAACATTTAGTTAACAAATTCATTACCAAAGTCTGCCAGATTGAGCAGCAAATACAATATCCAAAGAAAATAGGCAGGTACAGCAAGTCAGAAATTGTTATATTAGGTGCAGTTCCACAAGAACTGTTCTCTCAGTACTGCACATTATGGGATCTGCAGGGTGACAACGCAGCCATGTGGATGCAATAAAGAAGCTACTATTTTTTTCAAAGATATAATGCATGTGACATGAATAAATCAATAAATACACATATCATTTGAATAAAAAAGGAGTTTAACACACAGATTTCTTCAGAGAAAATGTTCCACTTTTAAGTAAGTCAAGCAGATCACCATACTACGCATGAAATATAATTTTCATACATTCTCACATAAATCATGCAAACAAGTTTAATGCAATGAAATACAGAAGCAGAGTGGGTTAATCCAAAAAAAGTGCTATTACAATGTCAACTAGAAATCACAGGTAATGTAGCCTGACGAAGAGCATTATCCTAATTTAGTGTTTATACTGAACTGTGGGTGAACAGCAAAAGAAAAACCAACACGAGACAACTGCCCTAATATTCAGAACACTATATGGTTTCTTGGGAAAAGTCTTTTATCTGGAAACCAAAGTCTTCTCGGATACGATGCTGTGTCATTGGACAGGTAATTTGCGACATTTCAAAGGATCACAGTGCCCTCACCTTCATCTCCTCAAACTCCTTGACCATGAGAAGGAAGGTACTAAAAATCTTCAAAACACTGGGAAATATTCACACAACAACAGAGGGTCACATCACAGAAGACTTTAATCTTCAACCAGCACACATGCAAAAACCTCAAATCTCAGTTTTTTATTTGTCATGAGAAACGGTTTTAATGTTTCAATCATTATATTTTTATAACACATTCTTACATTGTGATCAAATCAGTACAACTATTTATCAGCATCATGAATGGGTAGTTTTTTATAATGAGGCTCTTATAATTTAGAAATAACATAAAAATATTCAAATCTCTTATTTATTTTTGTGGTAAAAAGTTACAAACATAAAAAGACTGATCTACTGTTGAGTGACACAATTTTACATTATATTTCAGTAGAAAATTAAAAATAAGAATCGCAGAATTTAAAAGCATCCATATTTCTTGTAAGATCCAAGCTTCTCACAGTGCTGTTTCTGAGGATTCAGGCCTCCTGGGATGCGACACTGTGTCACTGGCTGAGTGGTTCCTGATATTTTGAAGGAATGTAGCACCTTCATCTTCAAGGGTCAAGAGGTCTTTGGATCAAGAACCTCTTAACCCTTGAAGATGCCACTACATTTTTTATATGACAAACCCTTCTTAAGAAGATTAATAAAGTTTAATTTTATCTTTGTGTGAAATAAGGCACGGCAGAAAATAGAATTCTCTACACAACTTCCAGTGTAAACTCCTTATATAGAAAATGGATGGGTGGATACAAAGATTAAAGGTGGACATGACTGATGTCTGGATTGATGGATGGATGGCTGGATGGATAGATGGATGAAAGATGGATGGATGGATGAACAGATAGACATACACACCCAGCCATGTGTTCATTTTAAGCATATCATCAAAGAATGCAGAAAAATAAATACAAACTATGACAAGATCTGTGCTCTTCTGGGATATTACGTGGCATCAGGTGGTAATTGTTTACTGACATTTTGGGAAAACGTATCAGTCCCATCTTCAAGGGTCAAGAGTCCGAAGACCCGTGACCCTTGAAGATGGGACCGATACGTTGTCCTGAAACATCAGTAAACAATTACCACATGACGCCACATAGTATCCCAGAAGAGTACAGATCTCATCAACATCGTGGCGGAAGCCTAAAATCAAACTATGACAAACCTGAACATGTCAGGTTGTGTCATAAACTTCACCCAAACAAATGGCTTAAACTTACGTGATTTATCACTTATGGTACTCCTGAATTCCGACTGTGAATCAAGTGTATCTGATCCATATTCATCACCTTCAGTATCCTCATTTTCTGCAACATACAGAGTTTCACAAACATTCTTAATAATGGTGCTGTGGTAGGACACAAAAACTTGACATAAAAATGTCCACTAAAAAATTGTGGAAATAACTTAATAAATTATGATCTGGTTAAAGTGATAATTTGTTGTCTTGAGTTGCAACAGAACCTGAGGCTCCCATGTTCCAACAATATTCAAGAATATTTTATAATGGGATATCAAAGTCATTCACAATGGTGTGCAAAGACATCAACATAACTTAATTATGTCAGATTAACCCTTTAAAGCCCAGTTGTTACTTCATACAGCAACAGGTTTAACATTCCAAAATTCTACGTTCTGTCCACACAATGCATTTGTGTATTCTGTATGGCTCTCAACAAAACACCGATTATTTCCCTATGCAACATTGACTGGTTTTTTAAAATCGAGATGAAGTGTGTTTAATGTGCAGTATGAATTAAATATTTCACTATAATTAAGGTTAATCTTAGTATTATTTTGTTCCAGTGAAATGTATATCATACCAAGGCTGGGGCAGGACCCCTGTTTCCTGTGCAAGTGCCTTTAGCCGACTAACATACAGTCAGACCGCAACTGAGGTCAGAAAAAATCAAAATGGAAGAAATTTCAATACATTTCAGTTTAAGCAAGAGTGAATCTAAATTAATAGCACAATTTTTCGCCAACAAACCTGGCAATCAAATGAAGCTGTCAGATGCAAAACTGGCATATGCCACTTCTTAACAAACAGGAGTTAAAAAATATACAATATTGAATTAAGTTTGTGGAACTCAATGTTATGGTTATTATTGTTTAAAATTGCCTTATTTTGTGGAGTTAAGCCTATTACATGATGTGTTGAATTCAAAATTCACTTTATCAAGCTTTTATATACAAATGAGTCATTACTGGATCTGACAGCCTTAAATCATTCTGCTAATAGTTCACCAATTAAGTTATTGACAATAAGATGGAAATTACTTGGAGTTTTCCTTTATTGTAAAAGTTTATTGTGTGGACACAGGCAGCAATCTTTACCTACATATTTTAAGTGGGCACAAGTTTCAAAATTAATTACATTTTCTGTTATTTTCAGGTTCAGCTTCTTTGGAAGTTAACACAGACTGAACAAAACTTTCTCAGGATAGGAATAAATTTAACAGTTTTGTTTTAGGAGTATTTAACATGTGGATTCCAGTACCAGGCAGTTAGATGATCAGTTGTTACTTGACTAGTTTGCTACTTCATTAGTCAATCACAGCGAACAGGTAAGTAAATGAGTCTGTCAGTCAGGCAGGCAGGCAGTCAGTGGAAACACATAGCAATTATTATTCTGACTATTATAAACTTAATACAGACATTCCTCAACTTAAAGCAATTTCAAGTAACACAATTTCAGACTTATGCAATTTTTAAAAATTAAAAAAACCAAAGAAACAACTTTTTTAAATGCATGCCCAGTTTTTCCTTCGAGGAATTAAAAAGCAACGAGACAGAGGAGGTGGAAGAATACTGCTGGGCAATAAAACACGCAGCGGGGCACTCTTTCCGTGGCCCATCAGGTTCCAGTGTGTTGGAGTTTGCATTTAAACTGGAGTAGTAAATATACAGTTTACCACATGCATACTCAATTCTGACTTGTGCCAGACCTTATGAAATATAACTACTGCATACGTCAAGGAGTGTCTGCACATGAGTATATGATACTTGAAATTCACAAGGCCAAGAATATCAAGATTATGGTCGTCCAAGATGTGAGACCATGTAGTGTGGTAGATAGGTACCAAGATCGTCGCTCTTCTGGAATGTTACACAATGTAGATTGTTCACCGTCAACTTCTTTGTGGAAGACTTCGAGGAGAGAGCTTTAGAACAAGTGACCCATAAACCGCTGTGGTGGTTCCGTTATATGGATGACATTTTGTCATCTGGCCACATGGACCAGAGAACTTGGCATGGTACCTGGACCATATGAATGGCCTTCACAGGAATATCCAGTTCACCATACGGACAGAGGACAGCCACCATCCTTACCCTTTTGATGAAACGGCCCCTTTTCCCTCAGCACTTGTTCACTCCAGCCCCACAGGGCTGCCTTCTATATTCCTCATCCCTCTATTGTCACATTTTTCCCACTTTTTCTTTCTCTCTCTTATACTTTTGCTTTTCCTTTCTTTTTATTTTCTTTTTTTCTTTACGTCTACCCTTCCTGCACCTTGCAGTGACTTCATGTACCAGGGCCACGTCCCTCTGAGCACCCCCTTGGCAACTTGACTTCCTTTCCACCCCCCCCCCCCCCCCCTCCTTCATGCTCCACTAACCCTATTGGATAGCATCATGTTCTCTGAGAACCAATCACTGCCCACACACCATTGCCTACATAACTGTGTACCTAAGTGTTCCCAGCATTCTTCTTGGACTGCATGACCCTTGAAGATGGAACCAATAGGTTGTCCCCAAACATCGGTAACTAACTACTAAGCCACAATGCATAACATCCCAGAAAAGCAAAGATCTCATTTACACCATGGCAGAAACCTGAAATCATGCAGATAGGTACCAACATTTTGGAGAAACCTGATGCATCCATCCTATATCCTGAAAATAAAGGAATCATATGCTTCAAAACATTGGTACCTATCCACCAATCTACATGACTTACATCCTGCAAGACCATAACCTTAATAAATTAGATTTTGACTGGAGAAATAAAAAAAATAACGCTTTGAGAATTAATGCTGGTACACTGACACAGAAAATGGCACACCTATGAAAAAACATTACTATGTTAAAGTGATCAAAACTGTCCCACACATTCAGTACACAATTACCTCATTTGAATGTTAAAATTCTGTACCATTCTATAAAACAAGAACAAAGGTTTCAAATGCAGAATCAGAAAGGATGCAGAAGCAATATAACATTTTGTGATTAACATGAAGAGTAAATGTGATTAGTGGGATTTTAGTAACTGGATTTATTTCTTGTAGTATTTTCAAGGGCTGTACTTGGTAAAATCAATGAAATTTTTTAACAGTTTTGACCTTGTAACTACACTTCCTTCCAGACTGTCCAAATATTGTCAAAATCCTGTCATTTATAGTTCAGAGAGTTTCGTCACTGCATTTACCTGAATCTAAGTTGACCATTGACGGTCTGTCAGAAGTCCCACAAGTGGTCTGTGGACAGATCCAAGCTGAAAACGAAGAATATAATTGGACTGAAATTGGAGCATCAAGAGGCACAAACTAAAAAAGCTTTGCAAAACTGATACAAAACAGTGCCTCTTCTGTGCTCAATCAATTACTATTTCCTCCCAATAGAAATGGAATTATGTGTTCAGTGATAAAAAGTTTAAAAACCACTACCTCAAAATAACAGAACTTTGTAAAATTAAAAGTATAAAAAAACAATACACAAATGTGTAAGATCTAAAATGTTGTAATTATACATTCTGAGTGGCTCCAGTATAACATACACAAATGTATGTTAACCCACTTTAGCCTTTATTACATGCATTATACATTTATGACAAAGCAATTTGGCTTGACTAAGCCATCCTCAATGTCATTGTAACACAGCTACAGGAAAACCACACCAAAATACATGGGCATAACATCAAAAAGTTAAAATCATGAAATGTAAAATTGTATAACTAATGCTTATTGATCAAGTAGAGGTAAATCAAGCAGTTCAATAAATTATTCTGCCCATGCCAACATGGATCTGCAGTAGTTTTTTTATTATTACCTGTACTCTGCATCCAGGTAAGCGAATGCAAAATAACTTATTTTACTATTTCATTTGCACCTACCTGATAAACAAGTATTAATTACACAATTTTACATTTTATACCATTTTAAATGTTAATATTACGTCCATGGTATGGTTTTCATGTAGCTATGTTACTGTGGTGCCGAGGATGGCTTAGTCAAGCCAAAATATGTCTGTCATAAATGTATAATACATGTAATGAAGTCTGGTGTTGGTTAATGTATATTTCGTGTCTGGGAAATCTAAAGTTTTCACAGCAAATAATGTACCACAATCTTGATCAGTGTCACGGATGAGACTTACTCTGTATCTGTGACCATGGCCAACTTGGGTATAGACTGTTAAGTGCTGGTGGGTGGGTGGGAGGGAGGGAGGGAGGGAGGGAGGAGCATATGTTTTTTCTTCCCCCCCTTTTTCTTTCTTTTTTCATTACTTTTTATTACGTGCATATTTAATTAAGTGACCGTCACTATCCTGAAGAAGTCTGAAACATTGATTTTCAACAAAACCATGATGTGGCTGATTAACCATAAAGACTTAAATGCCATTATGTATATACATATATATTTTATTCGACATAAGAGTCTTGTATAGTCACATCGCTAGTACGATTCTACTCCATTTTAAAGGTCGTCTATGAGGTAAGAAGTGAATTTTGAAACATTATGTAAACAAACATCAGACTTCAAACATTTAAATCAACATTTCTTATGTGCTAATCACTATTAACTTAAATCACTATTGTACTGTACAATCACAATATCTCACCTTCTGACGGATACTTCACTGGCTCATCGTGCCCACTAAAGAAGGGTAACAGCTGACTCATAATGTGTACCACATCATCCATGGATGGGCGGCTGGTAGGATCTTTACCCCAGCAACTAAGAAAGCATACATTAAAAGGTTCATGCTAGTTATGAAATTAAAGGCAAAAGTATATGATTTTAAAATTAAAAAAAATAAAAAATGTTACCTTTCAAGCATAAATCCTACATGATCGAATACAGTAACTGATAGCCATATTACAGAAGAAGTGGAACAATTTAAATGTTTAAGGTACAATATCAGCTAATAAAATGAGACACAAGAAAATGTATTAAGTTCCCATCCACATTTAAAACCATTAACTGAATGCTCAATGGCAAAACAGGATACAAAGCTAAATTTTACAGTCATAATCACTTCTGCACGTTTATACTGTAGTGAAACTAGGCCACAAAAGTGCATCTGTGGGATACAGGCTACTGAGATATGTTTCTGTGTGAACTAAATATGGTAGAAAATAAAATGTAATTCACCATGAAACTATAAGAAGCAATGAAAAAAAGAGGCTCAGACTACCACTGTAAAACCAACACCCAAACTGGCCATTATATGCGTATTTAAATCAATTAACCAAAAAATGCATGTTGGAGGAATTTTCTGTGATTTGGCAAAAGCTTTGGATTGTGTTAATCATGAAATTTTGTTAGCTAAATTACATTTCTATGGAATTCGAAGCATATATGCAGATTGGTTCAAGTCCTATTTAACAAATAGAAGACAAAAAGTTGAAGTAAAATCACCTAATACAACTCAACATTTTTTCTCTGACTGGGGTACACTGAAACATGGAGTTCCCCATGGAATAATTCTAGGACCTCTAATGTTCATAATATATATAAATGACCTTCCCCTGAGAATAAATTCTATATCAGAACCAATATTATTTCCAGCAGGAATTTTGAAGATTTCTGTTCAGTGTAAAACTTATTTCTCTCTTATATGATTAAATTGTTTGCTGCTAATAAGTTCATCCTAAATCTAGATAACACAAATATAATGAAATTTATAATAAATAATTCATCACATTCTGCATTATGTATTAGTTATAAAAAAAAAGTGCATAGAAGGGATGGCAAATACCAAATTTCTTGGTTTACATGTTGATAACCACCTACATTGGAAGAACCATTGTGAACAAATCATTCCCAAGATAAGTGGAGCATGTTGTGCCATTACATCGATAGTCCACATGAGTAACATTAACAGTCTCAAATCAATTTACTATGTACACTTTCATTCGGTCATAAAATATGGAATACTTTCTTGGGGTAACTTTACCAACAGGGGAAAAATTTTCACTTTACAAAAGAAAATTGTCAGAATTATGGCTGGTGCACAACCCGCAACGTCATTGTAGAAGTCTATTTAAACAATTAGAGATTCCACCTCTTCCATGCCAATATATACTTTCATTAATGAACTTCACTGTCAATAAGCAAGAAAATGTTCAAACAAATTCATCTATACACAATATTAATACAAGGGATAAGAAGAATCTTCATAGACCAAATGCCAACCTATCTTGTTTTCAAAAAAGTACATTCTATGCTGGCACCAGCACTTTCACAGTTTACCACGTAGTCTGACAATTCTTACGAATGAAAAGGCAAAATTTAAAGTAGCAGTACGAAAATAATTAAAGACATACTCCTTTTACGCTGTAGATGAATTTTTTATGTGTAAAGATGATCTATAATACTGTTTTGTAAAATGTTTATAGTATTTTACACTGTAAAAATTGTGTATATTTGTGTATTTATGATTTGTTCCACATCCCATTGTCTTTGTGACACACTTATGGATCCATGGAATGTACGTATATGTGTATGTATAGCCTGGCAGGGGGAAAAAAAAGAAAAAAAAAAAAAAAACTGAAAAATATGCCATCACAAACAGTGTGACAGCATTTATCATTGTTTCTGATGCCATATTGAACTTATGAAACTTTAGATAAGTTCAGACCAGGTGGGCCCTGATCTATTACATGCCTTTAAGGAGGGACTGAAAAAACAGTAAGGACATCAGGCAGAAAGGGTTACAGTAAACGTTGTGCTAGCCGGCACCTCCAGGACCAGAGGGTTGCAGAATATCACAATTTTCTGGATATTTCAACATTATATCTACTAGCAACCTCATGGAAAGACCTAATCATTTATTTTTTCACTTGATATCATGTCCCATACATAACCTAAAAAACCAACAAGACACCAATATTTCGCACTCTTAATCATCATACTCACAACACTGAATTTCATACACATTTTGCTGCTGCTGCTATCTCAATTTGGCTTATGTAAATTTACCCTGTAAATAAGTTTCCTGTTAAGCTTTTGGCTTCTGAACTCCCAGAATCAGTGCTGGGTGCTGCCAGTAGACTGAACAGTAAAATGTAATAGGCCTCTGTAAATTTCCAGTTAATAGTTTTCTGGATCATCCAGTGCCAGATAACACAGCTTTTACTGTGTCAGGCCAATATTCGAATAAGGTACTACCAAACTACAAGGTCTTACCATAAAGCTAAGCCTATCAAGATGCACAGTAATTTTAAGAACTGCGTTAATTGCCATAAACAAGGAATATATTTACATAAAGTTCTCAAAAATGTTTAATTTAATAGCCTCACCTTGTCATCAGTCGCTCTATTGGTTTCGGGCAGCCATTGATTAGCGGTGGTCGTTCCCCTGTGTGTACAGCCCACATAATGCGATATGCTGAGCCCCCAATATCATCAAAAGGTTTCCTGCGACTCAGAACTTCCCAAAGAATAATGCCCCAGCTGAATACGTCACACTTCTCTGTGTAGTTTGAGCCTGTAGTAACAGAAAAATATCTAGCAACAAAATAATTACATCCATGTTCAAACAATGGTTAGAGAGTAAAGGATAAATACATTAGAATGACAAGCTGTAGCCATAGCCATTAAAGATACTGACCCAGATCTGACTTGAAAAAACTACAGAACACCATTTACAAGTATCAAACTCAGGTTGCTACTCATCAGACAAAGAGATGATAAAAACAATTTTGTAGAATTAACCAACAAACCCCCTAGTACATGGAATATCCCAAGCAGGAACAAATTCAAGAAGCATTCTGCTGTTTCAGACCCTGAATGGTTAGGAAATTATGTCTTGAATCCCCTCCATAAAACACTCCTTTCCTTGCTTTACATCAGGTACCGACGTCAACAGATCAAGTCAAGCAGTTTTCTTTGTTAGTTTTCATTTATGCACACATGTGCCCTAACATAAACAGTTTGAATAAGAAAAGTGGCAGAACACAAAAGTCACGTACCTCACTATAATAGATGACAATAAATGAGCCAATTCACATACATTCCATCTGCAGTGAGCCAAAAATCTAACCACAGAAAGTACGTTCAGCAGACAATATGTACTAATACAAAGCTTACTGCTTCTATATGAACCTCACCATGCTGCCTCCACTTGTAGGTATTATCTACAGAGAGGTTGATCGTTTCATGTGCAGACATAGCTGCCACTTGCTGTACAAGGATGGCCATAAGTTGTGATCAGATGGTTTATAATAAAAGGTTTGCCACAAATAAAGACACAAGGTTTTACATTCATTCTGATGATGGTAAGTATGTGGCCTCATATCAGGAGCAGGTGAGACATCTGGAATCAGGGGGAGAAGGGGTGTCACGTGACATGCCATAGCTGGGATTCTCAATTTTGCGCAGGATTTCTCTTTCACAAGTGTGATACTGCAGGTGTGTTTTACAACAATAATGACAACCTTCTAGTTAGTTTTAATGATCTGACATCGTTCACGGCAGACACAAGTCTACTCACCATCATGGAACATCTTATTATGAGTGTGTGGGTCCATAAGGACACAAGAAGTTGCCAATCATATGATGAAATAAGAGCAAATTTGCCTTGTGTTTTAATACAAAGCAGCTCCAACTCAACTGAAGAAAAAACAGTCCAAACTTGTTCTGTGTTAGATGTAAAATAAAATGGAAGACCACAGAAATATATGGATGTCAGTGCTCATCTGGAGGAATCACTTACTTGATCTCACAGGAAATCCATGAAGACACGATCTACAGAATTCCAGATTCCAAAAACACCCATGTTATGTGCAATGAGGAAAGAAGGCTACCATAAATATCAGCCCACATTTATCAATTAATTAACTCTTCAATGATGCTGGGGTTTAAATTCCAACTACTGCCCAGGACAAAGGGGGTTTTAATTTACAGCATTCTTAAATGTACTCACATCCATACAGTGCACTCAAATTGGCATCACGTGACGAATTAAAGGTCCATACAGTGTATCAAGACTGGCACTGAATGGTTGAAGGAATATGACATGGATGTGAGGCAACATGCACATGCACTTTCAGCACATACCTTCCCAAACTTGGCATCCTACTGAAATGCTATATTCAGTGATAAATGCCCAGTAAGTCTCAACACAAAATCTCAAAATGTTTACATCAGGGCTCAAAAAAACTACATTTCTTTCAAGAAGTGGTACTGCATCCACCTGCTGTTATAAGTCATCTGCATAATGCTGTGGTCTTCCACTCCATTTCACATCTAACACAGACCCAGTAAGAATTTTTTTCTCCAATTTACATACATTAGCCTCAGCTATTCAAATGCTATGGTGAAGTCTGCTCTTACTTCATATATGTTTGGCAACTTTGTCTTTTCTCATGAACCCACATGCCCAGAATGAGATGGTCCTGGTGATGGACTTATATCCACCATGAGCATTGTCAGAACACACTAGAACATAAAAGAAAGTCATGTTACTGTTGTAAAACATGTCCACCATAACACAATCATGAAATGACAAAATCCACCAAAAAAACCAGGAATCCCAGACATGGCATGTCACACAACACACTACTTTCCCTGCTTCAAATATCTCATGTGCCCCTAATATTAATCACAGGCTGCATATGAAAACACCATATTAAATTTTCATCTTTTGCGTGTTTCCTTCAAGACAACCATTCAAATGCAACCTATGGCCATCCCTGTACAGCAAGATGCCAGCCAGTGGGTAGCGTCTCTTCGAGTGGGAATATAAAAACCGTATGTTCTAATTGAAGCTTCGATCCATACTCATAACATGTTTACAGTAAAAACATTTTACAAACTAAAATATGAAATGTTATTGTAGGAATCACAGAATGTGGACTACAGCATTACCACAGAATGTCTTACATGGGTGTGAAACGTGATTGATGTTGCAGAACACCACTTTCAATAGATTTTATAAAATGTTACATAAATGTACATAATACCTGACTTAAGGACAAATTTTCTCCACTGTTGTTACAAATCTGTGTCTGATACAGGTAAATTTACCTTCAAACACTTCTGGTGCCATCCATGCAGCACTGCCTTTGTTATTCGTCATGTATGTCTTCTTATCACATGCTGTACCAAAATCACAAATCTTGAGCACTTTACCACCCATAATGAGCAGAAGGTTTGGTGGTTTTAGATCCCTGAAACACAGACACAGTCACTCCTCTATGTAAGCATTTCCCAAATGGAAGAAACCTGTAGGCATAAAATATTGTACATAATATGGAGATAAAACAGAACATGTATAAAGAGAAATGTGCTTTTTCTCAGTTTAACAATGGTGTACCAAGTGACACATTATATAGTAATCAAATTAGAAACTGTGAAGTGGGAGGTTGTAGAAGGAAGTGGCAGTGCCTATTTTAAGACAGTAAACCACAGACAAGCTGCAAACCATAAACCTTGCACATGGGTAACTGGAATTATATAGTATAAGCAATTCAAATCACAATTGAAACAGCATTTGTCACCTATTTAACAATTTAAAAACAGAAACAGACTGGGAAAGACCAATTATAGTAACTGTTAACACTATAATAAAATTACCTGTCTTTTTCACTCACAAATATTGTTTGTCCACAGTAATTATAATGCATAATAGAACATAAAAAAACTCATTATTACCTGTGTATTAAAGCTTTTGGTTTCATGTTATGCAGATAGGCAACACCTTTGCACACTGTAATGCCCAATTCACAGCATGTCCAGCTGAGTAGATGGGTAATGGAGCATTATGCAGAACTAAAAACAGACACAAGTATTTATTACACACGAAATCTAACATGAATGAATTGTAAAGTCTTTTATATGCGGACATGGGAACACAAAACAACTGTGCAAAAACAAACATAGCTTCAATGAGGCACCTGGGTACCATACATGTGTTGCCTTACCACTTATTCAGTTTGCTTGAAAACGAATAAAGAATTCTGGCAATTCTGTATATAACCAGGATCAGCAAACTATTGTACGTGGCCTGGATATGATAAAATGAAACAATTAGTCAAGTTCACAACAAGTTTTATTGAGCAACAATTCTTGTTACTAGTATAGAGTGCATATAAATTATCTTTAAAACTTTACTAGTGAACAAAAACCTCACAAAAAGACAAAGACATACTGTTTTGTGGATCATCTGTGAAAGTCCCAGTTTCACTTCTAGAAATTAAATATATATATTTAGGCAATAAGAACCTTTACTGTATTTTTTTGACACACTGCACAATCTCTATTATGTTTCCCAAAAAATGCTGTTTATTTCACAATCTTATCTTTTTCAGTTCAAATAATATTTACATCCTTCATAACGAAAGTTTTTAATACCCTGCCCCGAAAACTCCAGTGCCAACAAAATTATTTAAATTTAAACTCTGGCATTCAAAGGTTAATTCTTTAACCAAAGTAATTTTTATTTAAGTAAACCACAGGATCATAATCCATGCCTTCATGTCTGCCTTACTTTCATACTGTCACACTTACAGAATTCTTGTCACAGTGTACAGAGTTGCCAACAGGACAAAGGTACAGAAATTCAAGTTACACTTATGGATATACATAAAACAAAACAGAAAATGCAATTGCCTACAAACACTAAATAAAACAAAGTGATCCACTACAGGTAGGCTTTCAGGTTCCATGTTGTGACAGAGTTTTATATCACAACTGAAAAGATACTTATAAAATGGCAAATGTATTAACCACTTTTCACAGTACCTCAGTACCATTTTCATCTTCATGCATTGTTCAATTTTATGGATACAATCACCTCTATGAACTTGCAAAATGGATGAGTATTTTCTGCCTTCCATTTCTGCCTGAATGTGCAGTTTCCTAGACATAAGATGTAGTCTGCCGTTGAGTTGTATGAATCTACTGCTGTCTTTATGTACCTCCAAAATCCTTCAATCATACAGTAATGATACTTTAATGTGATTCCTTCCATCATGCTCATGTGTGTTCCTGTGCTTTCATCCACTTTCGTTACTGAAGGGTTTAATATAAAGTACATATATTTTTCATCAGTAAGTGTATTGTAAGCAGCCCAACAACCACTATAGTTGTACCTCAGAGAATCCACTCTTTGGCAATTCCTAACACAGTTTCAGCTAATATGTCTACTTCTATATCTTGTGGTGACTTGCTTTCACCTGTATGGATTGCTTGAAGACAATAAAGAATGAATGAATGAGTATGGTGGACTAGGTATGCAAGATTTGAGGATCTTGCAATGGTATTGCTAAAGATTCAAGTCTTCTCAGATGTGATGCTGTGTCCTTGCGTGTGGATTTCCTCAAATTTCAAAGGATAATGGTGCCTTCATCAATCACAGCAAGAAGTCCAACAAGAGTGACTTGTAGGCCTTACAATCCTTCAGAACACTGTGAAATACACATCCAACAGTGCAATATCACAACCCAGACGACTTGAATCTTCAGCAACCAGGAATGGTTTGTCTCCACCCCCCCCCTCTCTCTCTCCTCTCTCACACACACACACAAAACACAAGCATGCATCAAACACCCACTGACCCACCACATGTTAGCTTTCTTTTCCTGAACTTGTACCCATCAATTTCATTTGTTCTGTCCTCTCCTCCTACTTCATCTGATTTACTCAGGATAGCACACTAAGTACAGCAACTAGGCTACAGGCCTTACAACTGAGAAATCATGCATTAATCCCCAGGAAGGGCAAGAGATTTTTCTCTTTGAGTCCAAACTGGTTCTCAGGTCCACCCAGCCATTTATTCAATGGGTACCTGGGGCTCTTTCCCTGTGAAGCAGCCAGGGCATGAAGAGGACCAATCACCAAAGTTAAGAATGAAGCTATACCACTACTACTCATATATATTCATGGGGCTTAATTAAGAACAAGGCTAATTTTACCTTCATCTTTCTACAAAATCCAACACACTTGTCTGCAGGATTTAACCAGGTCAGGCCCCAAATTTCTGTGCATATGTTGGCAGCTATGTACACAGACAAGCATCACATCATTTACTCTTACTATTTATGTTTGCAGCATGTATCCAATATGCTTTCAGTCACATGTGATACAAAGAGCAGGACAGAAACACAGGTATATATTTTCCTTGTGTTACCACATTCACTCATCAATATTCCAGCAGTTCAGTATTGCAAGGGAAATAACCTCAGCCACTAATATATATACTGGTTCCATTTCATCTCTTAATATATTGAGAAGTAGGTGAATGCTCTAACATTTTTGTCTCCTTTCTTACCACATACACGTATTTGAAAGACCAATTCTATGTGAAAGGTAAATTTCCACAAAAGGTAATAAAATAATGCAACAAAATCACAAGATAACAGAACTGGCTAATTAAAATGTGGACAATCTTTGTCATATACACACCAACAGTACAATGTGACACCCTACAACACACACACCACAAAGGTAATAACAGTTGACTACCCTCCAATGCTAACACTGACCTTTTTAAACTCTGCCACTGACCAACCACCCCTGTGAACCACTCATGTTGACAATATACCTTCAAGATACACGATGCTATTACTAAAACACTGGACACTGATTAAACTAAACATATCTACATAATTAATTCAAAATGCTAAAATTAATAATCATGGTAATTCACAAACTCTTTAAGAATGTAAGAAATTTGATAGCAATGGCTCTGAAAAGGTTTTGGTAGGAATGTCTCCCTTTCATTTCCCTGTTAAAGCACTTTTGTAAGCAAACCTTCACATACCTTCCAACAAATTTCCAAGTATTAGAAAGTGCATGTCATGACAAGCCCTTCTGACATTTAATGACTTTTTTGGTAGATAGAAACTTGTGATTTAGTAATTGATACTAAACACTAATATTACAAGTACTGTCTCATGCCACACTAGTATGTTCTGTAGACACTTCATAATTAACTGTATCTAATTATTCTGTCATTTATTTTAACTGATCTCACCATTGTACAATGAACCACCTTCTGCATATTCCATCACAAGGCACACAGGGTTTTGTGTGCAAGCACCGTACAACTTCACTATGTTTGGATGGGTCACTCGTGACAGCTGACGAACTTCCACGGCAAATGCCTTCTTTTCTGCTTCCGAGTCGATGTGCTTAACAGCAACATAAGTCTCCCGCCACATTCCTTTCCAAACTACTCCAAAAGAACCTTTCCCAACTACCTGAAAAAATAAACAAATTTTAAGAAAAGTTCATGAAGTACGTTTCAACAGCCTAAGTTTCGCAAAATATATCATCTACCTGAAACAATGTTAGAGACTACAAAGCAAACACCGAACACGCTATACCACGGCGTGCTCAAAAAGTAAAACAAACAAGAAAATCATTTACCACTATTCTGTAAAATGTCAGGGAGAAGTTTCAAGACCTGTTGCCTGAAATTTGTTGTAGTAATACAAACCTCTATCTTTTCAATGTCATTATAGTCTATTTCTTCGACAAAGTGTTGAGAATGGACTATTCCTTCGTTCAACGCCATGTGTTACTTTCACCATCACATATTTTTTACGTTGCAAAGTTTATTTATACTGCACAAATAAGTTAACTTATTATTATTTCTTATAGCGAACACAAGCCGCCATCTTCAAGCACGGCCTACTGTGTTCTTTCCACCCACGAATAACCTACGCAAATTCATCCCCAGTATCATTTATTTTTTGACAACATATAGGAGGCAAAGAAACGTACATGTGCTGTCAAAAAATATGATTGCGAAGGTTATAGCGTACTCCATGAACCCGAGACTCTTTTCAGGTGGCAGTTGGTCATGTGGTCGAAAAAATCCCTGCATGTTATGGAATCCAGAAATCTATCACTGTGCTCACAACAGGCCACCACGGGAACCTAACCTGGGTCAGACAACGCACGCCCATCCCATTTCTTTAATTTACAGTGCTATATTCTCTTAACCACCTACACCCAGGTCTTACAAATGATTCCTTTTCTTCAGGTTTCTTATCCAAACCCTGTATGCATTTCACTTCTCTCTCATATATACATATTTCATCCTCCATAACTTGATCCCAGCAATATTTGTTGCACAGTACAAATCATGACTGCTCATTATGCAGCCTTTGAGCTTTTGTTTACCACAACTATGTGCCTAGCATATTTTCGTAACATCATAAAAAGCGACACAAAATATATTTACACCTCTTCTGTAGTTCATGGTAAAAAATGATATATATTCTTTTGTAAACTGACCCTGCAAAAATTCATAACTAATGTTAACTTGTGAAAATGATCTCATTTTATCCTAGAAGTAGGCAATAATAATTGCACCACATTCCTACACAGAACATTTCCACATTTTATAAATTCCCATCTGTAAAGCATTTTTTCTTCAAAAATTGGAAGAACTGGTAGAAAAAATGGTCCTTCTTGTGACTGAAGGCATCAATCTACAAATTTTGCATTTAAAAACATGCAACTGAGTCTCTGAAAAACTTAGTCTTACAAGATCATCTCCCACAAATGGCATAAAACTTAAGAAATGCTATCTTTGGGCTTATTACTCACCTGGCTGCTCATATCCAAAGGTTAAAAACACTCGAGGAAAAACATGTATTGGACACAAACAGAAAGAATTATGGACACAGTTACAGAAGGGTAATAAAAACCATAAAGCATAACCTTAAAAATTGTGTTCACACATTCCCATTTCTAATCATGAGTAGCTAATGCATTTTGTTCAGTGTAAATTCCTTCACGGATAGATGTGAGAGTGCATATTATTTTCAGAGTGGGCTGGCAGAATGAGAGACCAACCACGGAGTCCGTGCAGAAATTGCAAGGCTAAAAAAATGCATCATGACAAACAAATATCAGAATCAATAAACAAATAAAAAAATACAGGACTTAATAAAAGATGGATTGGGCGAGTCAAAAAAGAAAAAAATATGCACCGATTGTTATAAATAAGAATGGAAACTTAATTTCTGAACCAAAACAAGTAGCAAAGCCATTTAATGCTTACTTTACTGAGGTAGCAGAAAGGCTACAGGGTAATTGTACCCCTGGGCTACTTAAATATTCCAACGGTAATCAAAACATTTCAGCCTCAATATTTTTTACACCCAAAAATTATGATGAAATAACTGTTATTAAAGATTTAAAAAACAAACAATCATGTGGACTAGATGAGTTTTCAAGCTTCCTTATCAAAAAATGTTATGTATATTTAATTAAACCACTAACATTTATAACTAATTTATCACTTAGTACTGGAAAATTTCTGGAAAAGCTTAAAATTTAAAAAATAAAACCCTTATTTAAAAAAGGAGCTCCAAATGAAATTGAGAATTATAGGCCAGTCTCATTGGTCTCGACTTTTTTCAAAATTTTGGAGAAAGTAGTGTCAGATTAATAAACTTTCTACAAAAACACATGTTTATAGAAAGTCAACACAGTTTCCGTAAAGGTAAATCCACCAGTACAGCATTAGTTAAGTTTTTGGAAGATGTGTATAATAAAACACTAGATAATAAAGAAGTATGTGTAGGTCTATTTTTAGATTTATCTAAAGCACTTGACATGGTAAATCATAATATCTTATTAAAAAAATTAGATACATATGGCATTAGAGGAATTGCACATCAGTGGGTTGCTTCTTATTTAAAAACAGAAAACAGCTGGTAGAATTTTATATTATATATACCGTTAATTTTTTATAATTAATTAATTTTATTTCAATCCAACAAATGCACTACCCTTTCTTTCACTGATTTCTTGCCCCTACATATGTTTCGGCACACCCTGTGCCATCCTCAAGGGGGTCGTCGAGAGTTCACAATCTTCAATACATCCAATTGTGAGTGAAAAACAATTGGATTTATTGAAGATTGTGAACTCTCGACGACCCCCTTGAGGATGGCACGGGTGTTGCGAAAAATATGTAGGGGCAAGAAATCAGTGAAAGAAAGTGTAGTGCATTTGTTGGATTGAAATAAAATTAATTAATTAGCTGGCAGAACTTGACCATCTTGATGCAACAACTCACAAAATCCAACAAAAGCGGTCAGAAGAAAAAATAATTCAATCTGGATTCCCACAGGGTTCCATTTTAGGGAAGTTGTTATTTTTAATATATATGAATGATATAGATACAAATATCAGCGATGACATAGGCATCAAACTAACACTCTTTGCTGATGATACTAGCATTTTAATAACCAGTAAAGACATTCATTCATTCATTCTGTAGTCTGTCTTACGACAGGTCCGTAGCCTCTTCCAAAGCGAGTTCTCCACAGGGTGCGATCTAGTGCTTCCTCTTTCAATTTCCAGTATCTCTTCTTTTCCTTAAGGTCATCCAGTAGCTGCTTACGTCTTCTCCCTCGTCGTCCCGTCATTTCTATCCTTCCTTCTAACTTTCCTTCAATCACGTGTTTCAGAAGGCAGTTTCTACGCAAGATGTGACCAATCCAGTTAGCCTTTCTTCTTTTTATTGTATGTAGGATATTCCTCTCCTCCTTGACTCTGTGTAATACTTCTTCATTTCTCACACGATCGGTCCAACTGATCTTCTCCATTCTTCTCCAGCACCACATTTCAAAACTTTCCAGATACTTCTGATCTGCTTTCCGAAGTGTCCACGTTTCAGCACCATACAAAGCTATGCTCCAAATGTAGCACTTTACTAGTTTCTTCCTTAAATTTAATTCCAGTTTGCTGGTGAAAAGATTTTTCTTCTTGTTGAATGCTGCTTTTGCCATGGCAATTCTGGATTTAATTTCACGTGTACACCTTGCATCACTTGTTATCATGCTACCCAAATAATTGAAATATTCCACATTCTCCAATTGCTTTTGATCTATCATAATTTTCATTGGGGATGGTTGCCTTGAGATTTTCATTACTTTAGTTTTTCCCACATTCATTTCCATTCCATAGCGTCTTCCAATTTCAATTAGTCTATCAATCATGCCCTGTAGCACCTTTTCTTCCCTAGCCAGTAGCACAAGGTCATCTGCATATTTCACAGTGCGAATTACTTGTCCTCCTATTTTGAAGTCTCCAAACCCTTCAAGAGCTTCCTTGGTAAGGTATTCGCTGTATAAGTTGAACAGAATCGGTGACAAGCAGCAACCTTGTCTAACTCCTCTTCCAATCTTCACACTTCTCGTCTCCCCTTGGTCCAGTCGTATTTTGACACTCTGTTCCATGTACAATTTGCTGATCAATCTTCTTTCGCGCCAGTCTATCCCAATTCCTTTTAGGATTTGCATTAATTTGGTCCAGTTGACACGGTCAAATGCCTTCTGCCAGTCTATGAAGCAAGCACACAATTCCTCATCTATGACCAAGGTTCGTTCTGATATTATTCTCAGCATCCCAATTGCATCCCTAGTTCCTTTTCCTCTTCTAAATCCAAACTGATCTTCTCCAAGTGCATATTCAATTTTCCTCTCAATTCTTCTTCTAAGTATCCTCGCTACTATCTTTGCTGCATGAGCGATGATGCTGATTGTGCGATGGTCGCTGCATTTTGTAGCTTTGGGCTTCTTCTTTAAGGCAATCATTGTAACTTCAATAAAATCTCTGGGCCATTCTCCAGTTACATACATGCTGTTGATCATCTGTGTCATTAGCCTTAGACCACCTTCTCCCAACAATTTGAGTACATCCCCAGGTACATCATCATCTCCTGTAGCCTTCTTATCCCTCATCTCCTTGATAGCTTTTTCCACTTCACTTTGCAAAATATGAGGGCCTTTCTCATCTTCATCTACTTCATCTTCAGGTTCGACGTCTAGATGTTCTGGTCGATTAGCTCGATCGTAGAGCTCTGTGATATAATTCTCCCAAATTTGCAGTACTCTTCTCTGATTTATTATTACATTGCCTTGAGAGTCTTCGATGCCAATGTTTTGAATCCCATGGTTTTCTTTCCAACCTAGTTCCTTTGTCTTCATGTACATTAAATCATAACGTCCTATTCTTTGAAATTCTATGATCTCGTCGCATATGCTCTCCAGATATTCCTTCTTGGCGTTGTCCGTGGCTCTTTTCAATTCATTCCTCAGTCTTCTGTAGTTCTTCCGCCCTTCTTCATTGTTGACATTCTTCCATTTCCTTCGTTCATCCATTTTACTGATCATCTCCTGTGTAATCCATGGCTTTCTTGCTCTCCTCTCGACTTTTCCAACCAAACCACTCATAGTATCTAACACACATTTCTTGATATTGTTCCACTGCACTTCCACATTCCCACTTTCACATTTGATTGCACCAAGCTTTTCTTCTAGTCTATCGTGTACTACCTGTCGTTGAGCATATAGCTTCTCCAAATCCCATCTTGGTTTTTTCTTGTGGAACCTCATGATCTTCTTCAATCTGGTGCAGATCTTTGCAACCAGTAAATTGTGGTCAGAGTAAAGACATAAAGGATCTAATTTTAAATTTGGATAAAATTAATAAACATATCTTACCCTGGTTTGACAATAACCGAGTGATTATAAATAAAGATAAATCAATGGCATTAGGCTTTCATCACAAATTATATAAACATATAGTATTTCATGACATAATATTGAAAGATAGACAAATTACTTATGTATCTGAAACAAAATTTTTGGGAGTCTGGCTAGACCATAATCTAAATTGGGATTTTCACGTGGGAAAATTAGTAATTAAACTAAGTAAACTTTGTTCTGCAATAAAAACGATCAAGTCATTTGTAAATAAAAATATGGTTAAAACCATGTATTTTGCATATATGCATTCATCTTTGAAGTACGGTATTTTATTCTGGGGAAACGTTAGAAGTCTCAAGAAAGTTTTTAAACTACAAAAAAGGGCAATAAGATTAACAGCTAATATTTTAAGCACCACAAGTTGCAAACCATATTTAAAAAAAGTAAAGATTATGACACTGCCTTGTATATATATCTATGAAATTCTTCTATACATTAAAATGTCCTTAAGTAACTTCAAAACTAATTTTATGTTTCATTCGCATGATACAAGGACTAAGTCAGAATTATTCATTACAAGCCACAACACCAAACTATTCGAACAGTGTATTGCTTACAACGGTGTGCTTGTTTATAACAAAGTACCTAGCGAAATTAAAAGTGTCAAGTCCATAATAAAATTCAAGAAGATACTTAGAAACTTCCTACTTGAAAAGAGTTTTTATTTGGTGGAAGAATTTAAGACAGCTGACTCCTAATTTGCAGGAACTGGGTTAAAGATGTATCTCTGTATTGTAATTGCCAGTGCTTTCTTCTGTGTACTATGTTAATCAGTGTCTTGTGTGGTCCTGTATATGTATGTAATTATATCAGAGTTATGTGTTTCTGTGCTTTTACTGTAATTGTTATACTGTTTACTGTAACTACTCTCTGAACGTGTCCAATATCGTTCTGTAATGATTTATGAAATACAATACAATACAATAAACTATATAAATGGGATACAACTGACACAGAAACATCATCATCAAAAAATATGATTCAAGCTTAAAATTCATTAACATACATATGTTTAGTTATGCTACCTTCTAAATGTAAGTTGGAAAGTAATATGAAGAAAAACATCAAACCACCTTAATACAGCAGACCTGCCCATAAAGGCTGGTTTGAAAACTGTATCTCGAAGTCCAAGAACCCAGCATTCACAGTCCTACTTGTCTCTGATAACCCAGGGATCCATAGGATCTCTGACTCACCCAGCCAAATATTCAAGTTGAGTAGCTGCCCAAGAACACCACCTCACTCCCACACTCAACCAGGGAATCTTCACAACATTCAAGAGCTATTACACTCACCACATTTTCACGGGGTCTTGGCTGCAAGTAACAAGAAGCCCTTTGTTGCTTAAAAGTTTTTGGTTTGTAGCCCGGCATCAATTTTTGGTGTATAACCAACATTTCGGGAACTCTCTCCTTCTCTGCCACTCAATCCCACCCAGTGAATACTTGGTACCGGTTCTCACAGTTTGGCTCCCCTTCCTCCCATCATGGACATTTTTCCTCCAATGCTACAGCCACCAACTATATATTATACTCCCACCACTTCTTACCCATTGTCCCCCTCCCAGTCCCTGTCAAAACCTATCACAACACACCACACCTCCCCCTTCTTCCTGATTGGCTCGTCCATCCAATACTACCCATTGGACTCCATTCCTATGTAAAGACACGTTCCTTACCGCCTGGCATCCTTTTTTACCTAAGACTCTGAAGATGGGGCAAACAAGTGTTCCCGAAACGTTGGTTATACACCAAAAATTGACGCTGGGCTAAAACCCAAAAACTTTTAAGCAACATTACGACCACGGCGGAAGCCTTCAATTACAAGAAGCCCTTTGTTAGGGTCAGTGAATGGTGGAAATCATAGGTCATAGCTGACTGCATAGGAAATATACAGGAGTCCCTGACTGGCTTAAGTCCATGGCTCTGAATGACTGTTGGAAGAAGCTTTGACCTGGAGCAGTTAATGACTTCTGGAGATTCCCCAACAAGCAAGACAAAATGAGGAACAACCTCATGTTAACCCATGAAGTCCACGAGATGGATTCCCACATTTGGAGGGGCCGATATCCAGCAAGTCTTCAGTGCTCATGTAGCTGAGTTAACTGAGATGCTCCTTGAATAGCTGACAACACTCCATGAACCAGATAATGAGAAGATTCTGATGCTGTTGTGGAGAGGTCTCATCTGACTACCAGGGATCTGAAGGAAGGCCTCCAGATGGCAGAAAATGTTTAAACATAACCTTCAATATAAGTTTACCATTTGGATACAGTTCAACATACATCACTTTCAGATATGTTTACAGTCCTTCACAAAACTAAAAGTCACATTCCCAACAACAGTTCTTTTACCACCATAAAATCACACACAAATATGTCTTCCATTGCAGGCACAGTCATTTTTCAAGGGCTCTTCCCCTTGTTTACACAAGACAATAGTCTTTTAGTAGGTCACACTTACATCTCTAATTTGGCAAATGCAGTCAAAATACTTTAACCTTTATCAGCCAAAAGGGAACACAACATACTGTGACATGTACTTCTTAATGGCCAATGGGGAATACAATGTCCCGTTACATCACATTATTCGTACTTCTTATATGTCTAAGACAAGGAATTTATGCACCATGTTTGCCTACAATGATTCTATATGGTTTAAAGATAGTACAAGGCTTACTTCTAATTGAATTGTTCATATCTGATGGGTAATTCTGACTATTAACATTCCCATGAGGGTTACAAAGATCTTGAAATATTCTAGTTATGTCCAAGCAGCCATGCTAGCACTGTTGTTTCATAAAACATTGAAGTGACAGAAATATCAAAAGATACTTCAAATACACTTCTGCATAAATCATTAAGCATTCTGTATAATCCACACCCCCTTGGCATCCTCATTTCATCAAAATACTGCTATTCAAAAAGTATCAGTTCAATTATGACAATAGTATGTAATATTATTACCTGCATTTGTGAATTCCACTTTTTCCAGTATAGTGTTGGACAATCTTCATAAATGCAACTTGGTGTCGTACAGGTGCAAATATGTAACACATAACCCCACACTTAACTGTGGACATCCAAACTTTGTCTTGTTTCTTGGTTCTTCGCAAAACACACAATACCAGATTCCTTTTAAAACTTCCATGACACAACGTGTACTGTTTCATATGTCAAGTTTTGTTAGCCAGCTAATGGAAGGGGTTTATTTCCTACGGGTAGTTCGAAGAAGATGCACCATTCCCTTCCATTGCAGCAGGTCCCTAACCAAGATAAATCTCAAGTATCAGCATGATAATTTTGAACCACAGAACAGAAATTTGAAGGAGACATAAAAATGGTTTCTCCATCCATTTCCAAGTCCATCTGCTAATGGAGTAAGTGTATGTCATGCAGTCAAGATTCACACACATACCCCATGTGCCTGTTATACCACCTTGTACCATGGCTGGTCTCAGAGCATTTCCACATTCATCACAGAAATGACTCCCTGCTGGACAATGCATATGGGTTAACATGTTTACATTCTGTTTGTCTTCCCATACTATGGCTATGAAGCCATCCCTCAACCTAATACCATCACGCTGTTTCAGTCTCACAGTTCTTCAAAATTCTTACAAATTCGCTTTCAATTTTGTCTGACAGTGCCATAACAATTTGTCTTTGCATGTAAACCACCAAATAAGTCTAAGGATGAGAAAAATCATCTATGCATGCTTCTATTCCACATTTTCAGTCCTGTACAGTTGCATGATTAGCTATCACTGAAGCAGTTGCGAATTTCCTGTCTTTGCCTAGATAGAGTTATATTACATGTTACATGTCTTAGAATCACACTGCTTGTAGCTTTTATCCCAAACCATTTGTGTTCCTTTGCTATATACTGTTTGAAGATAAATACCGTTGAAGAGCAGAATAATTTCACTGACCGCTAAATGTTCAGTTGGACTGCTATATTTAGAATGCACATCACTGGGATTGTTAAATATTGTTCTCCTCTTCCACAACTGGTCATAATTTTCATTGTCTTGTCAGGTTCAATTTTCTCTTTTGTTGACACTGAAGTGTAGGAATCTCAGTATAAGAACAAATCGTCATTTCATTGCATGTAAAAGCCTGAAAAGTATTGTTCTAGTGTGAATCAATAATCTTTCACAATGAGTTCCTCTGCATGAGAAGAACAAGAGTGTTTCATGTATGGTCATGTCAGGCAGTGCAAACTGTCCTTCACCCAACGTTTCAAAATAAAATGTAAAGGCAGAGGTCAAGCTACCCTGTCCATGCCAAGAAGGAATATAGGTGGAGCAAAGGTATAGTCCCACTCACCCTTAACCTGAGCACTAAACAGAGGTGAGTCATCAACCTCATGCCCCAGGCACTTTAACCCCTGTGGAAATAAATTCTGGTACCCACTGAATAGGAGGGTGGGTAAGCCCAAAAGCTGGTCTGGGTGTTTGGAGAAGAGAAAAATCTCCTACCCACGCCAGGAATTGAACCCCAGATTGTTCAGCCTGTAGCCTAGTTACTATACCAAGTGTGTCAGAGTCTCCACCAACAGCTGCATAATTTCAAACTTGAAAGTATGAAACTGTTAAGTGGGGTAGAGTATTTAGTAATGTGGAATGCCTCATTTTGTCAACCCACTGCGACCTCCTGTAAACCTGGGTAGCCCAGGTGCAGAAGGTCAGGAGTATAATCTGCTGTGTAGAGTATGTGTCAGCAATCAGTGTCTGTGCCATTCTGAGAAGGAGAAATGTCATATATTCAGAAGAATGTATCTCAAAATCAGTGTATAATATCAGTTCTGCTCATCAGGTCTCCTCTTTGAAGTCACCCTTATGTGATGAAGTGTCACATTTTGACTGATCAAGAAATAAAAACATACATTACTTCCTGTAAATTGAATGGCATTGCAAGGCAAGAAACTGAACTGCTGAGTGGAACATATACACAGCCATGAAATTATAATAAATAAAACCCACATATACATCCAAACAACTAAAAAATATGGCACAAAAATATTCACTGCAATCATTTTCTACTGCTTCCAATTTCCAAATATTGAAGACAAAACAAAACTAAATTTCAGTAAATGCAATTTCTTGTTGTTCATCAAAATGTCAAATTTGACTACAGTCCCGTTTTGCACCATGCAACAAGGACTGGTTGTTGGTGTGGGTTGGATACATATTGTTTATTATGTCCTGAATTCTGAGAGTAGCTATCAAACAAAGCATCCATCAATGTGTGTAATTTATGGCAGCCTCAGACCCAGAAATAAGCTATACAGGCTTTCATGGCAGATGTTACTCAAATGAAGGTCTTCTGGGATATTACACCATATAAAATAATAAGCCTGTTTCAACACTTCAGAGGAGGTACTGCTTCCATCTTCACAGTGACCGAATTAGTTCAGGTGGGTACTGAGGACTGAAGATCCAGAATCTACCTGAACCTAATTCAATCACCGAGAAGAGAGAGGCAGCATATTCCTCCATAATGTCTAACAAACTTATTGTACTACATGGTCTAATAACTCAGATGACCACACTTATTCAGATCCTACAACGGAGAGGTCTGTGCTGACACAAAGAAAGGAATCATGTACAACATGGTAGTGAAGGAACACAATATACAGACTATTCTAAATTTTGCATCATGTTTTTCTAACGTATATTTTGAAGAACTGCACCACAAACATGAAAATAAATTAATTAAAAATGAAGGATCTTAACCCTTATCAGTCCAATGTTGAGTTACAGCTGACAGTGCATTCCGTTGTGCCAGGTACAACGTCAAGCTGAAACGGACGCATTATTTTACAATGTTTTATGTTATTTTCCCTAAGCTCCTGCCATCTAGTGGCTAATATTTAACTCTGACAATGAGGACTTTTCTTGAAAATTAATATGGACAAAACTATTGAAATTCACAAATATATATATATATATATATATATATATATATATTTTTTTTTTTTTTTGCGTGGTTAAGGGCCCCACAGCAGATGCTACGGACGCACCGCAGCCTTAAGGCTTCTTGTGCAGCCCTGTGATGAAGATGAAGATGAGCAGTTTTTTTTACCAAGTTTTATAATTAATGGAGCACCAGTGGAATGAAATTGACAGGGGAAAACCGACAAACTCGGAGAAAAACCTCTCCCAGTGCCACTTTGTCCACCACAAATCTCACATATACTGACCTGGGATCGAACCCGGGCCTCCGCGGTGAGAGGCCGGCGACTAACCACCTGAGCCATGGCACGGCCACAAAAATATTTTGGCCTGCAACGGGTTAAACTAAGGTTGGTCTAAGCAGGTGGATAGTCTCAGGACAAGTAAATGGATACATTCAACAATCTTAGGTTTACAAAAATGCATTAAATACAACTTATAACATGACCAGTTGCAGAAATGGTTATATAAATAGAGAAGTGATCAGGTAATGAGAAAGTAAGGTGAAATTTAAAAGCCTGTGCAATAAAGGTAACAATACATAATAAAATATATTTTTCATCATGATGTGCTGTGTCTAGTTTAAAATCAGGCCAAAGTTATTATCACCTAACAGAGAGCTGTGATTCACATCTCAAACCATTTCACGCATGTTTAAAGAAAATGGAAGATTGTCAGGCAGCCACAACTTCCATGCTCTAGCTACAACAATGTATCCCCTTCCTTCAGACAGATAATATAGCAGATGAAACAAGTAACTGAATGATAAACGACACTATGTAAACCAGCGGTATGGTGTAGCGGTTCATACTCCAGCTTCATGTCCTGGGATCGAATCTCAGCCCAAAGACTAAATTTCTTGAGGTTTTTTAGACTTTCCTCAGTTCTTTCAGGCAACTGCACAGATATGTAATACATCAAACAGCTTCTGCATTCTCCTTTACAGTTCATTACAGAACCAGTCAGCAAAATGTCAACATAACTGACAAACTGTGTTAAACATGATATATATAACACGATGAAACTACACACCAAGTGATAGTTACAAAAATAAACATACATGGTTTATAAGCTAGGTCAGGACAGGATGCAATTGTGGGCTTTTGTGATGATGGTGACAAACATTCAAGTTCCATAAACAGAAATTTCTTAAATAACTTGTATCATTATCGACTGCTCAAGGAATATCTTGTAGGAAAAAGTAAGGGACATACAAGCAACACCTTTCCACTTTAACCACATAACTGGGAATCTTAACCATCAATGTTATGAATGAAGACATAGGACACTTACAACATTACAACAGTGTAAAACAGATGAAGATATAGGACACCTTCAACAGTGTAAAACAATATTATGCAGATTCTTGAAATTGCCTCTGTGCCTTGGCATCATGTCATAAAGTGGATGTTAAGATTAACACATTCTCCATCTTGGCAATATGCAAGGTGAGCAGTCAGATTCACACTGTGACCACACATCCAAGACTGAGTGGGGCACCACAGATATTGTGGACATTGTAATGAAGAGGAAAGAACCAACACTCTTGCAGCAGTTGAACCTCTGATGCAGTCCATAGCCAGCAACTTTACTTCCTATCAGTGGCATTTGCTCATTAGTATTACAACCACACGTGGCACATGGCATGTGGCAGGGGAGGCCAGCAACACCCTAATGTCTAAAAAAAAGTGGCTTTGTGTTTTAATTTAATCACATGATTTGTATTTTTAAACTACAGTTCAGTTGTTAATTTAAAAAAAAAGTTTAAGTTTTAATTTATTTTACTTTGGTGAATAAAAATAATGTCCTTTATGACTGAGTATTCATTAAATGTCCACTTTTTACAAACATGAAAAATAAATTCCCTGGGTGCACACCCCAAGGAAATGTGCTGCGCATGCTTAATGATTACAATATATATGAAACTTACAAATTTAAAGGTCATGATCCTGGGCACGGTAGTTACTGAATAAGTAAGGTCGGGACAGAGGTTGTTGAAATGGCACACCTATACCATTACCAAGAAATGGTAATATTAGAAAAGGATGGAACTTTGTTGGTACAATTCATGGTACGCATTTAACTAGGACAACACATCACAGACCTGAGACTTAACCCACAAGACTGTTCATCATAAATGTGAAAACAATCCAATAAGTAAAGTACTAACCAAGTTCCACTGTCACATGTGAAGCTATAATTTTTATTTTAAGTATTTATTTTCAAAATGTTCATCACAACATAATTCTATAAAGTAATTCTCTGAGCTTAATTATATTCCTGAAGTTTAAATAACTTCTTACAATAGCATTTTGTAATAAAAATGCTTTTACACATACATATTTGTGTGTTAAAATAGTGACAATGACAACAAAAAAGCCTCATAAAAAAAAACAAGACTAGAATACAACATACAAGCAGTCCCTGTATGCAATGTTTTTGCTAACTACAATCAGACATTTACAGAATAATCCACTAAGTGGATGACTTTCAGTCTTATAGTTCATTTAAATTGGGTTTGAACTAGGGAAGAACCCCTGCTTTGTAAGGCACTATATTTAGGGACTTGCACAGTTCAAAACTGTATCCGGTACTTACCGGTGCCTGCTACAGACCTGGTACTACTGCTATCAGTTGAACTTGGTTTATTATCCCTTGTAAGAGAAGACCCCCTCCTGGTACGGGGAACAGGAATCAGCCTTAATTTTGAATCATCTCCAGCCTTGGTTCCATTTGTAGTTCCGCCCTGCCCTATCCGTGTAGTACTACCAGCTTTTCCAATGGAACGGCTCTCACTGTCACTAAGACGTCCATACTCGCCTAGCTTCCTTGGAGGTGGGATGTGGGAACGTGCTGGTGATTCCCGTCCCTTTGGTCCTGTTGCATCTGACCCTTCACAAGAAGTGGCAGGCGTCTTCCTGCCTTCACCATCACTGAGTCGCCCATATTCCCCCAGCCGACGCTCCTTGCTTCCTGCAGGTTTGTGTGTTCGCCGAGGACGTGGCAAGGAACTAGGGGGCAGGCTACCTGAGCGGTTACGAGTGTTTGTGGGACCACCTCCCAAGCAAGATTCTTGCATTCGTTGTTGTTGTGAGCTACGACCTTGTTTCTCCAATAGTAGAATTTCTTCAGGTCGACCCTGCTCATAACGATTAGGTACTAAACCTTGCAGGAAACCAGGTTCAAATAAGTGATGATGGGGTGATGTACCCCCTACACCCGCCAGTAATGGCTTGGGTAGTTTTCCTTTTCGCGGCGTAGTGCTTGTATTAGAGAATCCTGGAAAACAGCAAAGACCCCGCTGAAAAGGAAGAAAGAAAGAGAAAACAAGAGTTGGGACGGTCCAGGAACCATGATGAACGGTTAAGGTTAGTGGCACACCACACTGCATGCGCCAGCCAGGCAGGTTACAAAAGGGAGAGCTGTGCACATTCTGATCCGAAAGGATTAAGCAAATATCACACAAACAACACAGAGCTTAATTCTGTTCATATCCCCAGTTACACAAGATGCTGCTATCAGAAACAAAAATAATCAAGTTGCATACCAGCGCCTAAACATAACACTAGTTGCATGCAAAATTTAAGATTTGGAACTTTTTTGGCAGTGAAGATTTATACTGTGGTCTTCTGAGTTACAGCACCATATAGTCTGGTAGACTGTACCAACTAACAGATTACATGGTGTCATAATCCAGAAGACCACACCTTAGGTTCAGTATTTATTCATATAACTTCTGTCTAGTAGACAATGACTAACCCTGTCTGATCAAAGGTCAATATACAATCCACACAACAAATCTGATTCCAAAGTCAGATGTTGAAGTATTACTGAATGACTTTGTCTTTACAATAAGCACTCATTCCAGCTGCAAAATTCTTAACATCTGATGTGACTGCAAAGAGGTAACTGGATTTTTTTTATTCACTTAATTTCCCGATCATGTTTTCTTTTATCACTGACAATGAAAGTCAACAAACTGCATGTTCTGGGTCCTATCCTTTCAACTTATAACCCACATTTGAAATAAATGGAATTCCTGCCCAAGTATGATTAAAAAGTTGCTAAGTTTTCTTTTTAATTATAATAAAAGATGTTCTCATATTTTACCTCTTACAGCAACAAAATAATTGTGTTTTGTTTCATATCCAGCACTAATATTAAGGATTCCAATTATGCAACTCCATGTTTCCAACCCCTTCAAAAATTTCCCTCAGAATTTTTCTACTCACTGTTCTAATTTCAAAGACTGGGAGTAAATGGGAAAAGAAGTATGCATATAAACAAAATACAAATCTGCAACTTAACAGTACATCTTAAAAAAAGGAATTTTGAAAAAAAAGTATGAAACTACTTAAAAATTGTATTTAGAAGTGAAATATATGGGTTGTGTCAGCAGAAACACAATAAGGGTGGAGAAATATGAACAGATATTTGTGCAACAAACAAATTCAATATTTCAACTGAGTAAGTAGCTCACGCGTGCCTGTTGTATTTTCATTTTCATCAAATAAAACTCATATTGAAATTTTCTTGTAAATATTTTCCCCGTTTTCCCCGCAAATTAAGATCTACTGCTTATGCCCAACATTCTTACATGCACAGCCCACATCAGGACAAGGTGTTACACACAGAAAAAAATACAGAAAATACCAATATGAGAGAAAAACAAAAGCCAGATTATATAGTGCATTTGTTCAAACAATAAATCATTATAAGACAGTTTCGGCTTAGTAGAACAATCCAATAAAATCATGCATATATTCAAACATGCCACGCCAAATTACAGACCCACCCCTGATTCATGTATTGCACCCATGTAACTGGGTGGTAAGAAACAAGAGCGGCAGAAGCATTAGGGCCATTTATCTGTCTGCAACTGAGTTAAAATTAAATGGAATTAAGGTTTAAACTCTGATGATATACATATCTTATTTTTACTCACATTCAACTATACACTGTACACTATTTTTACCAACATAATTCACACTCTTACTGTATTTTTGAGCATAAACTTCATCACAAATACAGCATAATATAATTACTTGGCCAAAGATCCATGTGTCACTAATGTTAAGGATTCTGAACATATTCATGTTTTAAACAGAAAACAATTCCAATACACTGACATCTCTTAGACTGCTCTCACACAGGGCACTACTTGCGACATGATGGCAATGCAATGACAATACGATACATAAGACACCATACAGGCCTCACACACTGGAGGCAATCCACTCAAAGACAATATTCACTGCTTCAGTACGAACATGTCATAAATTGTAACAGAAATAATTAAGTACCCATGAAAGTAAGCCTACATTGTGCTTTTAAATCAATTACAGGTATATTCAGCAATAAATAATCTTACCCGATTCATTTAATCCTTTCCCGATGTTCTGCCACACTAGATCAATTCTGTTTACAATCTTTCCAGTCATATAAAATGGAGTGTTCCCTAACAAGCAACATTAAGCTTAATATTTGCTTCCTCACTCAAGCTTACATAACCTAACACAGCAATGTAGAGCCCATGATACTTCCACATCCTATGACACAGATTATACATCTGTAGCAATATCTCTATGTCTATGCCTATGACATGATTACACATCTATGGCAATATGTCTATGTCTATGATATAACAACAAAGCATGCTGATTTGTCATATCATATCAGCCCGTTGTGAACGTATCGTTATCATGTAATCTGCAGTGTGTGAGGTCCCATTTGAAACCAAGGGTAGAGCCTCATCACCATCGTACCTTAAGTAGTGTCCCGTGTGAAAGCTACCTTAATGCTTAAACCTGCCAGTCCTAACAAATGACAAACCAACTGCCCAATAATACAGCCACAACATTTCACACCACTAAAACAAATGCCTGAAACCAGATTCCATCAGATTTACTTCGGCACAACCAATTTTCCCCGTCTCTCAAACAGGTGCATTCCATTGTGTTTCCCCTAAACTTCTGAACAGCCTTCTTATTTCCCCATCCACGCTACATGCTCACCCATTGTAATTTCCTTTGATTCATGTTTCAGCAGTATTAGAAAAGCATTATAAATCACATTCATTCTCCTTCACAGCAATTTTCTCAGTTTCCTAACCAGTTCACTTGTTGGGTCAAAATATTTTCTTAGCATATTGTTTTCAACTGTCCCAAACTTCCCACACAGTAATTCATTACATCACTATCAAACAGACAAAATAACAACCCACATATCAAATACTGTGCAAATTTTACATGGGATTTATACAAGCAAAACTGTAGTTCATGAATTATCTTGGTATGAATTTTACTGTACAGATAAACAGACCCTTGCTCTGACCAAATGAGTAGACCTTTGTGAGATATGAGGTTCTCACAGCACTCTAGTTGAGGATTCAGATCATTGTGCCATGTGATTCTTGATGTTTCCAAGGAAATAAATGCCTTCATCCTCACAGGCTGATCAGTCCAAGAATAGCCAACATGCAATAAATGGAGGTGGTTTATAGGCAAGGTTTCCAGTTTGTGGCTGACCAGAAAGGTTGTCGAGCCAATCAGGGAAGTGTGAGAGGGATCTGGGAGTATATATGTGGCCCCAGGCCACAGTGGACAACACCTTTGTGATTTGGCACCGTGGACCACAGACGTGGGTAAGTTCTTGGACCACCTGAGTACTGTACACTCAAACATCCAATATCCAAGTCACCATGAAGATGGAGAAAGATGGCCACCTTCCCTTCTCAGACATCAACAACTATGGCCCTTTTCATGGTCACATTGTACTCCCAGGCCCATCTCACACCTGCTTGATTGGTTCACCAACCTTTATGGCCAGCCACTAACCGATCACACCTTACCTACACATCACTACCAGTGAACATGTCTGCTATTCTTGGACTGCGTTACCTTATGAAGAAGCAGGCACTACATGCCTTCATGGAACGTCAGGAATCACTCAGCCAACAACATTGCACCACATCCTAGACGACCTGAATCCTCAAGCAGACCTTTGTATAAGTAATGTCCATTAAAAATATGATCCTTGTAAACATAACATATGCAGAACTGTCAGGAGCATATTACTCCAGCTATATATATATATATGTGTGTGCTGTCAAATCAATACACACTAAAATTTATTGGATTTTACAGCAAAGATACAATAAAAATACAATGAAGACTGCTAAATAGTTTCTGGACTAACTCTTTCAAATTTCTGATGCATATGTTAATTGTTTATTAGAGAATATTAATGAACAATATCAGCATATAACACAAGGGTCCTACCTTCAGGTTATAAAGTTTGTCCTGTTTCAATAACAAGACGATAGGTTTATAAAAGTTCAGACATCCTACAATTCAGGGAATTCCTACTTCAGGGCAATGATAAAACATATCATGTTACTTCAAACATTAGTATGTTATACTTACTACAGGGAAAACAATTTTCAAATAAACATCTAATTTGGGTTCTACTGCATTCAGATCATTGCCAAGTATAAGATGGTAGGTGACAACATTAATTTTAAACCCTGTGACTATACGAGATCTGCGCTCTTCTGGGATTTTACACATTGTAGAGTGGTAGTTCCGCACCAAAGTTTCGGGACAACCTATCGGTCCATCTTCAAGGGTCAAGTAGTCCAAGTGACCTTCTTGACCCTTGAATATCACCCAGTGACTATACTTCTATAACTAATGCTTCCACTTATTTATTTATTTATATTTATACATTCCTTAAATCCATGCTAGGTTCAGAAGCCTGTTGGATGTAGAATTTGTCATTAATAATGATATAAAAATATACAAATGTACAATCATGATAGTTAATTATGATTGATACAATATATCACAATCGTGTATAATGGACAAGCTTTACAGATAAAATTATAGTACAATACATTGTTATTAAGGTTTCTTCTATCTGACTTGATCACACAATCAAGATAAAGCAACCCATCTCTGAACTGGAAACCACCGTAAAGCAGAATCCTATTTACCACCAATGACAGTGTGATAATTACCACGATGACCAATAAGAGGAGACAGTCATTACAAGATTTAACGAGTCTGTGCTATGCAAGAACCTGGTGTTCCTCAGGCACAGATTCATGGAATGTAATGAAATATAACTTCATAAATAAATAAATAAATAAATAAATAAAACAAAAATTAAAAAAACTGGCTTGGTTAATTCAACTTTCATGCCTGTTCTTCATACCTATAAGTCAATGAATTAAGATACTATGTGAGCTCCTTTAATTTCAGGGGAAATGGAACCTCCTATCCATCCCACAACACAACACAACACATGTTAATGGGCTAAAATCACTGATACAAAATAAAAGCAAAAAGTCAACTACATCTTAACACTTGGCATTTTTAATACTTTAACTGGTAGTGCAAGCTTAAAGTTTTTATAAAATAAGCCATGTACAGGGTTGCCAGCACTGACTACTGGGTGTCCATGTCTGTGACTAAATTTCACATTCAGATTCTTAAAAATTCCCTCTCTTCTTCCTCAGTGATCCAAATTTGTAATTAATCTAATCCTTCATATGTAATAAAATTTACAAACTACTCATACCAGTGGCCTCTACCTTCATAAGGTAAAATGGAGTGGCAGCTTTCCGCTACAGCACTACATTTCATTACAGAAAGAATCACATCTGGTAGTTGTTACTGAAATAAACATTTCTTCGAAGGAATCTACATTCATAACAATACAGTAGTAAGTTCTGTGTTATGGCCAAGCAGGTGGATCCCTCATATATCCTTGTCTTTGCATATTATATCATCTGTTCAACTAAAATCTTGGGGAAGAAACACCTTAAAACTGTGTATAAATTCAATGCAAAAATTATTCAGAAATACTGTCAAGTTTGTTCCAGACATTCTTCATAATTATTAAAGTAAATTTTACAGCATATCTGATTTTAAATAACAGGCATTTATTTCATATAATTAATCAAAATTACTCTTTACAGTGATTCTTAATGGTAGAATTAATGTTCCAGTCATAATATTATCACTACAGGAACCTGAATTTGAGTATGTAGCAGTACATGTTTCAAAATATGCAGCCTGAGACATGCACAGTAGGTGTGGCAACCCCATTTCACTGCAACTGACTGAGAGCTCCTACCTTACTGAGAAGCTGGGAGTCGAGCTGAGAGTCCAGCTCCTTGAGTTGATCATCCAAAGACTTCTTTGTGTCATCAAAACTCTTATTAGTTGTGCTACCATACTTGCGTGCACTGTAGCTGGTACCCAAAGGATGGTGGTATGCCCCTGAGTCACTACCAGCGTAAGAACTGATTCCTGTACTGCAGCTACTTGTTAGTACGCTGCTCACTGTTGAGAATACACCTGTAGTTGATACAGGATCTACAACAAACAATTTTGAACATTAACATTATCCCCAACAGGAAACCAAATAAAATACAAAGAGCAGTAAAAATCACACATTTTTATACAGTAAGCAAAGAATACTGAGTCCTCAAAAAATAACTCCTACTCTTAAACCTGAATGTCTCAGCTAATTTGACACATATAATCATGCGGGCTGTTGCAGAATTTCCGGCAACTCAAAGCTTTTGTCCCTTACTTGCCACATACATGCACAGCGGCAATACAAAGCCCAATGCATCACTGGTTTGCTGAGTTTAAGTCCACTGTACCTGTTCAACTTGATTTTCAACACACACATGGAAAAGAATCTCTAAGAGCCTAACTGATTTACTGATTTTTTACTGGTTTACTCATTCAGAAAAATGGAAGCTCATTAAAGCAAACATTACAAAGAAGACCATGGGCTTCAGAAGAGGATGTAAAATGAACAGTACACTGGGTGTACAGAGTCCACATAACTCTACTGCATGTCACAATTTGCAACATCCACAATACCATAATCCAAAATGTATTGTATAAGCAGCTGAAACAATGTGCTTGCAAAATTCAACTGAGACATGAAATCAAAGACAATGATCCTCAAAAAACAGTCAAATATGCAAATTTCATATCACACTAAACTGACGAAGATGGAAATTTTCTAAGACAAATACTTCTGATAGCTGAAACTTCATTTCACGTTAACAGCAATGTTAATTATCACACCTGCTAAATCTGAGATGCATAGCACCCACACAAAGTTAATGAATATATCTGTGACACCCTGCAATTGAATGTATTACCTGAATTATGCACATGACTTCACTGCCACTGAGAGAGGTAGGCAAGAAATGAAAACTCTGTGAGCTGCTAGACATTTCACAACGCACCACATGATTACGTTTCAAAGTACTATGCTTACCTACATATAAGATGAACCTGCATATAAGATAACACCCCTTCAAAATCTTCAATTTTCAGGAAAACACCTACACAGAATGTGTTTAACCCAGTGCACTATTATAAGGTAAGACAGCATTTTTCTGATGACGAATTAGAAAAAATATATTGTTTTAGATTAGAGTAAATACAAGAAATTAAATATTCACATTTAAAACTACAGGGTTCTTACTTAGTAACCTTGTATAAAACATCTGTGTTTAGGGTTGGTTGTTGTCTGGAAGAAAGTCTGTTCTTCAGGATATTGTAAGGACTAAGTGAAATTTTCACCTTCTGGCATGTAAAAAGAAATGTCTATTACCCCTTAAATGACCTATGTTCGCATAAGTAAATGCACATAAACAACACCCCCAGAAATTCATTTTATATATTTAGGCAACAAGGAAATTTACAGCATTTTTAAGACATGCTGCTTAATCTCTGTTTTACTTTCCACAAGAATGCCATTTACTTCGTAACGTTATCTTTTTCTTTTAAAATAATACCCAAATTTTTTGTAACCCACACAGTAAAATTTAAATACCAACCCTATCAGTTAAAGGTTAATACTACCATGTCCATTTCTTCAACATGACTCTGCTATTGGGAGTTCATGGAATACCTCCCTGTGGGTGCTGTCACTTCAGAAGTGCAGTTTCAGTCTTGCCAGGCACACAGAGACCTGGTCATAAGACTGGAAACATTAGAAACTGAAACAGAAGTCTCAGGTTTTGATTACTGGATAACAAGTGCAAGTGGGCTTCAAAACGACCACCATTACATGTTGTGTCACGTTGCAAATATGCTTCCCAGTGTTGTGATTCATATCTGTTATAAGTCCGCTACTTTCTTTTTCATGTAAGAGAACGTAAAATGGTTCATTTCTTACCTAACTCCTCTCTAGACACAGATGTTCCAAGTACAGCTCCTAAATCTGAATTACCATGCAAACTAGGGTGAGGTGTGTGATGAGGTGAGCGTCCTAACATGCTCTGATATGAAGATGATGAAACATCCTTCTCATACGTATGTTTCTGAAGAACGCGAATCATTGCATCACGCTCTGCAAGCTTTGATTCAAGATCCTTCATTCTGAAATGTGATGCAAGATAATACAAACAGTTTTCATTTAGTGGTCTTTAAATATACATTTTTTACCATGAAACTTTTTAAATTTCATACAGCCAATTCTAAAATAAAAAAGAGGACCAGCACACAGCTGCAAAAATGCACACACAGAGCCACACGTTTTATGCTACGTGTCAACTTCAAAGCATACAAATCATCCATCCCAAAGAAAGCACCATGCCTTCAATTAACTGCAAATACTAACAAAGACACTAATGAAGCATTATCAGATCCTATCAGTAAGTATCCTCCAACAAACCCACCCTTACTATTAGCAGTTGGTATGTCACATGTGTGTCTCAACTTATAATTCCATATAATGTATATAAATATTTTTATCCCAGTGTTACACCTACATTATGAGACACTGGTTTCAATTTTGTGTGCAGTGTTCCAGGAATACATCACTGCATACTGCTTGACTGATTGAATGTATCATCAGTATGTCATATTAATACTGAACTGTTACTCTGCAAGGTAATCAAACTCTACAATAACAAGTAACAGCAAATTTATGTGTTTATTTTTTGTATCTGAAATAACTCTGCACTGACACTAGGCATAAGCAACAAATTGAAAAGACTATCTCTTATGTCAATGACATTAAAATATTTTTTTATAGCAACATTTCACTCACTACATATTTTCTTTATAAAGCATCCATGTAACAGATTTTTCTGATTACACGTGCTTTTCTTTACTACGGAGCTGGATTTTCATAATTATTGGAATTTGCGTTCATCATGTCTGATTGAAATCATATCTGTTAGGAAGACAAGTGTTCCTGGAGAATAATGGACAATTTACCTTCATACTACCACCAAGCAGAGAATTTGGTTTCAAACAGAACTGCAGGATGTTTGGACATGAAAAAACTGTACTTGAAAAAAACAATGACAAACTGATAATAAAAGTGCAAACATCAGTAAAACTGATATCAAAAAAATAAGTGATGTAACTTTATTATAACATTTCCTAGCATTAGACAACAGCATAGCAAACAGTACCTTGACTCAAGATCAGCCACCTTCTTCTGAGCTGCATGTACTTCATCCATGTGCCTGATTTTCTCTGAACGGGCTTCGGCAATCAATTTCTCTGTCTCCTGACTTGTCTTCTCTAAAGCAGCAATTTTAGCATCCCTTGAAACAAATTTTCAAATGTACAACACTCTGCAGCAGTGAAATTTTATCTTATAATCATTCAAAAATTTTCAATATTTTGAAAAACATTCTTTCATACGACCGAAACCATACGGTGCACTTTCTATGAAATGGCATGAAGCATAGGCTTACTTTGGAATGCTAGCTGCATCAATAGCTGCCTGCCGGAGGGCACTTTCCTCCAGGTATCGCTGTTCCCACTTAGCGACCTCTCCTTCAAGCCTCATAATCTTCTCATCACGCTCACGCAGCTTGCGTTTCAGTTCAGGTGCTGTCTCCCCTGACTGAGATCCAATCTGGGAACCATTTGTTCCATTTGCACCTAAACCAACATCACCTTCATCTGTACCTCCTCCCCCTGCTCGAGCTCGTTCATTACGAAGTTCCCTTTCCAGCTGTAATCGTAGCTTGCGTTCTGTTTGTTCCCTTCGATCACTTGCCAGCTGCAGAGATGATAATGCTCTCTGCAACTGTGCTACACGCTCAACATACATCTGTTTCTTGCGGCACTGAAATAAAGACAAATTACACAATTCTGTGAGGTCATCATTCTTTGTTTGCTTATTAATTAATTTGTTTATTATTATTGTTTGTTTGTTTTACTTGTTTCATTGGTCAGTTGGTGGGTGGGTCAGTCGCTGGAGCAGGGGTCAGTGAGCTGTTCAGTCAGTCCGTTAATTATGATAATGTAAATTAAATCAGCAGCCTAAAACTTGTATCTGAAAAATTACTTCACATAAGATATATAAACTTATAAATTCAGAGTGAATAACCATAACACAGTGAATAATTATCTTCACGTTCAGACTCTGACCATCATCCAGTGTTCCAAAACATACAAAAATATAAAAATTTAGGAGCATTTTAGAAACTGGTTCCGTTTGTTTTCATGTCAAATTGTGCAGGAGCACCTATGCAGCTGGGTCCATTAGACTGAGTTATTCTCAATTTTTGGACTTGCTCTAATGGGCACAACTGAATAGGTATATGCCCACCTTTATACATAGGACATGAAAAGCTCCAGTTTTCAAAAATTTATGTTTACTTCTTTGCATTTACTATTTTGTGTTTCTGCACCAGACAATGGGCAAAGTCCAAATGCTATGCAGTCCTGAATGTAATATAACATTCCTAGAAATCTATGGAATTAAAAATTTATGATGTCCAACACAACGTTATCCTTATCACCAACCCATCATCACCATCATCATCATAATCATCCACTGATGATTCAACAAAGTCAAACATCTTATGACAAGGCCTTCCCCATTCTTCTCTGTACTTCCGCAGGAGTACCAGTTGTACCATGTCCACTCTTTAGCTAATCTATTTTGTACATTCTCCTTCAATCAGTCCGTCAACCTAAACCTTTGTATGCCGAGTTGTCCCTTATTCAACCCCTTTCAACGGAATCCTTTCTTGTACAAGTAACAGACACCATACCATTGCATGCTTAAGCTGGCCAGCTTTTCTTCTATTGTTTCTATTTGTACAGCTTCTTCCAATATCCTGGTTTCAGATTTTATCCTCTCTTGTTCATTTCTTAATATATTCTAAGAATTTCATCTCTAATGTTTACTAATCTAACTACACTGTACATCTTACTTGATGTCCAAGTTTCTGTTTCATACACCCAAATATGCAAATAATAAGAGGTAAAGGTAAAGTTGTCCCTCTTCATGCCATAAAGTCAGAGGGCGATGACAGATACAGTTCCATTCATTCTCAACCTTGGTGCTAGATGGAGGTGGGTCATCAACATCACATCCTGACTGTTTTATCCTGGGAACGAACCCAGTATCCATTGAAAAGAAGGCAGGGTGGGCCCCAGAGCCAGTCTGGAGCACAGAAAAGCTCTTACCCCTGCTGGGATTCAAACCCCAAACCCTCCAGCCCATAGCCTAGTCTCTATACTGACTATGCTATCCTGCGTCCCCACAGGCAAATAATAATATAATATAATACAATACAATAAATATATGTCATCAGGAACATATCCATACATTGAAATATTTTCCATACTAATAATTCTTACTCATTTTAATTGCATAGTTTTAGTAAAACAACTTAAAACTTGGTTTTGGAGCAATACAAAGTAAACTGGGATATGATTCACCTCCTCTTCTAGTCGAACAACGTTGCCCTGAGCATTTGTTAGAGCAGTGTCAAGGATATCTATGTGTGTCCTCTGCTCCTGAAGTGTTGCACGCTGGGCTGCTAGTTCAATTTCTTGTCGCTCTTTTGCAGCAACAAGTTCCTTATCTGCAGATAAAGAAGGAAGAATTGTAAGAACACACTGATGTTCTACTGAGATCTGACAAACAATAAGTGAACGAAACAGTGCCATCACAATACTATTTGTATCCTGAAACACATACTAATTGATTCATGCCACATATACAATGTACAACCTGAACTCATCGTAACATAACATGAGGCTGGTCTGATAAGAGTACAAGTGTGACAACATTATTCTCACAAGCAAAATCTTTACTTATTCCTGCCTCTTCCATTTCACTTATGTTCAGAGAAGTCATGGAACATACAAAAGGTAGATAACATTATGATTTTCTAACCACAGTAAAAACCTGGGTTTTGAAAGTACAGGGATGCACTGATTCAGTAACAGCAGATACTACTTAGGGAACCACGATGAAAGACAGAATACAGTAAATTGTAAAAACTTCTTACTTTGCGTAATAAGTTGTGCAATGAAAATTTCACGTTTTCCAAGCTCTTTCCGGAGATTCTCCCGCTGCCATATCTGGCAAATCATTTTGATTCTGGGGCCGGCCCGTTAGCAATTGTGTTGACAGAAGTTCCACTTTTTCGCTAAGAGCCCTGTTCATTTCATGCATCCTACGAAGATCTCCTTGTAAACGTGACCTGGCAGCTCTTTCCAATCGCTCGCGCCGCTCTGATGCCTGCACAAGCTCCTCATGTGCACGATGAACCTTCCCTACCTCCTGTTCCAACTGTAATTTTTAAAAAGAAACCTGTCACATGCACAATGTAAAATGAACACTGTAAAGAAAACATAACAACGTGGACTTTTTATACATTCTTGCAGAAAGGAAACAGATGGGAAGACTATGTCTGTTCATCAAAGGCTTCATCTCAAAACTACTGTACAGATGCTGATGAAATTTGGTTTTGGAAATCTACAACAGTAGCTGTATGGCAAATTAGATTTTATTTTCTATCAGTCCAACATAAACCAAATTTTACTGAACCATTACAATTTTTTGGGAAAAAAGCTCAGAATACAGACAAATAATAAAAAATAATGCCAAACAGCATAAATTATCAGTCTGGTAAGATCTATTAATGTTAATCTGAAATATTTTTGATGTGGTGTACATTTAATTAAACACATGGAACAATTCATGACAGTACACAGAGTGGTACACATACAACATCTCAAACTGAAGTATCTCTTGCCATTCTTGTTTAGATGATCACTGTTCTACTTTCCAAGCATGACACTTCCCCATGTTTGCAATGTAAGATTCAATAATTAATGTGGTCAGTACATTAAGCTCCAAAAGACTGCAAGTGAAGCTCAGTTTCAAGTTCCCGTGTTGAAGTGATTGGAAAACATAATTTCCTATTGTTTGCCTTGACTACCAAGTATAGTACCTGTCCTATGTTGTAGTAAAACTAATTCTGTTACTGTATGAGCATCATGGCTGTACAACAGACTTCAAACACTCATGCAATACAAATGGCTACCAGAGCACATATTTACTTCCCAGTATGGAAACTGTTTTAATTACTTACCTTCTGTGATTTGGAAACTTTCTGATAGCACATTTCAAGTTCAGCCTTTAACGAGCTATTCTCGTGCATCAGTATCTCTACCATCTCAGCGGGAGGCCATACCTCTCTTCCCTGAGATTCAATATCCTCACGTCCATGAGTGTTTGGTCTGAAAATGATATTGCCATCCACATAAACACTTCTGATGTACAATGCATAGAGCTGCTGTTTACTGCTCGTTTAATAACACTAAAGCTTAAGATAAACACATCATGTAACAAAACATTAGTCATGTCAGAATATGAAAGACCTCTCATGGTTTACTATGGAGAATCTAAGGTTATTAGGCATCAGATGAGATAAACATTATGTACAATAAACTGTAATCACAGCCTAATTCAGAGTGGTAGTTGCCTGGAGAGACTCAGAAAACCACAAGACAACAGGTTCGGAAATGTATTCACTGCATAACTATTATGGCACATGTGATAGGAACTGTGCATGCACACATGCAGAGCAGGGAAATGAATGCTCATGTATGCAGAAACATGTGTAGGTACTGGTGTAAAGTGGTAATTAAAATTTCCCATCTGCATAAAAATTGAAATGGCTCAGCAATTGTTATGAAGTTTGCTAAGGTGAAATGTCTCAGAAAACCACTCATTAATTTTCAAGCTGTTATATGTGCACAGATGGATAAACACAGCAAGTTTCATAGGTACTCTGCAGAGCTGCAAGTCATAATAGACCATACCCCTGTCAAGACAAATACAAGTCACATGTATCATTGCTTGAACTTACCTACTTATTACCCTAACACTAAATTCTGAATGTGGTCTTCTGGGTTAGGACACCATGTAGTCCCACAGAAGGGTTCACTGCTGTAGAAACCCCAAACCTCATTAACCCCAGAGTTGCTGCATGTTCCACCACCATTCTCTACTCTACTCTACTCTACTCTACTCTACTCTACTCTACTCTACTCTACTCTACTTACTCTACTCTACTCTACTCTACTCTCTCTCTCTCTCTCTCTCTACATCCTTTTCCTTTCAGTGAGGCACCCTCTGTCATTCTCTTTATCAATAATCACTGCCACAACTAAAATCAGATTAAATTTACCAATAACCTGTTTACTGCAGTTTTTTTGTAAGCTAGTTCTTTTTTAACTTATATCAATAGCATAGGTTAGATAACATCAAACTGGATGATAAATGAGGAAGAATCTGGAAGCAGTCATTTATTTATAAGGTACTATTTCTGTAAGCCTACATACATGTGACCTTCACTGAAAATGCTCGGGGTGTGAATAAAGTTAAATATAAACTTAAAAATTCTGTTATTTTCTCTAATGACTCTTACTCTTCCAAGAGTCCTGTACCTTTTACCAGTTGTATTACCTAGTAATTCAGAAAGGTCTTTTCATAGCATCCCCAAGTGTAGGAAAATAAAATCTCTGCCTGCAAAGTTAAGTTAGCCAACACACACCCATCTTATAAGCGCCAAAACGTGAGATGGATGTTCAGTCATGCACTGTAAGTAACAGACAGCGGGTGATCAGTGCACATGAGAAATCCACTCTGTTGAACACAGAAGGTTTATTTGCGATACTTTTGCAAAGGATGTGTCATGGAGAATGTCACTGAAAGTTTGCACATAAATCCCTAACGAATATTATTATATACAAGAAGAACAGTGGTAAAATTTCAAACAATGGGTACACTGCTGGACAAATGAAATGTGAAAGTGTTTTAACTGAGGAATTCGATAATACTGGCTCTGGGAAGGAAACAAGTCCCAGAAATTCTTTGCGCCTGTTGGCTGTTCAAAGTGGGGTGTCAAAATCCTCAGCTCTCACAGCAACAAAACATCTAATACTGTGCCTATGTAAAGTTACATACAACAACTCTTTCCACTAGACAAGGAAGCAAGAAGCTGGTACTACAGGTGGTTTCAAGAATCAGTAGTAAAAGGCTTTCCTGATCAAGAACTCATGTTTTTCTCAGATGGGGCATGGTTTACATTAAATGGAAATGTAAACAGCCAGAATAATGGATACTGGTGTTCTGATAATTGCCTTGCTGTTTATGAAGTTCCAGACCATGACCTAAAAGTCAGAGTGTGGAATGTAGTGAGTATGTGCAAAATCACAATGCCTGTTTTCTTCAAAGAAATAGTAAATTCATACCACTACCACTGGTTAATTCTGACACCATTCTTCAGAGAATTAACACAAGTAAAAATGTACTGTTATTTCATGCACAGTAATGCCACGCAGCCCATACAGCAAACTTCTTACTGCCTGCCCTAGAAGAGGTATTCAGTGAACAGCTGACAAATGGCATATTGTGTCTTCTAAGATCTCCAGATCTGAATCTGTGCAAGTAGTATTTGTGGGGACACCAAAAGATAGACTTTATGTGAACAATCCACATTCTCTGCCTAAACTGATGTACCACACTAAAAAAAATTGCCAATATTTAAAAAAAAACAGCTCACATATGTTGACAAATATTACCATAAAGTGTGAGGCCCTCTTAGAAGTTGGAGGTCAACATTTTGAAACTCTTGTATGAAATAAGCTAAGTTGAACTGTGGGAGAAAGAGGACTCCAATGACAGCTGCCATGCTCAGGGACATGATAAAAAGACCTCCTTGTATAAAGTCAGAACACACTCATTTCAAATATAAAATGAATGTAGTAATCCAGGACAATGTATTAAAACAGAAATGTTTATTTACAAATCTTTTATCGGGTGTTTATTTCATTAAAACGTTACTAAACACCACTTGCTCAAAAAATGTGTTAAAGAAGGACAATAATACCAAAACCACAACTTACAAGATGTAAGAAATATGTGAATGGGACACTGTTCCCATGGTATAACTAAGCATCAAGCAGATTTAACTCTCAGCAGGCAAGAGGAAGTAAAAACAAATTCCTTCAAATGCCAAGACTGAACACAGCTGTTTACCATGAAGCACTTAGGCATTTAGTACAGGTGAGTTAAGATAAGGTGAGAGTGGAGGGCAAACTAACAAAAAGAGACCAATGCACTGTCATTCAACAGGTTTGTGTAGCATTAAAATAAAAAACTGGCACCTTCTTTTCATACCATATGAAATACAGAAAACAAAAATCAAATGTTAATAATAGTGAGTCTTACAAGTGAAAGGTTCAATTATAACTGATACATCACTTTAATCACTAATTCATAATTTTAAAAAATTGAGGTTTCCACAGTAGTGAAGATGTACATTTGCATAGTCTGGTAGGTGGGTATGAGCTACAAGACCACACTATGAATCATACACAATACTGACCACTTATGGACTAGGAAAAACTGCTTGCTCCACACTGTGTTTCTGTTAAACATTTAGTCCATTCAACCCACTTTATACCCTTACTCTAATACATGTTATTATGAGTCAAATGGATGTGTATTAGTATCTGCATGAGAGTGATATCAAAGAATGCATTAATAAAATAATCAGACCCATGTTCCAACTTCCTTGCCTGCTTTCTGTGTTCTGTAGTTGGCAAGAGTTACGGGATGAAAGAGGAGCATTCTCTCTTGGGTCACTGAACAAGCAGATAATCTGATATCTCTCTGGACTAGCCCCTCCCTTGTTATAAGAAGCTTGATTTGATTTTTTGGGGGGTTCTGTGTTTGGTTTCTGAGACTACTTGGTCTAATGCCTTATGGCAACAGGGTGTCTAGAGAATACAAAAATGAGAGGGGTAACATCACTCTGTGACCATGAATTTTGTACATGTTAGCAAGGGGTCAAATAAGGAGTTTTATCTTGTTTGTGTAAGGTCTGTATCTTTCAAATAATTCCAGAAGAAGTGTCTCTGAAACAATAATAATGTTTTGTTTAAAAAATTATAGAAGTGAAGCTGGACACTGTGAATGATATGTAATGGCTAGTTTGTTTAAAACAATATACCTGTTTTCATACCAGTGTAGTCATTGTATTCGTTCATAATGACACCGTTTGTGAAGTAATCTAATAACAGAGTACAGAACCACAAGGCTCTCCTTGACAAAGGAATGGTTTAAATTTTAAAAATGACCTACAAAATAATTATAATGACAATGGTAAAAATATTATTATATATAACTATAGCAGTTACTCACACCTTACCTTGGACTGGTAGCAACACCCATGGAGCCAATCACGTCTGTCACAACCTTCCCTGTACCTATCCGTGACAGATCAGGTTGTGATCGTGACAGACTAAGTTTTTCTGGTGTGATGCTGGAGTGAGGAATAATTTTATGTCTTTGCACCACTGTTAGAGGGGAAGATGAACCCATCCACTTTGGATACTCTGGTGGAGGTGGCAGACTGGACAGGTCATAGTCTAAAGGCAGGAGAGAGTCATGATCTAGTTTAACAGTCATTTCATTCCCACTGCTGCCACCTGGACCTACACGAGAAAGTGACGACCGCTTCAATTGGTCTGACAAGCATGGATTCTCATTTATGGAAGACTCGCCATCTTCAATCAATGGAGCAGTTGAATCTCTTCCACTAGCCCCACTGGATGATGAAGGAACAACCTTGACTTCCTTTGCTAAATGCTTCAGGACCTATAATAAAATTAGTTAGTAAACCATTAACAAATACATCTCATAATAAAAAGTCTTCAAAAATTTGTATAATGAGAACGGTCAGTGGAACAGATGATGTAACAAACATAATTCGGCTTTTAGTAACTCATACGCTGTCAAATTGAAGTTTGGTGACTGATATGGGTTGCATTTATTATTAGGACAGATTATCTGAAGCCTAATAAAACAATGACATAATACATCCCCAGGACACAGATATGTCAGCAGATCTACAGCCAGACAGTGTTAAGAAGGATGACAAAGCTGAAAATTACTAACGGAGAGAAGGCAATAGAGTGAAACAGTAAGGAGGAACATGTTGAGGTGGCAAAGACTGGGCAGTGGTGCCCAGAAGAAAATGTCATGACTTATCTTTTGCAGACTTTACACCTTCTTCCCTTATATAACAAAGCTTCATTGTCTGAGTCAAACTCAAGGCACACTTTTATGTGTTAGTTCTAAAGCTCTGGTGAGTGTACAAGATTACTAACAATACTGAGTGATGAATAAATATGAATGCCAGTGTCATCATACCCTCCCTCCTTTCCAACAATACAGTGACAGTGATCAGAACACATTGTGGGATACAATAATTAAATCTGGAACTGCCAATTAAGCTCCTTCTCACTTTTATATTTCTCCTTTGCACGTACCATTCTTCTGTACAACTGTAAATTTTAATGACGAAAGTTTACTTTTCAGGGGACTAAAAATGATGGATTACAAATTATCAAATTTACAGCATCACATCATTGTCCTTCCAGATAAATAAAGTCACACACTTCAAAAGACAATATACGCAATTATATGAGACTGAATTCATGACATTTGTGAGTGATTTTTTATAGAAAGAAAACAAATAAGACTGCATCATGACTAAAATTAACTGTTATTCTAAGTTCAGCCAAGTGTCTGGTCAGAGGTGATGCCTCATCTGAGGACCAAGTAATAACATGACGGTTGGGCAGGCATATCACTTGCCTCAAGGGCAATGACAGATAGGAACACAGCATTTCCTGATAACAATCAGACAAGAAAACTGAAGAATCTGGAGGAAAACTCACTTACCTACTACAAATTCAGTGTGTACTGCTTTGCTTGAAACCCTGGCCTGCACAGTGTAAATGCAGCATTTAATCACCTCATTCACAGTACTGCTACACCCTTGACTAATGACTTAAGAAATAACAATCTTGCCAATATTCTTAAAAATGGCTTAAAGATATTTTAAAACTACTGCAAGCTATGCTACTGTTTGGCATTCAGATAAGAAATTCCTTGCCTGCGATTGGTTGAGGTAGTCATCAGGAATGTCTGTGATTTCTCGAACACTGGGATCAAAATGTCGGCCTGAGGTAGATTCATAATTGGTACGAGCAGAAGGCTCCTTGCTTCCTCCCAGAGATGGAGAGGGAGAATGGGAACCCATCTTCTGACAATGAACAACAGCTTTTCCAGTGTCCACTGTATAATTTCCTGGATGCGAGTTCAAGTAACCTGGTGTACCCATATCTTGAAGATCACGAATGCCTGATAACCTGCAAAATCAGGCATGTTTGGTGAACAACATTCTGCAACAGTGCACACTGTCATCTTTCTGAATACACAGAACACATTTCCTTCATTTGTTTCTGCTATGCACTATCCCTTACCTCTGGAATAATTGAACAGACACACGTTTCTTCCCGTAATTGTCAATTCTGAATAGGAATTAATTATGAATGCAAGAAAACTCACTCCCATGAAGTTCTGTTCCTCAGCTGTAAATTGTAAATTTGAGAGGGTGAAGGGGAATGACAGAAAGCACTTATGACACATATCAGTCACTCATACATGAATGACTTACAATTTACATAGCCCTGTACTGAATATGTGCATTATATGGTACTTTAAATTTAAATTCCTCTGTCATAGGCAGTAGTTGGCATTTAAACCACATCATCAGTGAACAGTTAATCATACTATTTGCTTATGCCTATATAAGTCCTTCATTGAAAAAGTTTGTAGTGTGGATGAAATTAAAAATCAGCTTAAAAATTCCATTATTTTCTCTAATGAATCTTGCTCTTCCATGCTTGCCTTACTCACAATCCCATTCAACTGTTATAATGTCTAGTAATTTAAATTCAGAATACATTTTGACATCAGCGTCACTCAGATGCAGTTGTGTAGCATAAAATGAGATGTGAGGGTGGTGATTAACAAAGCAGGGTCAGGATCAGGAGGATGTGGTCACAGGTTACTCAAAAGTCCTGGGGTTTGCCTCTAGGGGCTGCACAAACCCACAAAACTGGTCAGGATACCTATTCCATGCCAGACATGTTACAACCAAACAAAACTTACCCACTTTCCTGACAAACAAAACAAATTTCATTACAATCTGTCGTGGCTGTTGGTGAAAATGGGCACAGATACCTGTTAAATTCTTTGCAATGCCAATCACAAAATTCTAAAACAGCTATGATTGCTCACATAATATAATCCATCTACCTACAAAATCAGTACACTTCAGAATAGGCATCTTGATCAATTTACCCACCGATGATGGTATACATCTATAACACCAAACTGTTCCAGAAGAATAATGTTATTGCTGGTTAAAAGTTTACTTGGGAGGAGAAAAAAAAAAGAGGTACAGACAACAGGATTCTGTGAGACTGCCTTCAACATTAAATGAATGCTGAGCTAGTCCAGTACCTGCCAGTCCAGGGTTCATCCCCTGCACCATGAATGATGAGTGTATTATATGAAGAGGAAGACACGTCAAGACTGCTACGATTTGAGCTAAGGTTTTCTTGGCCCTGCGGCTCCTGACGTGCCGTATGTCGAATCACATAGCGCTCTTCATGACTGAGGTTCTCATTTGAAGTTGACACATCTGTCTCACTGCCACTCAGACTCTGAGAGAATCCGGCACCTGCATGGACAGAGATATGACAACTTTCAATGTCTGGGTTTGAATATTTCCATACTGTCTCTTCATTAGCACGCAGTTGTTCAAAATGTAGCCCAGAACCCTATTCGCAATTTCTGTGTTAGTTGGCAGCAATAAAATTTGGGCAAATTTAATGAATCATTCATAGCATTATAATAAAACATCTGAATTTGGATGTGTTTAATCATTTAAATAAGAAGTGACCATCTCTAGTTCATTATGAAAAATGAAAGCATGCCAATTTAAAAACTGTCCTGTCATACCAATCACTAATACCATACCCTCAGGTTCACGTGTGTGTCATTTGTATTATAAGAAAACCCTGTGCAGTTGTAAAATGTTAATGGTATTTTCCCAATCAACATTCTGCTATAAAACAAAACGCTTAAAGAACAGTAAGACCTTACACATTCCTGACATTTCTATTCATTTTCCTGACTAATAATATTCCACAACTTAAACTTGTTTCTTCTTCTATACCGCACATAATATACTGGCAATGTGTACACAACAACAACTGTAGAACATGTTACATCGTATGTTAAATCAACACAATTATCCACAGACAGAGGAGAAATAATGATTATCTATAGCCAGACTAAATACGATTACATGAACAGTTAACACTTACAGTACTGAATGTCTTATGCCTTCTTTGTGAATACCTCCAGATCATATCCATATGTCAGTGACACACTGGGGGCAACATTCAAACACAGCCACACTCAGACATTTGCAGTAATAACCACACTTTTAAAGGCAGCAATGGTTACACAGCACAAACATCATTTGACTGGCCACTATCCATTATTGGCCATGTGTTGGACTAATGCAATGGCACACTTCACCTGGCTGAGCATTGTACTTTCAAAAGGCTAATATGGTTACCTGACAGTTAAAACCTGGTCACTAACCCCATGGTACCAACAGGTTTAGAATCCATATTTTTGGGTGACAGAGGTTAACGCATAAAAAGTAAAAAGAAAGATACAATTTAGTTTTCTTATTACCTTGTCCAGGTAGATGTTGTGTCCTCTGAGCACTATTGGTGAATGGGATGAATCGGGTTGATGGCTGCAGAGAGCTCATGTTCAAAACTGACTTCAAATGATGGAAATGTTAATGCAAGCACAAAATGGCTCTTCAGTACACCATGACTCTCAATGCAAGCAGCAAGAATTCTCAGTGACTACAGATCTGTTCCAAAAATCTGTGGCTCCTATACTGTTATGTCAAAAACCATCTAGAAATAAAGCAAAATATCAATAACTTATATTCCACATTATGTGTATTAATATTAAGACTTCACTCCAGATATATGCTTTGTTATTATTTATAAAACAAAAATAAACTGTCTTTTACTCAAAAGCAAGACTGAACATATAAGCCACGGTAAAAATATTGGATGGTTACTATTGATAAAACAAAAATAGCTTGTCTTTTACTGGAAGCAGAAATGAACCTGTAAACAGGGGTTAATAAATGTTGGCTCTGTTCACTGGCCAGACAAAAATTCTATTCGTCTGACATTTCTCTACAAGACAATCCACAGCTACCCACACCATTATAATTGCTCCACACCAGACTATACATAACATCAAGATGTACAAAATAACTCTACTGATCTTTACATTAACGCTTCTCAACTGATGGGATACACAGTGGCCCTTGACATTCAGTCAGACAGGTTGGACACTGAGTTCTCAAAATAAGAAATTTCACTACTGATTAATGTAATACTCAAATGTATGTAACTGCAAAAATACATTTCTTAGAGAAGAGAAGCCTTGTTTTTACTATAGTGAGAATAAAGTTTTTTGACAGAATGACTCGGGACATAGAACGAAAAGGTTGAGTATCAGTGCCATATACTACACTTGTATAATGTGTATACAAGATGTCATTTGCCATTCAACATTTGTCAAGAATCAGAAACATTAATGAAAAAATTATTACAATATCCTTCTTCTTTTCTTACCATTTCCTGAGGGGAAATAAAGCACACTTCAATAGTCAAAAAAGACAAGACACCATTGGAAATACCTGGTCTGAGTGCACAAGTGTTACAAGACTGCTCTGAGAAGACACGGTTACTAGCAATATCAGTACGTGTCCTCAGTTAAACTGTTAAACAACTTTTGACATCTGCATGCTTATGGCAGGTGTAAAATGTTCTTTTAAAGGCAGAAATACACTTGATTAAAGAAGATATAATGTTCACAAACACTTGCTTTATGACTATAAACTTCTTGTTTGATACATATGCAACACATACACCTGCACTTTCCACCCTACCCCTTTTAAAAGTTAAAAATAAACTGTAAAGAGAGGCAGGAAAGTATGTAAGTATATATAATACACAAAGTGTTAGTCTGTAATGATATGTGGCATATGCAATGCCATCACCTCTCCTGTTGTTAGTTTGTTACCAAGTACATAGGTTCCTCTGTTTGGAAGGTACTTAGTTCAAATGTCAGCTGGGTTCCTGGCCATTGTAACTTGACAATTTAATACTTTTCATCTATCTCTCCACACACACACACAAATTCTATGGGTTTACATACACTTTCCAATGGAACATACAGTCAGCTGCCTTTAAACTGCATTACTACCACTGATGATCACCTACCAAACCCATTCAATGCTATACAAATTCTGCAGTTTAAATGGAATTGTTAAATAATGCAATAATAAATCAAGGACAAAGTACTTAGCAAAGTCTCAACTGCAAGAGATATATGAAACATCAAATATGGTGTAAAGACATTCATAAGCACTGGGTTGGGAAACACTCTTAAAGATGTAGGCATCACCTATTTGAATCTCAACATTCAAACTGAGGGACTGACGAAATCCACAAAAAACAAAACCACAGCAAAGACAGCAGTTCCTTGTTCAAGATTTAAACTGCATACCTCCAGAGAAAATCACAAACCAAAACCTTACATTATAGCTTGTCCAGTACTTTCTCTGTATCTAACATACGTAACAGATATAAAAGCAGTTTTCCACCATAAAAGATTTCTTCATGTGATTAATCGATTGCCAAAAAACTAAAAAAACATGGCATTTCCTTTCTACTGAGTTTCACAACTATAAGCTAGTTTATCAAAAAGTAATTACAGAGAGACAATGTGTATCAGTATATAATGCTTCTTTTTATTCAGAAATCAATCTGTAAGTATGCCTTGTATCAAAGACTCATAACAGAGGGTCATAACAACACATTTCATTTTTCCAAAATTAAATTTGTCACAAGGAGCTTTCTGAAGTTGGACTGCACAATACAAAAGATAATTATGCTTTTCTGAGAAGATGTTACTGTGCAACTGAGTAAATAAAGAAGGCATATCAATGGTTTTGCTGCTTACTTAAGATACAGGCAGACATGAGGATAGCCCATTTTCATGTTAGGTCACAATGATGATAGGGATGATAAATCAGTAACAAATTTCTTTGTAAAACTGATGAAAGTGCTTGTTAAATTAATAATGGAAGATAATTTGTTTTCAAAGATTGTACACCTACATGACAGATTTTTAAAAGTGTCCCAACCACCTCCATTTAGAAATCCAGTAGGCTGTGACCCCTAATAAGGGTCTCTTATGGTACAGAAAGCTCAATACCTGTAAATATTGTTGTAACTAAGTGCCTTGTACAGTATTACATCACACACAGAAGAAAAAATAAAACTTCAAATAAATGAAGAAGCCAAATATCAGGAAACATCATAGCAATAGAGGCCAGGGTCATGAAATAACTACAGGTAAAATCAGGGGGCCCAGAAACCTATGAAAGGATGTCAAATAGGAATCATCAAAGTTATCAAAATCTGGATGAAGATGCATCATTAGCAATCTGCACTGAATTCTGAGCATTAGGTGATAACCACTAGCCAAAGATATTGATGAATCAATAATATTCAAAGAAATGAGTGTAAGTTGAGGGCTCAAGCAGATTTCCTCCTGGGAAACAACTAAATGTCTGCTAGAAAATTTCCCACATAATTTACATATAACTAAAAAATGTTACAAACTGCACTTAAATAATGTTAGTGGTTTCCCAACAAAACAGATCCCTGGGACAGAATTACCTGACAATGATGCAGAGCTGACGGAGACCACGCACACTTATTCAGAGCTGTTCCTACTCAAAGGTGTCAAAAGGATATAACAAAGCTATACCTGGTGGGAATTTGAAGCAAAAAAAGCACACTCCAATCTCTGAGGAAAGAAACTAAGGCAGTTAGTAAGACATTACAGAGTAAAAATATTACATTTCACATCTCTCATATGGATCAATGCTAGAATTCTGAACAAAGATCTGCTGAAAGTAGGCTACCTAAAGAACAAGAGTACCAGTGTCACAGGAAGCAAAAATCTGCAGCAGACAAAGTAAAGGGGAAGGGTGTTCAGGGAAGTCATCCAAAGTAACAGTTTTACAAACATAAATAAGTGCAATACAGTCAACTGGACAAACTGGCAATTCGACAAAGGATGGCCACAGAAGCAAACATCAGACATGCCTTCAACTGAAATTCCACTGGCACACAAGATGGCAGCAACTAGGAAAGCAAAATATGACAATTTTGAGAGCAGTGTGTAAAACCAAAGTGATTCCTCACTATACCACACACAGCTACTAAAAGCACCTAGCCATAATCTCATCCTGAAATAAGACAGTGATTCAAGTTGTATAGATGATATTTCCCCAGACACAATGTGTAATAAACCATTTTGGAACAGAAAACAAAGAAATTAGCTTTCTTTTACATCAGTATTTGTGAGCATTACTGTCATAGTCCTTGGTTTTCTTTTGTTTTTGTCTAAACAGATTGCAAACACCAATAATTGTGAATAGGAATACAAATCCTATTACTCACAGGCAGGCTGCTCTGTATGTTAGTTGCGACCCGTATATGGTTGCAAGTCATCTGAAGATTTTAATCCCTGTTGGCACTGCAATAATCATTGTTGCTGATGTAAAGTATGATCGTGTGTCGACGTCTATTCCCACTGTAAATATGTGGTGTGCCCATACTACAAACCCTAGTAAATCGATTGCTAGTATTGCAAAGATTATTCCTAGGTTCCCGAATGCTTCCTTCTTTCCTCTTTCATGACAAATGATATGGGAAATCATACCGAATCCCGGTAGGATTAGAATGTAAACTTCAGGGTGTCCGAAGAATCAGAATAGGTGTTGGTATAGGATTGGGTCTCCCCCTCCCGCTGGGTCAGGTTTGCAGTCGGTTAATAGTATGGCAATTGCTCCGGCCAAGACTGGTAGGGATAGTAGAAGGAGTAGTGCCGTGATGGCGACTGATCATACAAATAGTGGGATTCATTCAGGTTTTATGTTAATTGTTGTTGAGATAAAGTTGTGTAGGTGTACAGAAAAGATGGCCAGGTCTACATTGGTTACTTATACTCTTAGACCAAAAATCATTGTTAGCTGGGTGAGTGAACTGTGTTCATATAATAAAAAATACAGCCTATTCTTAAATATTTGCATCTTCATTCAGTTATGATGTTGATACGCCTTTCAGAAAAAGCAAAACAGACCTTGCCATACCCTGCTGTACCAACATAATGCAAAGAAGTACTACAGAAAATTATATGTACTCAAAGGAAAGACAAAAAATGTAATGAAATGTGTTTTTTAAGTTTTTTTACCCTCTCCTGTAAAATTAAAAATTAGGTGATATACCCTCCTGTTATGAAGCTTTCAAAATGCTGACATTTAGTCTTGCCAACTGTACTGACGTCATAACAAAATGTATTAAAAATAAACAATAATCTACAAGTACCATCCAGCCCAAATAAAAATGAAATCTGGAGCCCTTCAAAATGAAGATCAAAGGCACTGCCTGAACTAAAAACAAAAACGCACAGAAGTAGAGGCAAAAATGGTAGTGGGAAACATTCCAGAATATAGGCTACGGTTAGATCATAGGTCAAAAGATGTCACCAGCTGCTCCTGTATTAGGGCAATCAAGTTATTGAGCATGACAGTGTCACACAAGGCAGTCATTCATAGCTGCTTTAAACTTGTTACACTCTTCAACAGGTCTAACAAGTGCAAATTCAGGTAGTTGCATAACACTTTCCCATACTTATTACAATGTACATTTCTTAATTTTTCTACGTTTCTGATAAAAAGGTAAAAAGCCAATTTTCCCCTATGCGCAGGCTCCATGCAACACAGATAGCAAGAGTGTGTTAAGGATAAAGTTACATGCATTATAGCCCTCAGAACATGATTAAGAGTCGTTAACTTCACTCTTGAGCTGCCCTCTTGTTCATAAATCATACCATAGAAAGTACAGTTGAAATCCATTGATACTAGAGGTTTATCACATATGATGGCTCTTCAACAGTCTGGAATATAAACCAAATGTCCCTTTTGGTTAATTGCAAACAATAGTTTGCCTTTCCAGTCTGATGATTTCTGTTGGCCACTATATTTGAATAAATTCCGGGTCACAAATACTAATTCAACACAGTGTGTCTCAGTGTATACAGAGACAGACACCAATTTTCTGATCAAACAACTTGTGTCATTACTGAGTACTGTACAGTTTTTGTTAGAACTTCATACAACAAACACTTCTACATCACTTAAAAAAACAGGAATATCCCCCATACCTTTTCCAGACAATTATCTATATTGAGTATATAATAAATGAATAAATAAGTGCCAACTGTTACACTGTAAACCATTTTTGACAAATATACTTTCTTTTATCCCCAGTTCCATAATTTATTACTCTTTTAAGAAATGAGTTAACCAAACCATAAACTACATAAAGCATTTATTATTCAACTGTCTACACTTTATGTTGCAAATATCTTCAAATCTCAATGATATTACGGAAAATATCGTTTTAAAGTCCAGGTACACCAAATTGGGAAGTCTGTGCTCCTTACTGCAGTCACAGCATTTCAAACAGTGTTCTATGCAGTTCACTAAGTGTACTTTTGGCCTGTTTAAAGGAAGCAAATCAATGATCTTATGTCAAGTACGCCTTTTCATGGGCCAATGCTGCTGAAAATCGGAAATGCACGACTTCAAATGTCACCAAAATGTGACTAACCATTTACAACATACACGAAAAAGACCACTTACGGTCTTAAGTAGATTTCATTATGGGTCAATACAGACCTAACAACTTTTAATTCAAGACTTCCACATAAAAAAAAAAAAAAAAAAAAATTAGCAAGACAGGCCACGTACGTATGGCATTATCACTGAGGCACATTCGCATAATCATTGTTGTCATAGAAAAGCAGTATCACAAATTCTGAGTGTGTACCTGTTGCCTTAGTTATACAGCATGCAACATGCATGTGCCCTATTACATTGTCATCTGTGGCCTTTCTGGCTGTACCATATTTTTCCACATTATCTCATAAATGGCACAATTTTCGGAAATAAGTTATTGAACATAAAATGTGTGCCTTGATTTTCTCTACAACTTTTGTCTGAAACGCTTCTCATTCTAAAAAGAACTGAACGAGATATTATCATAAATGTACATACATCTTCATGTAAAGTACCCCTTATTCTTGTCAGATTTTAATAAACTTGAATTCTCTCGACAGATTTTCGAAAAATACTCAAATACCAAATTTCAAGAAAATCTGTCCAGCTGAAGCTGAGTTGTTCCACCCGAATGGAGACAGACGGAGAGGCAGGACAAAGCTAATAGTCGCTTTTCGCAATTCTGTGAACGCGCCTAACAGGGGCGCACCCAAGGGAGGGGCTGCCGGCCTGCAGCCCCCCCCAACCCCCTCCCAAAAAAAAAAACCGAAATTAAAAAAAAAAAAACAGATTTTGTAGACATGACGACATCAAAAGGTTTATGTCACTTACCCTACAGCCGAAATCAGCCACTGAAATCGGCTGATGACAAGCACATTAGAATTTTAAAAAATAAATTAATGAAATTAAAAAAAAATATTGGACACTGCGATTGCGTCATGGAACATGTAGTTATATTTATATGTATATAAATGCAGTTGCAAACAGTGTTATGTTACAGTTATACTTAGAACATGATTTTTATAACATAATTTTTTAAATCAAACACAAATTTTATATAGCTTTAGGATCAGCACCCTCCCCCCCCCCCCCCATTAAAAAATTCTGGAATTCTGGGTGGCCACATGGCGCCTAAAAACTTACAGGCTGTTTACGCGTTGATACTAGGTCACAAAAAGGCACACAAACATGACCTTCAAATAAAGCGTTATTTTCTACATGGTAAAGAAGCCCTAATAAACCTTCAATTTAATACCTGTTGCACATCTAACTCGATAAAACTGAAACTTGCAAGCCTAGAGAATGATGTATTTAACAGATTTACTGAAAATTCATTCAGAGGTGAGTTATTATATGCAAGTAGGCAGCCGGACAAGTGGTCAAAAAGGAGTTGCAGATGCAGGTAAAAAGTGAGCACCGTAAACGGACGCAAGTCGTGATATATGATTACACATGCAGTCCACATTGGTCTCTGATGGTTGTTGGTTTGAAAAACTCATGTGGTATTGAAAAATGTAAAATACATGAACATTGACTCTCTGAATCCTCGCGTTACCCCCACATATACTAAAACATGCCTCTCAACACATGGGTAAGGATTCACACAAAGTGGTATATGGTGCAATCTTAATCAAAATTCAAGTTCGTTACTAACTTTCAGCAACAAATATACATTTCGACAAGAACTGTTCCTTCGCAGCGCAGTTATTATAGCGGACACGGCGAAGCAAATGGGTTCACACATTCGTGCATAACGTGTTAAAAGCTTCGTGCATTTGGTAACGCGGTACGTGCTTCAACTGCAGATCTGGAGCCAAGCCCGGTAAACATCTGCTGCCTCTGCGTCAGCTGTAACGTATGTTGTACGATTCAGTTATATGCAGTTACTACACTCTCCTTAACGTCAATACAAAAAATCAATGACATGGAGTTTTCGATAACAGGTTTATCGCCAGTCTATTCGAATCGTAAATGTGAGTGACGCAATAAAGAATTACTTTCATATCGGCGGTATGAAGGATCAAACGTTTTACGTCAATGGACAAAAAAATTGGGTAATGTTACGAACCCACGATCACATGTCTGCCGGTCATCTTTAAAAATAACACGTTCAAGAAAAAATTTGAATTACATAAAATGTGTGTACAATATTAACCAGAAAGCTGTACTTCTACATAATTGATGTTTAATGAACTACATCTAAAGACGTATTTAACTTTGCAGGTATGCCACATGTCAGATACCCAATTGGGCTGCCCACATGATGAACACGCGAATGGAGAAAATTTGTTATCCGAAACTGTTCGTCGGCTACGGCTGTATTTTTGCATGGTGAAGTAGAATAAGTTAGTCAATAAAAAGTTCGTCTACCACAACTTTAGTTATTTATTTCTTTCCTGCAAGTGGTTTGAAATCGGCTATATGTTTCGACCGTTCATGCAGTCATCTTCAGGCCGTTTTTACGAGGAAACATGGCCTGATGATGACTTCATAAACGGTCGAAACATGATATAATATTTCGGTTAAAATCTTGAAAATAAGCTCTCCTTTCATTAGTTCCCCTTTAACTTATATACACAATAAATCCCTTTCACCAGGTATCTTCCCTTCTCGATTAAAATACTCAGAAATAAAACCACTATTTAAAAACAGAGATAGAACTAATATGACTAATTACAGACCTGTATCATTATTAACATCATTGTCAAAAGTTTTTGAAAAGGTCATATATATGCAAGACTTCACCAATATATAAAGAATAACAACATATTAGTAAATGAACAATATGGTTTTAGGAGTAATTAATCTACAGAAAAGGCCTCATATAAATTACTTAATGAACTATTAAAGGCACTGAATAATAAAATATTAGTTGGTGGTATATTTTGTGATTTGAAGAAGGCCTTTGATTGTGTGAATCATGACATTTTATTGTCTAAACTAGAATTTTATGGAATAGTTGGTAAAGCCTATGCATTATTAAAATCTTACCTTAAAGATAGATATCAGAGAGTTTTAATAGATAATTGGTATACTCCCTCTGAATGGGGCAAAGTTAATAATGGGGTCCCTCAGGGGTCAATACTGGGACCTTTATTGTTTCTTATTTACATAAACGATTTACCAAAAATTATACGTAATAAATCCAAACCGGTTCTCTTTGCCGATGACACCACTATAATTGTCACCAATCCCAGCCCTTTAGATTATAAAAACAATATTAATATATTTGAAAATATAAATGATTGGTTTAAAGCTAATTTATTAACATTAAATTTTGATAAAACATATTACATACAATTTATGACTAAAAATAGCTCCACAATTAATATAAATATTGGCTATGATAACAAGCAGATCGCTAATTGTACAAGTACCAAACGTATTGGATTAATTATTGATAATATGTTGTCTTGGAAAAGTCACATTGATTGGCTTATGTCTAAATTAAGCTCAGCCTGTTATGTAATCAGGGCTGTTAAACCTTATGTGACCCAGGAAACATTAAGAATGATTTATTTCTCCTATGTTCATTCTGTTATGGCTTATGGTATAATTTTCTGGGGCAATCCTCCCCACAGTATCCACATTTTTAGGCTTCAAAAAAGGATAATTAGAATTATCACTAATTCTAGAGGTAGAGACTCTTGCAGGGAATTGTTCAGGAATTTGAAAATTTTTCCCCTCCAATCACAGTATATATTTTCCCTTTTGTTATTCATGGCTAAAAACAGGGAACAACTTAAATCTAACTATGAGATTCATGGCATCAACACAAGATACACCAATTCATGGCATCAACACAAGATACACCAATTCATGGCATCAACACAAGATACACCAATCATTTCCATTATCCATCATCTAATCTAACAACATTCCAAAAGGATCATATTACTTTGGAATCAAGGTTTTTAATAGTCTTCCTCCTAGCATAAAAAACTTAGATCATGACACAAAACAATTTAGATCTGTTTTGAAAAGATTCCTTCTTTTAAATTCGTTTTATTCATTGGAAGAATATTTTAACTACAACAAGAATTAAAAGATCTTGGTTTATTATACCCTTGGCAACTAGTATATTTTACATGCGATTACCGTACTTATTTTATATATTTTATTTTATTACCACTACTATTAATAAATATTGTTATTGGTTTAATGACACATGCTTTCTAGGCATATATATATTTCATAACGTTTATTATATGTATATGGAGACTAATTCCACATCCATCAGGTTTTTTTTACCTACAAGGATCCATGGAATGTAAAATGAACAAAGGAATACAAGCCAGCACGTTAGTCTAGGTATTACACTGCCCGTATAGAAATGTTTAAAATGTTAAAATTCTAAAATACATCAAAATTGATAAGTGTAAAAATTACAATATTGTGATATTAAAATTATATAATAGTCAGCAGTTCCAAGTATAAGTCGTAGTTGTTTCCGTTCTTTACGCATACCAACATCTGCCTCGTTCTTATGTGATCCGATGGTACAGCGGTGTGATGTGTCGTCGTATCGGGCACTGTCCCACAGCCCGATACGACACACATCACACCGCCTCACATACCCTGGCGAGGTCGTAGGAACACGATCACAATGGCCAGTCAAACATTTGGCAAGTGTACCCGAATACGAATGTTTGCCAAACAAACCGGTGGCGGCAGCAGTATAATAATTAACTTGGCTGTAAAATGCAGAATTCTTGGCGCATTATGTCAAATAATCCAGTCATGTGAACGCGGCTTTAGTGTTACCGGCTACAAAACATAAGTTTCTGTATCTCATGAAGTATGTGTTTTTCAGGGGTAGTGTTCTTGAAAACGTGCGCAGGAGCTTCGTCTGGAGAAGTAGTGGACTTGTGGATTTTGCACAGTCCAAGGCGTCTATTTACGCTTATCAGCTTACTCAGTGTCATGACCTCACAGAGATTCTGCCATGCAGATTTCGTATTTATAGTTCATGGATCCTGGAACTGTATAAGAGTTGATATTCACTGCGTCAAAACACCTCGAAGGAGAAGGCGGCAAATTAATCGAAAACGTCACTTCGACATCTATAGGAGACTAACCACCATGGAGCTGGGTACATTGTGAGAAACTAATGGTCGCACAGCTACTAAATAAATTCCCTACCTTCTGATGCAACCCGAAGATCCATTACTGTTCACAACAGCCCGCCATTGTGCTACGAGTAAAAAAAACAAAGATACTACAAAAATTAGTTCTGTTTATCTCATTTTACATCCCTGTATCATAAATGTTAGACAGCCGGATGCAGTCCTATAACACTGTTGCGTTTTTCGTGTCCGAAACTATGTGCATTCGTAATTGTAAAACTCGTCCGAAGTTAAGAGTATGCTTATTTGGGATTTATCTTTCGCATTCCACACTGGCATCTTCACAAATATGGACAGACCTCAAAGCAACATTCCACAGTGATAAAACATACAACAAATGTTGCTGTGTGTCATACTAACCCCTCCCCCTTTCTATCAGTCACACTCACACATGTTGAAATAGTCGACATTCCAGAGGCAGCGGCTGGCATTTCAGCTGATCGCTCGCTTCTACGCGGCGGAACCAAAAGCTAACTTTAGTCACAGGAGGGAGCCAAATCAAAGGAGGGAAGGCCGCTAATAGCTTTCCATTTCATGTTGTATTTTGCATACACTGTATGTAGTGTGTTTAATCTGCAACAGAACCAAAGACACATTCAACAATCCAGTAGCGTGTCTGCTGTCTACTACCTAACCATAAAACAATAAATTAGGTCTCAAATTCATTATTCCGCACGAACCTCAATCTAATGACGACAGACATGTTTGAACCAGGGATGGTGGGGGAAGTAGTAGTCCATGCGTTATTTGACAACACTACATCAGTTCAGTAACATTACAGACTACAAACAACATTCATTATGAATGAAGGCACATGCATTCGTAAGTTAATGTATGAATACACTCCGACCGATTTTATACTCCGTCGCTCGTGATACGTAAGACGATCGATTGATTTGCACCCGTTTCGTATCGACTGGCTAACACTTTCGTTGTTTTCTATAGTGCCCACAAGGCAAATGCTAGAGAATTTCCTCCACTTCCAAAATTATCTTCAAGCATACTATGATTCGAAAATATACAACCAAAGCAGCTGAAAATGCGTCGTTAAATCCATTCGTCAAGAAGGGACACAGGAACGTAGAAGGGCGAAGTGTTCAAGTCACTGTTCTTGGGCTACACGGACCCTGCAGATCGAAGCAGCACGTTCCTCGGAAACGTCGGTAGCCATTTACGAATCGACAAGACGTCATATCCAACGAGACTTGAATCCCCATCAACAACGTTGCCATAACCTCATACCTTATAAAAGCAAAATATTATGGTATCGATCGCACAACCCGTCTCCCTTTTAATTCCAAGATCACTTCTAAGGGTCCATAAGAAATCACACCATCAAGAAAATAACCCAGTATTTATTACGTGTTTGGGGATTCAGGTCAAATATATCCCTTATAACACAAAACAGACCGTGCTGCAAACGTATCTCAGCATGGGATGCGGGGAGAATGGAATGGTTCAACCCCACAACCCCGACTTTCCTCTAAATAGACGTGTATCTGCACTAGGCTGTATGTTACAACTGATACACTGACGAATGCAAACCCATGTGCAACAGTATTATTACTTCTGCCTCATGGTCTAACCTCAAGGCCAACCTACCCAATAAAAATTATGATAGATCAAAAACAATTGGAGAATGTGGACTATTTCAATTATTTGGGTAGCATGATAACAAATGATGCAAGGTGTACACGTGAAATTAAATCCAGAATTGCCATGGCAAAAGCAGCATTCAACAAGAAGAAGACTCTTTTCACCAGCAAACTGGACTTAAATTTAAGGAAGAAACTAGTAAAGTGCTGCATTTGGAACATAGCTTTGTATGGTGCTGAAACGTGGACACTTCGGAAAGTAGATCAGAAATACCTGGAAAGTTTTGAAATGTGGTGCTGGAGAAGAATGGAGAAGATCAGTTGGACCGATCGTGTGAGAAATTAAGAAGTATTACACAGAGTCAAGTAGGAGAGGAATATCCTACATACAATAAAAAGAAGAAAGGCTAACTGGATTGGTCACATCTTGCGTAGAAACTGCCTTCTAAAACACGTGATTGAAGGAAAGTTAGAGGGAAGGATAGAAATGACGGGAAGACGAGGAAGTAGGAGTAAGCAGCTACTGGATGACCTTAAGGAAAAGAGAAGATACTGGAAATTGAAAGATGAAGCACTATATCGCACCCTTTGAAGAACTCGCTTTGGAAGAGGCTGCGGACCTGTCGTAAGACAGACTACAGAATGAATGAATTCAATTTTATTTTATTTACACCAACTAATGCACACGTAAAACCACTTTTTTGTAGTTTTTATTGTAAATTGTCACCCCTACACGTGATTCGATCCTTGGATCATCATCAGGTTTTTTTTTTAAAAAGCCACTATCACTTCAATTGCATATTTTGAAGGGTCCTATAGCACTCATGTTTTAATATTTAGTTTTCAATATCTGAATTTTAAAATTCATAAAACACTAAAACTTATGATTTATAAGTTAAAGTCACAGTTAAAATGTTTTGGTTAACGGCGTAGGTGTTGGTGTCAAGAATCGTGATATGTTCCTGTGGGCTGTAAAATAAAATAATTTATAAGTAATATAATTTTGTATGATTCACGTTACCTAATTATTAATAATTTTAGTATTAATTTTGCTTTTTTAAAAAAAAACCCTGATGATGATCCGAGGATCGAAACACGTGTAGGGGTGACAATTTACAATAAAAACTACAAAAAAGTGGTTTTACATGTGCATTAGTTGGTGTAAATAAAATAAAATTGAATTAGTGAAAATGCACGGTGACAGCAATATAAGAATGAATGAATGTTCTAACGGCGGTGAATATTAAAACATGGTCTCCTGTGATATGACGCCGTGTAGCTTGGTAGGTACACTTCCACCAAACTAAACGGTGTTACAAAATGTATTATTATAATACAGTCACATTCCGACTGATCTACAAATAAACAGATATCTTAGCATGTCCGCATTTCATCGCCGGAAGGCAGAAAAATTCATAGTTCTAATACAAAGACAACTAATAAATACTTAGAAGGTGTTAAAGTGAAATGAAGCTGTCTCTGTGCTTAATTAGTACTATGTAATGAAGACGTATGAGGGAGTGGGAGAATACCTCCATGTATTCTTAATCCAGGTACTATAAATGTAAATGGTCAGCTTCGTGGCTCAGTAGCTTTACCTCAGGAGGAAAAAGCCCTCGATACTCATTGAGTGAACCCCAGAGCCGTTCTAGAAGCTGTGTAGAGGAGGGAAATTTTTCGCCCCTCCCGCGAATCGAACAAAGTTCAAATATTTGGCAAGGCGGAAGAATTAGAAGAGTCACGACAAAATTATCAACAAATTAAATCCGGAGAATGTTTCTACCATTCGGTGCAGAACCTTTCATCCACCTATCTAAAAATCCACACAATCAAATTTTACCCCCCTCGGGGGTTCCTCCGGAACGGGTGTAACTAGCTACGACATTACACGAGTCACACACCAAAGACCGAAATCGTCAGTCACTGCGGTGAGAACTTCAAATCTGACTGCTCTCTGTGAATGTGGCTCTTGATATTTTTCCAAACAATACAGTTTATGTGCATTCATAAGTTGTACAAGGTCTTTATATGACTGACCTGTGACGTCCCAAACTCACAGATACAGTACATATACAGCAATAAATAAGACAGACAGACTGTTTTTTATATCCTGTAGCGTATGCGTTATGACAGACAGTAATCTTGATTCCTATCTGGCAGAACCCGGGTTTAAATCTCGGCGGAAAAACCGACTTGCCGAGTTCTTTGTATTCCTCAATCCCACCAGGTAAGTCCGGGTTAGTACCTCAAATTAGGTTACAAAAGCTTATTTCCACATTCTTTCCAATTCATGAGTCACTAAACATCTTATCATTGAACTCCAACAGAGCAACCATCGACACTATTTTAAACGCCTTTAAATAAACAATACATAAATGATCTAATGCAACTTCTAATCGGAGATTTATGCCCTCATGTAGGATGGTCTGACATAATAAATTACACACTGAGAACTGACGTTCTCACGGTGGAGTAATATTCTTCTGAGATGTGACGCCGTGTAGTTTCGTAGATGGATACCAAGCTTTCGAATAACTTGCTACACGGCGTTACATTTCGGAAAGCCGTATTCTTGTCACTCATACACTGTGCAGCAGGTCAATATGCTTGTTATATTATTACAACTGACACAGTTTGCAGCAGCAATTCTTCAATGCACAAAACGCTACAACATAACCTTGAACTACTCACAAACTTAATATGTACATAATCCACTCACAACAAAATATTTTGGCTCAACACAGAACCGTAATAACTACATCCGATTAATGTTATCCTCATTGTTCTCTCTCACTGCAGTTAAAAGCAGAAATAAAATCTGGTAAAAAAACTTACGTATTCAGAATGACACTTTTTAAGTATAAGAAGTATTCGCGCCATACTAAACCTGATTTAAGTTTACAAGAAAGGTTCCTTCTAAAGTAATCGTTGAATACTAGAGCTTCACTACTTGTGATAATATTTGTATCACTAAATATAACACATCAACACTTCTGATAGTAAAGCACTACATAGCACCATAATTGAACCAAGGGCTCAAAAAACTAAAACACAGAACCGTTATGCAAACATGAAATAAAAAAACATTAATATTTTGTCTAGACGTAAAACTATGAAATTTCTAAGTACCAAATGACAGATCAAAACTGGAGAAACTTTTCAAATTACGGAGTTTCAAGAGAACATGTTAAGGCTTACAAATTTATCAGCATAAGCATCTAAACGCACAGTAATTAACGAAATACGTGACCAGGTGCCTTTATGACCACATATTTCTTCGGGTCCGTTAATACAACGTTCCCTACACAGGTTACATTACACTAATGGCACGATTGTTCTGGAATCTGCGTAACTATCACTAATTTCGAGATAGGCCGTACATAATAGCGTACGGACCCTAGGCAGTCACACTATACAATAACAATTCGTTACTTACAATAGTTAGAACCGAAGTTTCAAAACTTCGTAGTATGTCACTTTACACAAACGTACTTGCACGAATCTGCACACAGAATGAAGTTTTCTACTTCCAAATTCCTTCACCAGATTGCACTGACATTAACATACTATTGGGCGTATTCATAAACCCAACAACTCAGTGTCTGAATACAGCCTATTTCGTACTGCCGTTGCAATGAGCGCCAATTTTAAGCTCACTGCCAATCCACTATCTCTCAATAACAGCTGTTTATTAGCACTGAAGACATCCTCGTTAATTGCATATAGTTTGAAATTACATAAATGTAAATTGTTAACTTATATTTATATATGTTTAAACTATGGGTTCCTATGATCATCATTTTACATCTATGGATTGGCTTTGATACTTCTGCAATTTCATTTTATAACCTTTAATGTATCTAACCTTTGTTTGTGTGCATTTGTCAGTACTATTTTTGTATATATTCAAATAATGCACTAATTATGATTCATATAATGTGGTGCACAATGTTTACACCAATACACAAGCTTTAACTAGTGGATGTATTGTGTGGAGAAAGTGTCACTGTTTCAAGTTGAAAAGATCAAGCAGGTAAAACCATTAATGTGGTGTGGAGAAAATGTCGCTGCCACATTTAGATTAGTTCAATTTCAAGTTTATAGTAACCAACTCTCTGGTAATACAGCCTAAAGGTTCATCTGTTCCAACTAAACTCAGGATCTTGGAATGACCCTCAAACATTTACATGCCCCTTTCAGTCTATAACCTGTTTCCCTAAGATTGACATATTCTTTCCATTTCATTCTGTCTTGTAAGTCATCATTGTCCAAGGGCTTTTGTCATGAATAAAGTTGATTTCAGGCTTCCGCCGCGATGTTGATGTAATCTGTGGTCTTTTGGGTAATTACATGACGCAGTGTAATTATCCAAAAGACCACAGATTACATGAATAAAGTTGTATATTAATTCAGCCGCCCGAGCTACATGTTGTGCAGACCACAATCTTCTTCCTTTCACTACCATTGCATCACTTCTTATAATAACAACTAACTACCTCCATGGACCACAGTCCTTTTTGGAAAGGTAACAGTTCCTCAACTATCCAAGAAAGTCTCCACATTTTATGGAACCTGAACGTTCATTACCATATTTACAGCAGCCAACCACATATATAAGATATATCCTGTAGCAAATTAGTTCATTCCGCACCTGAAATATTATTTCTTTAAGATCCATTTAGTTTTATCCTTCCATTTATGCCCAGGCCTTTCAAGCTGTCCCTTTCCTTAATGTTTCCCCACCAAAGCACTGTACGCATTTCCCTTCTCATCCATTCAGGCTATGTGCACCACTCATCACATCCTCCTTGACTTAATGATCTATATAACCTGTATATTATAATGTGTGTTTCAATTACATACATCATTAGAATTACCCACTATAGCACAACCAGCAAAATGAATCCTGCCACAGTCCATGACAAACGCTGGGATTTCTTCATTATGAAGTTTCCAAAACTGACCCTGTACCAAAGTCAGTGCCTTTTGAACACCTCAAATACTGACACCTATCCAATTCAGTAGGTACTTTGTAGACAGGTACCTCAACAGAAAAGATGTTGGAATATTAAGTAAAATCAGTCCTATCCATGTTCTAATGAAGTGAAGAATCTGAGATTTTCCTGGGCAGCTTTGCAAGGCCTTACAGCATGACACCTCATCTTATTTACCTTTACCTTCTTTGATGAGTAGACACTGATAAAACTAGCAGCTAAGTTTACTCCAACATTTTACCTAGCATCCATTAGTTCAAATCCTTGTTCATCCTCAATCTCCCCAGTCCTACCAGCATTTCAGCTCACCAAACTAATGGTAAATTAATCAATATTATTTTAAAGCAATAATTTAGACAAGTATCTCTTCTGCATCTTGTAAATGACCCAAATGAATAAAATAAAATGTAATATCGAGACTGTGGTCTTGTAGAATTGTGACGCCGTATAGTTTGGTAGAAGGTACCAATGTTTCAGAAGAACCTACTGTTTCCATTTTCAGCATAGAAGATTCTGCAGCCTCATATCCGTAAATTAACTTAATTTTTACACTCACTGCCGTGAGAACCTGACACATAACCTAACCAGATAACACTTCATACATACATATATACATACATTCCATTGATCCATAAGTGTGTCACAAAGACAATAGGATGTGGAATAAGTCATAAATACACAAATATTTACAATTCTACAGTGCAAAATACTATAAACATTTTACAAAACAGTATCATAAATCATTTCTACATACAAAAAATTTGTAATTGATGTCACAGATAAAAGTCAAACGAGAACAAAGGATGATATTAGTACATAACACAGTGTCTTATATATGTTAAACACTAGGCAAAATAATAATTGCTAAACGTAATGTATCGTGTATACATATTCATTTCGGATTTTTACACGCATGCAAAATGTTAGGCTTCTTCCGCGGTATAAGTGAAGTCTTCACTCTTATGGGTTTTCTAAGTGGGGAATGTTATTGTTGACTCACACAGTACTCTTTTCATCATACGGAGGAGACTAATACTAATACAACACACCTTGACACGTGCCGTCATCCTGCCGAACTGGCAAGACCAGTAATATCTCACTCTAACAACGTGTTAAACTCGAGTTGATGTAGCCCACACACACTCAACAAATACGTGTGAGAAACTTGGGAAAGTCTCGTTTATTAATCCTGGTACACCAGTATTCGGCATTTCGCATTATGATTTAGTCTCAGCAACTGTACAGAGAAATTTAGTCAACACCTTTGCCAACACAGACGTACGTGTGCCGCACTATTTACACCCTAATCCGTGCATACATTGCACCGATTACATGTACAATCCGTACTGATATAAGATTGACGTCCGTGAGAAGTGTCATGGCGACATTTTTGTTAAGAATTATTTTGCCGGTTGCTTCAAAAGTAAAATTTGGTCGCAGTATAACAAGAAATTTCGAAAAGTGGAAATGTATACATCCGGAAGCAAGTATGTATATAGTTTGGTCAATGATGTTACGTGCTAGTAATACAGGCTAAGCTGTGTTTAATACCATGTCATTCATTCATTCATTCTGTAGTCTGTCTTACGACAGGTCCGTAGCCTCTTCCAAAGCGAGTTCTCCACAGGGTGCGATCTAGTGCTTCCTCTTTCAATTTCCAGTATCTCTTCTTTTCCTTAAGGTCATCCAGTAGCTGCTTACGTCTTCTCCCTCGTCGTCCCGTCATTTCTATCCTTCCTTCTAACTTTCCTTCAATCACGTGTTTCAGAAGGCAGTTTCTACGCAAGATGTGACCAATCCAGTTAGCCTTTCTTCTTTTTATTGTATGTAGGATATTCCTCTCCTCCTTGACTCTGTGTAATACTTCTTCATTTCTCACACGATCGGTCCAACTGATCTTCTCCATTCTTCTCCAGCACCACATTTCAAAACTTTCCAGATACTTCTGATCTGCTTTCCGAAGTGTCCACGTTTCAGCACCATACAAAGCTATGCTCCAAACGTAGCACTTTACTAGTTTCTTCCTTAAATTTAATTCCAGTTTGCTGGTGAAAAGATTTTTCTTCTTGTTGAATGCTGCTTTTGCCATGGCAATTCTCGATTTAATTTCACGTGTACACCTTGCATCACTTGTTATCATGCTACCCAAATAATTGAAATATTCCACATTCTCCAATTGTTTTTGATCTATCATAATTTTCATTGGGGATGGTTGCCTTGAGATTTTCATTACTTTAGTTTTTCCCACATTCATTTCCATTCCATAGCGTCTTCCAATTTCAATTAGTCTATCAATCATGCCCTGTAGCACCTTTTCTTCCCTAGCCAGTAGTACAAGGTCATCTGCATATTTCACAGTGCGAATTACTTGTCCTCCTATTTTGAAGTCTCCAAACCCTTCAAGAGCTTCCTTGGTAAGGTATTCGCTGTATAAGTTGAACAGAATCGGTGACAAGCAGCAACCTTGTCTAACTCCTCTTCCAATCTTCACACTTCTCGTCTCCCCTTGGTCCAGTCGTATTTTGACACTCTGTTCCATGTACAATTTGCTGATCAATCTTCTTTCGCGCCAGTCTATCCCAATTCCTTTTAGGATTTGCATTAATTTGGTCCAGTTGACACGGTCAAATGCCTTCTGCCAGTCTATGAAGCAAGCACACAATTCCTCATCTATGACCAACGTTCGTTCTGATATTATTCTCAGCATCCCAATTGCATCCCTAGTTCCTTTTCCTCTTCTAAATCCAAACTGATCTTCTCCAAGTGCATCTTCAATTTTCTCTCAATCCTTCTTCTAAGTATCCTCGCTACTATCTTTGCTGCATGAGCGATGATGCTGATTGTGCGATGGTCGCTGCATTTTGTAGCTTTGGGCTTCTTCTTTAAGGCAATCATTGTAACTTCAATAAAATCTCTGGGCCATTCTCCAGTTACATACATGCTGTTGATCATCTGTGTCATTAGCCTTAGACCACCTTCTCCCAACAATTTGAGTACATCCCCAGGTACATCATCATCTCCTGTAGCCTTCTTATCCCTCATCTCCTTGATAGCTTTTTCCACTTCACTTTGCAAAATATGAGGGCCTTTCTCATCTTCATCTACTTCATCTTCAGGTTCGACGTCTAGATGTTCTGGTCGATTAGCTCGATCGTAGAGCTCTGTGATATAATTCTCCCAAATTTGCAGTACTCTTCTCTGATTTATTATTATATTGCCTTGAGAGTCTTCGATGCCAATGTTTTGAATCCCATGGTTTTCTTTCCAACCTAGTTCCTTTGTCTTCATGTACATTAAATCATAACGTCCTATTCTTTGAAATTCTATGATCTCGTCACATATGCTCTCCAGATATTCCTTCTTGGCGTTGTCCGTGGCTCTTTTCAATTCATTCCTCAGTCTTCTGTAGTTCTTCCGTCCTTCTTCATTGTTGACATTCTTCCATTTCCTTCGTTCATCCATTTTACTGATCATCTCCTGTGTAATCCATGGCTTTCTTGCTCTCCTCTCGACTTTTCCAACCAAACCACTCATAGTATCTAACACACATTTCTTGATATTGTTCCACTGCACTTCCACATTCCCACTTTCACATTTGATTGCACCAAGCTTTTCTTCTAGTCTATCGTGTACTACCTGTCGTTGAGCATATAGCTTCTCCAAATCCCATCTTGGTTTTTTCTTGTGGAACCTCATGATCTTCTTCAATCTGGTGCAGATCTTTGCAACCAGTAAATTGTGGTCAGAGTCAATATCTGCTCCAGGCAGTGTCTGCACATCCTTCACACTGTTCCTGAATCGTTGTTTCACTAGTACATAGTCCAGCTGATATCGATTCCTATCTCCTGGTGATTTCCACGTGTACAATCTTCTTTTAGGTTTTTTGAACCATGTGTTTGTTATAACAAGTCCATTTCTTTCACAGAAGTCAATAAGCATTTGACCTCTCTGATTCCTCCTTCCCAGTCCATATGGTCCAACAGTGTTGTGATGTGCTTTATCTCCAACCACACTGTTCCAATCTCCCATTATAATCGTGTTTGTCGCACCCTTTCCATCCTCTTCAAGAATTTCTTCAATTATATCATACAACTCTTCCACTTCGTCATCTTCATAGTCCGATGTTGGCATATACACTTGCCCTATCAAAATACTTACCGGTTCTGCCTGCAATTTAATAGCAATGATTCTGTCACTATACACACTCTTCTTAACAACACTTTTCACTACGCTTTTATGCACTACTATTGCTACGCCTCTTTCAGCACTGTCACCCCCGGAATAATACACTGTATAATCACCACTTTTTATTTCACCTTGACCCTTCCACCGCACTTCACTAACACCTAGCACAGACACTGCGTTCTTCTGCATCTCTTTCTTCAAATTTTCGAGTTTTCCTCCTTGATTCAAGGTCCTTACGTTCCAAGTGCCTATTTTGAAGCTGTTCTGTTCATTCTGTGTCTTCTGCTTTTGTCTGTAGTCATTACCGCGTGGTGTCTCCCCTAGAAACACTCCCCCCCGGAGATCCGAATGGGGGAGTAGTTTACCTCCGGAATGTTTTGTCTCCAGAGGAAGCATCTCGCATTTGGCATTTGTCTCTGTTTCTGGAAGAGACTATCCAGGAAAAGTAATAATGTGGTAGTTTTTCCATTTGCTTTCCACATCGCAGTACAGCAGCCGTTCAGACCAATCTGGTCACGCCTGTTGCTACACGATCATGAACCATCTCGAGCATCATTTGCTCTGTGCTTCATGTCGCTACTGATGTCGCTGCTTCCGGCATCAGGGGAGCTTTTATTCGGTTTCCCATCTCCTAGGCATCTCTCTTCGTCTGGTTCCTACCCTTTTGATCTGTCCGGCTTGGGAGACCCTACTGGTAGCACTGCTACCGCCGGCTTAGCTCTCAGGGTCACTGGAACTCACAAGCCCCTCTACCACGGCAAGGTGAAGATACCAACAAAGGGGAAAATACCATGTATCATATGTATATTAGAACAATTATCTATTTCGTATTTTATTATTAACTAATTTATAAAATTGTAATATTTGATTGTATTCAATTGTGATTTAATTGATGTAAATGACAAATGACCATATTTTGGCCAAGCTTAGTGTAAAGGACTTGTTTCATATCCATCTGCTCTTACTATGGCTGTGTAATGGATTAATGAATTATATGTACATGAGGTAAATTACTTGTAGCTTACAAAGTAGCAAGTTGGACTGTGTGAGTTTTCGGGCTTTTATGGTAAGGCTGAACTGGCTGATGTTACTAATTAGTCTGTTACTTTAAGAATAGAATAATGAGCCAGATATGATGGGGGTGCTGTATGACAAATTCAGAAATCTGACACAAAAAGAAGCTTTTCCTAGAAGGGTTTCAGTACGGGCTCAACCAGTGTGTTCAGGTAAGTTGGGTAATCTCTAAATCTGATTTCATTTGTGGAGACGGTATTATTCTCCATATTCGCAATGAGATGTAATAGTTTTAATGCATTTTGTGTTTCACATAGCACTGAACTGTTTGCATTAGTAACAATTCCAGCTCCTGTTTATCGTGAACGAAATCCATGTTTTTAAGTGATTATGTATATGTCATCATCATACCTACTGTTGTGTGGTACCTTCATCCCACATCTCTTACAGTTCTCACCATATTAGATGATAACCAACAGTTATCACACCAACCATTGATTTTATTGTACAGTACTGGGCAAACATGTCTAGACTTTACAAGGTCATTGAGAGTGTCTCCGTTTTATGTTAATTCCAAATACCAGCACTTGTATAAGCTATAAGATATGTCTGAACTAGAAAAACATACACATAAAATAGTTAAAATCATCTTTAAATAATTCACATATTTAAATAGTGTTTTACTGTCCATACTTGACTACCCAGAGCATTATTGTGTGTCTATTAAAACAATATAGACATCCTAGCTGAACCAGAAAAACATGTACATAAAACAGTTAAAATCATATTTAAATAATTCACATACAGTGATACCTCGGCTAACGAGTGACCCTGCTAACGAATTTTTCGGGTAACGAAGATTTTTTTCGCTGTTTTTTCGGACTCGGCTAACGAATATGGATTCGGCTAAAGAATGTTTTAGTGGATGCTCGCGCTAACATGCCAACAGGTGACATTAAAAAATGCTGCACTACTGGGAAGAGTTTCAGTCTTTGGCTACAAAGTGGCATCCCAACAAAGCTGAAATGAACAGACTTTGTGCCTTGGTTGAAGACAAGTATCTGAATCACTTTAAAAACATTCTGAAAAAAAGAAAAGTTCAATCAACTTTGGACAGATTTTTGACTTCTCCTTTAGCAAAGAGACAGAGGCCAGCTACTGAAGAAGAGGAGACTTACCTTGAATAAACTTTGAAAATTTGGAAGAAGAATAGTAAAAACGTTGTGTACATATTTTCAGTTTAATAGTATAAAGTGTATAATATATTTTCAGTATAATAGTGTAAAGATCGTCAGTTTTTCATTCTACTTTCCATTCTCCTTCATCCAATTGGGTAGCTGTTCATCTCAGCCTTTGGTGAGTTTTTGCCCTTTTATAGTGTGCTTTTTACTATTTTATAAAACTTATCTTTAAATAGTGGGCAGCATCCAGAACGAATTAAACGATTTTCTATAGAAACCTACGGGAAATCACGTTTCGGCTAACGAAGATTTTGGCTAACGAATGTGATTCCGGAACGAATTATCTTCGTTAGCCGAGGTATCACTGTATTTGAAAAGTGTTTTATTGTTCATACTTGGATACCTAGAGTATTTTTGCATGTCTGGTAAAACAATATAGACATCCAAATTTTGATCAAAGAATAACAGAACCCCAGAAGTAGTATATATGATAGGTGAAAACTGTCAGGAACATGAAATATTTTGAACACAGTTTACTATCATTTTCAGAGATTAGGTATATATCCTGAGCACACCTCCTGCTTGAATTTATATTTGACAAGTTGAAGTATCTATTGCTGCTCTAGGTTGGTATTTTTCTAACTAGTATTTATGTAGAAGCCTTTATTACAGTCTGCTTTTCAGTCTGTACACTAGAAGTTCTTTTTAAATACAGTAGAACCCAGATAAGAAGTCCCTGCATAAGAAGTCTGATTTTTAAAGTCCCGAAATCCTATTGCTTTTAATAAGCTTCCCTCTTAATAAGTCTTCCCGCATAAGGAGTCCCTAATCCTCTGGTCCCTTGAAAGACTTCTTAACAGGGTTCTACTGTATATGCATATAATTATGTAAGCCCAGCGGGACAATTCTAAGAGCTCTCCAGTTATAGAATCCAATGTTTCAATACTGCTATCCCCCAATGGAGAAACTTCCAACATCCTTACAATGCAATAATTCAATTTGTTCTTCTTACACTTCCCTTCTTGGTGAAGTTGTTCAAAGCTTTCCCCACAATACTCTCTATGTGTTTCTTGTTTCTCATGGTTCAACCCATAATACAAAAGCCCCCATTAGATGTTTGTAGCTCATCAACAGAATGTAGGACAAAATCGTAGCATAAAGACAGCTAATCATTCAGCTGATCTGGCCATTGATAATGTGGCAAAGTTGATAGTTTCAAATTATACTATTCAAAAAACTATGCATAAAAAATTAACAGCAGATTAATCTTTTGTTTTTTGACCTCCTGCCTAAAAATGTAAAGATTAAATAATACAGAACTGTAACTTTGCCTGTTGTTTTGTATCAGTGTGAAACTTGGTCTCTCGCATGGGGGAGGAATCCAAATCAAGGATGTTTGAGAACAGGCATAAAGGGGAGGAAATAACAGGACACTAGAGAGAACTGCTTAATGAAGTGCTTCATGATTTGTACTTGCTGGCAGATATCAGGTTAATCAAATCAAAAGTGTTGAGATGGATGAGTCATGTCACAAGCATAGGTGGTAAGAGAAATGCATAACAGGGATTTTGTGGGAAAACCTGAATGAATGAGACCACTTGGAGACCTAGGCATGGGTGGGATGATAATAACAAGTTTAAAGAAACAGGATGGGTGTGGACTGACATCATTAAAAAAATAAGATGGGAGGACATGGACTGACATCATATGGCTCAGGATAGGGACAAGTGGTGGAGTGCTGGGAATATGCTAAGAAACCTTCAGGTTCCTTACAATCCAGGGTCTTTCTTGACTGGCTGAGGAACTATTAGCTTCTCAAAGTTTCTGCTCCATGAAATTAGTTACTCAGTTCTCTTACTCAGTCTTCAAATTTACTAAGTTCTGATCAGTTTCTCCAAGAAAATTCTTTATGCATTTTTTTCTCCCCCATCTGAACCACTATTTTACTAGTGTAACATCAGATGACCTGACAAAATTATGAAGGTCCTACTTTGTGATATCCCAAACAATTTATAAACTTTGCTCATATTCAACCTTTAGCATATGGCCTTTCATATGCCAGTTGTATGCCTTGGCTAGAGCACCATTCAATTTAAATGCCCACTGCAGGACAGTGTTTTCCCTTGCAAATGATAGGGATGTACATTTAGTGGGACAACATTGTCCCATTTGTCCATTGAAGGATGAACATCCCAACTGCCTTTCATTGTTTTATGTTGTAGATAAACTGCAGTGGATACAGTTTTTTTTTTTCATTAGCAACCATACAGAAACACAGGGCAGATCACTGAATTAAGGAATTTTAAATACAGTGGAACCTCGTTCCCGTTACCATCGTTTTCCCGCATGTATCGTCTGCCTTATTTGGTCCCGAAATTAGCCCCATATAAATAACACTATTGTTTCCCGCCTCCAACTTAGTTTTCCCGCATCAATCGTTGGAAAATCACGGTCCTGACGCAACAAAGAGTCTTGTCATGGCGGGAAAAACTGTAAAGACAGACTTACTGTTTTACTTTGTGTTAACAGTGATGGAAGTGACAAACAAATGCCGATTGTTATCGGAAAATCTCCGAAACCGCGATGTTTCAAGATGTAAAAACGTTACCCGCCACATACCACGCGAGCAATAAAGCGTGGATGACCACACATTTTTTCTTCATTTCTGCGTTCATTAGACGCAAGTATGGGTGCGCAAAACAGGAACATTCTCCTCTTTGTGGACAATTGTGCCGCACATCCAAAGGATACTCGTTTCTAAGAAATGTAAAAGTCATAAGGTACCCGGAAAATTGTACAAGTGTGCTCCAGCCCCTTGATTTAGGGGTAATAAAGTGTTATAAACAGGTTTATAGAAAACGCCTCGTGCAAACAGCTGTTTGCTTAATGGATGCAGGCAAAGATACGAAAAAGAAGATAAACATGTTGGAAGCTTTGCACTACACTGTGGCAGCCTTGCAACAAGTAACCCAGCAGACAATCGAAAATTGTTTTCGGAAAGCTGGTTACGTGCAGGGACAATCTTCAGGCGATAGTGACGTCGTATAGACCAATGATAACGACGATTTCCGCCAAGACTGGGAAAAGTTCAGTGGCATGAACAAAGATAAATTCGAGGACTATGTCTCTGTGGACAGTCACGTGGCAACCTGTGGTGTAGAAACAGTATGTATTGTTTTTGTTTTCCATTACCCTGAAAAACGATGGATAGAGGTTTTACTGTATAAGATATGGAAATTAGCTTAACTGCATGTAGTTCAGTAATCCTGCTCATTTTCAGTATTTTTCAACACTCACAAATTTTAAATAATTCAAGAGGTACAGGCTCTACAACTTTTGGCCTAATTGTAACTAATCAGTGGCTGATCATTATGTACAAAGTTTCCCTGATGTGTAACCACTTATTGCTGACTTGCACACAAAGTATCTAATAATGTTTCTAATGCATACACAAGAAAACAGGTTCCATTAACAGTTTCTGTTACTTATAAATATTTATGGAGATGTGACATCACTGCTTAGACATACATTTGTGAGTTTGTGAAATACTGAACTCAGTTACAATGAATATTTCTAATGATTTTATCTGAAACTTGCTATAAGCGGAAATGTAAATGGCAATGCTAATTAAATTAGTAGTATTATTAGCTGTTTAGTTCAATAAGGTTAAACCACTCACTTTTAATATCAACCAACTACAGCTCTTCTGAAATGTATTCAAATAATATATAAAGTATGGGTCAGTCTGTAGTAACTCCTTACTGCAGAATATCCGGGTTCATTTAGTGTGTCTATAAACCCTTGTACTGGTAACGACTCCTTCGTATTTCACCTTCACAACTGTCATATGTCAGAATCCATTTGTAATGTCTTAAATACCATGTAAAGATTATAATTCTATTGTTAGGGCTCACGGAATTGTTTTATGAAGTGGAATAAGTGCATCAGATCAGCCAAGGACACCGCAAACAAGGTCTGTGAACATAAAATGTGCCGTTATCTCCTAGCTTTCTTGGTGACTCGGAAAACTAAATTCACTTTCCTCTCCAAAGGATTTATCTATACATTATTAACACTAAGCTGTACCTGAATATTTCTGCATTCTAAAATCACATGTTAGTAACACATCTAAATTGGTAATTTTTTCAACTGTATGATTTCTTAACTGCAGAAGTTATTTAGTACTGAATGAGATGTAAAGATGATTATATATGGCAAACTGAAATAATTAAGCATTATAATGGCATATTCTTGGCACTTATCATGAGGGGATAAATAAAACCAAGGAAACCTTGCTCCTTGTCCTTTATTGTTTTTAGAAGAAAACCTTAGCCAGGATGGTCTGTAGAAAAATAAGTAATTTAAAAATGAAAAGACTCAAACACATGTCATAACAAAAAGGGATCATACACCAAAAATTAGAAGCATTTCACTATCTTTAAGGTTAGTTGAAAATCTTCATCTGGCCAAGATACAAAGTGTACATCCCAGAATACACACCAGATGTGTTACTGCTTGAGTTAAGGCTATTCCATTATTATTTTTCTATAGATACAATTGTGATAAAAACATATTTGTATCCTAAACACACTGTTTTTCATTAATACAGCCCTCTCATTCCGTTCCTTCTATAATCTGTTAACATAAATGTTTCCAAGGTCAGTGAGAGCACACATCACCAGAAGGTACGTGAAAATATGCAACTCATTCATTGGCACTTTCACTGTCATCAAGGTTAAAGAGATCTGTGCCTAGGACAAACACAGATACCGTGAACTGTAAAACAGGTAACACTAGCAAGTTTCTGGTGATAATCAGACTTGTACATCAAATACAGAATAACCTACTTCTTCAAATTAACATATCTAAATATTTCTTGTTATGTAGGTAAGTGGTGACCAACCTTCATTCCATGAATTCAGAAAGCCTCCAAACTTTGTTCATGACTCAAGTCAAATAATAAGGCAATTTATATTCTATCAATATGTTTCTGTTTTTTCCCCCCCTAAAAAAAAAAAAGGAAAGGCTTATGGAATAACCTATATAGCTATAACATGAACATACCTACATATTACGTATGAAATATAGTCTATTTCAGAAATTACTTACATGACGACTGTACAGAAAAGAGACATAAACTGTACTTGAGAAATAATTTCTTCACAAAAATGAAATTAATAAATCAATAATGTGATCACCAGTAATAACAGTATGAAAACTACAGGACTAGAAATCTATGAAATATGAAAGTAGTCTTTATGAGTTCTTGCAGTTCCCAGTTGTATTACATTTTGCAATAAGCAAAAATTACACAGGTTATCAAGGTTATGGTAACATAAAATACAAGTGGCTTTTTAAATTAATCCAAGATGCAAAGATTTTCAACCATGTCATAGTATTGAAGAAAACTGTAAGGATCACTTTTCATACATACATTTTAAAAAATAGGCATCAATTCGTGGATGTTCATAAAACTAGAGGCAAGACGGTGTTCATCACAAGAATGTGAGAATATGATAATTTATTGGTGAATGGAAGTTCATTCTCATTTAAATTATGTCATTATTTCAACTGCAGAATAAATGGTGTGCTATATATCTTGCATAAAAATTAAACATGCACATGACAACTTCCTGCCGTTCTTTTTATCAGCACACCTTATTCAGTTGAAGTGATCTTATTTTGTGCACATAATAAAAACGGTACCCAAATTATTGTCTGTGTTTGCAAGTACAGGTGTGTTATTATTTTTTAAATTGTTTGTTTTGCATAGTTGATATATTACTTACTGACTTTGCAGCTGTAAATATAAAATCTCATTATTCAGTGGTGAATGTGCTTATATTATTATACATACTTTATTTCAGTGTGTCATTTTATCCAGGGGTGAAAGACCAGATAAGACTAGATAAGTTTAATTCCACACCAGAATATCTTGGTGATCAAGTGACAAAATGTACAGTGACTTCATGTTGGCTATAATCAGAGTTCAAAATGTAATATTAACACTATGCATTTATACTGTACTTCCAAATTGTATTACTGATTTAATATACCATTGTAATGTCTAAGTGCCGATCCCAGTGGCCACGTAGTCTAAGGCGTGGGTCTACGGCCGTTCACTTACTGGGATTGTGGGTTCGAATCCCGCCTATGACATGGATGTCTATTTCTTGTGAGTGTTGTGTGTTGTCAGGTAGAGGTCTCTGCGACGAGCTGGTCCCTTGTCCAGAGGAGTCCTACCGCGTGTGGTGTGTCTAAAAAAGTGTGATCGTAAAGCCTCGAAAAAAAAAATTAGGCGGCCTAGGCCCCAAAGCGGCTGTCGAGCCATTGAAAAAAAATGTCTAAGTGCAAACAACTGGTTCAAAATAAAATTCTTTATTACAGCATTGATTTCCCCTGTGGTCTTATTTTTACATCATATGAGGTCATCTGCCTATCATTATAAGTCACAGTGCATTATGACATGTCGACACATTGTCAAACACGACTAATATGGTCCCACAAAATTACATTCCCCCCCCACAATAAGAGGTGTGTCTGGCTGAAACTTTTCTATCTTGCATCAGAAACTTGGGGGAAATTCGTGTATAGTGAGGTGGATTCATTAGGAGCTAGTAGTTTGAAGGAGGAGAGGAAAGTATAAATGTAAACATCTAAACATATAAAAGAATACTAACCACAGCAAGTAGAGCTTCTGCCCACATCATAATTCTGAAGTATGAATATGACAGAAGTTAGAATGTAAAGTTACATCTGCACTGACTTTTTGATTGTAACATGCACTGGAAAGAAGTATGTCATGAGGCAGCAGTCACTTGACTGTTTACAGTTTCTCACTTAAGCGTGGACAACAGTTGAACATTTAAGTGTAGTTCATGATACACCTTGCTACACTATCATGAGTCCATGGACCATGATTTAGGTGTGATGGTATTATTTTTCTTCATAAGCTAGGTCTGTAACAAGTAACTTCTCTTTAATGGCTTTCTAAAATTGAAACCACCGATTTACATTGTTAAGCAACTGCTGTATGAGCAGTGTTCAGTCATGCAACATTTCATTCTTAAGTGATGTACAGAGATGCAACATACAATGGGCCATATAACCCACTGAATGAAGAAAGACTTCATCTTTACAGAAGTCTGCACATAAGTTGTAATCTTGATAAGAAAAGTATAGTAAAAAATACAATAGGCAACATACATTTAATGGTTAGGTGCTGGGTTGACTTGTATGTACATTTGTTTCAGTGCAGGTATTCCAGTCAACAAACAGAAGCATGGCCTCTGTATCAGCAAGTGGACCCACAACAAAGGACCTTTCTTACAATGATATTATTCAATTAAAACAAAAGAATGAAATAATACTGATCGATGTACGGGAGCTATCAGAGATTCAAGAGACAGGGAAACTTCCTGGAAGTGTACATATACCACGTAAGGTTTTACATATTCACGTAAATCTGGGGTAGGCAACTCACTTTTGACCATTCCAACATGAGAGACAGAATGATGCACATTTGTGGGTTCAAATTAATTGTATATTCTATGGGGGGGGGGGCTCATTTAATTAGTCAGTATTAATGGACATGTCTCTATGGATACACGTGTGAAGTACAACATAAGATGAACATCTTACACGGAAGAAAGAAGGCCTAGCAAAACTTAGAAATTAACAAGGCTGCAAATGGTGTACTGCGTGACATGGTACACAGATATTACCAAGGCATTCTTTACTTCAAAATGTCATGTGGTTCATGGCACACGCATACATATAATTCCATTTACGCCTATAATTTACACCTATAAGAAAAGACTGGGCTTCCCTGCACCAATTTTCACAAATCTTGCAAATGCTTAACAGCATTATGTGCAGATCTCTTATACTGAACTTCATGCAAATCAGACAATAAATTGTGCTGCTTTTCACAGAATTCACAATCGCTCAATACATTTTTTTGGACATCTCCTGTACCGAATTTTACCCCATTTTTACCCCATATGGGTAAAATTTCATTTATGCCCTCAAGTATGGCTTTCACTGCACCGATTTTCATGAAACTCACAACTGCTCAGTGGCATTATGTGTACATCTTCTATACTGAATTTCACCTAAACCCTTCACAACATACAGAAAGTGCAATGGGAAATAAATTTACAGCCGTAAGTATGATCATCAGTGAGCTGATTTTCACAAAACCCATGCTTGCCTGACAACTTTTTGTAAAGAACTCCTACACTGAATTTCATAAAAATCTGACAGATGGTTAATTTGTTGATACTAGGTTACACATGGACAGGCAGACATGTTCTCCACATAAGGCATTCTTTTTTTTTTTTTTACTTTCTAAGAATGCCAAAAAATTATATATCTTCATCTACTTCATATACATGCTAGATGATGGATTTTCACCACAGAAAGGAAGATATTTATATACGATATGTATGTGGGTCGTTCAGATTTAAACGAGAATTTAGTTCCCTTTCGAGCACAAATCAACTTGTATGAATGTGCTTGCTCTGACAAGTTATGACATGTTTAAACTTGTAACCCACACTAGTCGGATCCCTCTCTGCCTCAACCATCAGGTACAATCAAGATGGCAGAGCAAGAAGTACCCAGCAGCATTGCACAGTGTATAAGTATCAAATTTCTCACGAAGGAAGGTGTCACTCCTTCTGCAATCTTTACCAGGCTTCAAGCACAGTTTGGGGATGAATGTTTGTCGCAGCCAAGGGTGTTGAGTTGGGCGAAATCATTTCGAGAAGGACGAGACCATGTTGAAAATGAACGTCACGCTCGGCGACCAAGAACTTTTGTCAATCCAGACAACGTTTTGAAAATTGGTGAACTTATTCGGGCTAATCGTCGCATAACTGTTCTTGAACTGTTACAGGAAGTAGGAATTAGTGTAGGGAGTGTTGAAGAAAGTCTGCACAACGAGTTGAAAGTCAGTAGAGTGAGCGCAAGGTGGGTCCCACGGCTCCTGTCACCGCATCAAAGGGAAAGACGTTTATTGGCCGTTACTCAACTTTTGCAACGATACGAGAGAGAAGGAGCCAAATTTTTGGACTCAGTTGTGACCTGTGATGAGACCTGGGTCCACTACTTCACTCCTGAATCAAAAAGAGCAAGCAAGCAGTGCAAACACACCCATTCTCCACCCCCAAAAACAGCGAAAGCAATTTTTTCAGCGGGGAAGATCATGGCTACTGTGTTCTGGGATTCCAAGGGTATCATTCACCTGGACTTTCTCACTGGTCAAAAGACCATCAATGCGCAGTACTATTCAACTCTCCTGAATGAAAATGTGAAGCCGGCAATTCGCTCAAAGCGAAAAAAAAAGGCAGAATTCAGTTTTCTTCCTCCAAGACAACGCTCGTCCTCACACTGCTGCTTTAATGATGGCAACTCCACTGAAACTGAAGTGGGATGTCCTGCCTCATCCACCGTACAGTCCATACTTAGCTCCATCTAATTATCATTTGTTTGGACCAATGAAGGGGGTTTGAGGAGGCAAGAGATTCCAGAATAATGAGGAGGTCATTGCAGTTGTGCAAAGTTGGATACACAAGTAACCGAAAACCTTCATTGAAACTTGAATCAAGAAGCTTCCAGAACGTTGGCACAAGTGTATGGCAGTCAACAGGGACTATATTGAAAAGTAATGTGTAAAACTTTTCCATTTTATTGTGAATAAATTTTTTAGAAACGAATTCTCGTTTAAATTTGAACAACCTTAGTAGAAGAAAGAATGGGAAAACAAATACAAAAAAACTATGAAAATTAATGACATGGATCAAATAGATTGATTATAAAAACAAAGTATTAAATGAAATCATTTTGTGAGCAACTTACACTTGCCATTCATATAATTTCAACTGGAACAATACTGTTTACATTCTTTGGCTTCAACTAATACTGTTTATTGCTTAGGTGGTAGCAATACTAGTACTGCAACTGCATTACAAATTTTAAATATATTTAAAGTTGTGCCCATGCCAAAGTACCATACCGTGAAGGTACGAGTATATGGAAGGCATGGGGCTAAAGATCCAGGCATTCTTAATTTTGGAAGTACATGGAAGTGTCAGCTGCACACTGTGGTTTTGGTCCTGGGGAGAAAGCCTGTTAACATCCATCACTAGGAGGCCAGATGAGTTCCAGACTGAATCTGGATGCGACAGTGAAGAGAAAACCCAACCATCCAGACTCAAACCAGTCAGTTTACTGATTGAGCTATCCTTTTTCATTATCAATTTCATATATTGAAGAATGTATGATGTATGAATAGATGGCATGAATGCAGCTGGGTGTACTGTGACTTATTTAGTTAAAATTTAACTTTTCTTGTAGTTGGGGAACTGAAGAATGCACTTCAGCTGCTGTCTCCAGCTGACTTTCTAAAAAAATATGGTATTGATAAACCAAAACCTGATGCAAATCTGGTATTCTCATGTCGCTCTGGAAAAAGAAGCAGAAATGCAATGGAAGATGCAGGGTCCATTGGTTTCCTGAAGTAAGTTCAGGCTTCTTACTATCCATCAATCATCATGTGACAAGATGTTTGTTTACATTTGCTTATTTAAGTACCATTTATCTGTTAAATTGTGGTGGAATTTCAAGGAATCTGTGCAGCAAGGTAGTCCAACATCTTCAGCATAATGGATCATATAGACACAAGACAAGATTGAGCATCACGCATATTTGTTACCTTGTAAAACCATGTCAGATTATATGAGTGTATTAGTACGATTCTTACATTACGAAGCCTGGAAGCTTTGGTATTAATACACTTATTGATATAACAGGGCTGTAACGGCATAGCTTTCAAGTACAATGAAGCATTTTATATAATACAGTAATATTTTTTGGTACAATAAGGAATGGGAGTGGCATTGTATACATTTCTTCGAAACATGAAAGGAGCACGAAATAAACCTGATCACTAGTGAGGAGTTATAACATAGAAAAAGTTGAAGATGAGTATGAGACTAAATATTTGTTGAACTAAAATTTTATTTTTACTTACTAATTGGATGTCTGTGGGTGATGTTTTGTTACCGTGAATTGAAAAATGGATGCCAGCGCACCTCTAGAACTGTCAGATTTAAAATGCCACATCCCTGGAATATGAAATGTTAGCACTGATATTAAATATGGCTATAAACCTGTAGTAGCTGATTTAAGACTCCCAATTCCAGGCAACAATGGCTAATGGAGGGGTTGTGCTGATGTTATGTTTTTATCTGTGACATGAGAACTTCCCCCCCCCCCCCAAGTATATGCATTATGTAACTTATTTCTTGTAAGATTGTGGGCAATAAAAACTGACCCACAAGCCACATGTAGCTTGCAAGATGGACTGTCCTGTTGTAGGGTATACAGAAGAGGTTGTTACTGCAAGAAAGTAAGACTTCATACTGAATATACACATGTTACTAGTCTGGTTATTAAATAATGACAAGTACAGGAAACAGTCTTTGGTAGATTTAAAGAAATGTGTCAATTGCATGACAATAACACCATCCCAGATAATGAAAAGTGTCCGATTTGTGAGCTTGTTCCCATTTACATTCTCATGACGGTGAGTGCATTAACCTTACACGTAGGAAAACTCCCTAGAACTTCATTTTATATATTCAGACAACAAGGAAATTTAATGCATTTTTAAGACATTCTGCATAATCTGTGTTTTATTTTCCACAAAATGCTGTTTACTTCATAACTTTATCTTTTTCTGTTCAAATAATATACTTTTCCCAGAAATCATGTGCTGAAATTTACATACCCACCCTGGTAGGATAAAGGTTAATTCTACACAGAACTTCAGGCATGTAAAGCAAACATAATAGCAATGCTTGTCACAGCCTCACATGGTCATGCAAAAATCTGCATACATGTCTGTTATGGTAGAATTCCTTTATAAACTCAAATAGAAGGTTATAATTTTGAAATGGCATATGGCCTGTTAACACGTGCATTTGAGAGTCTTGTTGAAGCAAGACAGTGACCACCAAGAACACATGGCACAGGGATTCAATGGTGAGCAAGAATGTGTCTGATACATTTATGTTATATTAATGCCTGTAATTTGTGTCAATTTTCAGTTCACGTCATTATGCTGGAGGGTTCCTTGACTGGCAGAAACATAATCCCTCTTAATGTACTTTTATTCTCAAGATCAACAGTGCAAACTAAATCTACTAGTGGTAGACGTATGAAGAAATCATTACTACTTACATGTATAAAATAGTAAATTACAACCTCGCTAAGTCAATTTTCTAAATGATACTTTTCTATTATATAGTATTATTGGAGGAAGAATATTAAAAATAAAAAACTGTTATGCATCTTGTTGCAAATACTGCTTGACCTTAAATGTATTACACAAAGTTATAATAGCCTCAACAACGGAATGGAAATTACCCTTTTGCAGTGAATGTGATACTAAAAATTATTAAACTGTTTTATTAGGGTCGTTCATAAATGATTGGGACTTACCTGCAATACAAGCCTGAAGATGATGACAGCTGCACTATAACACCATAGCACACTCCACGTACTCCCACACCATCATCGTTCTGGCAACTTGTTCATGGCTGAAGCATACCAACCTTTCAGGATAGCATGAGCCTATTCCCAGACACCACTCTGCAAGTTGTCATTGTTCAGGATTTCTCTATCACATAATCACTCCTTCATCTTGTCAAACAGGGCATAATCTTAGGCCCAATTCAGGTGAATATGACAGATGTCATAAGACAGTGAACCCAAGGGATGCCAGTGTTTCTGGTATGACAGCTGGTGGTGGGCCTGGCATTGTCATGCAACAACAACACTTGCTGTGTCCATTTCCCTACATGCTGTTGCTGGATTCTGCTGTGAAGGTGAATGAACTGAGAAATGAGTGTGCTGCGTGACACATATGAAGGCTTCTGCTGCCACTGTGCGGGCAAGTGTTCTACTAACCCAAGTCTATAAAGCGTGGGATATAGCAGCCACCCAGTTGCCAGCTATCATGTAGTGTTGCCAACAGCCCCAATCATTTGTGAACAACCTTCGTAATATACAAATGCACTAGCCTGAAAAGTAAGTAAAAATTATACAACAAGTAGTTCTGGGCAGACACTTCAAAGCCTACTTTCTTAGGCAATATATGTTATACTGTAACCATAAAATACAGTACCCAGGTACAGATTCTCTCTCTGTTAAATTCATCTGATATAACCTAAACATGATGTACCACTGCTTTGTTTGTAATTGACTTATGACATTCATATATAATTTGCACAAATGGGTATTATCTATTTTCAGACCAAATTTCATATACCTCTCTCAAATGATCCATCAGTAGTCTAACTGAAAGGAAAAGATATAAAGAAATTACAAAAATACACACCACCCAATTAACAGCAGAATTGACTACAAATATCTCACATTAGATTTCATATTCAGAGTCCCTATTCTTGTCTAAAATATCTGCCAGTACGCTGTCTTCTGGTTATTGGGCAGTATTGCTACAAACAGCTCACTGATAGATTTTTAGTCTTCTTAGATAAATCTGGAACATTAAATAATTTTGGAGCCATTTCTTACAAGATTATAAAACAGGAAGTTAACTACAAGAAATCCAACATCTTCACTCTGTATTTTGCAATCCCATTCAATTAAAAGTTTTTTATTTCATTCTCATTGTAAAGCATCCCTATCTTATACGACTGGTTAGTAAAAGAGTGTTAAATTGGTCAGGCCCATCACAAGCGTGCTGTAGGTATGGAAGAAAGATACAGGAAGAGGGATGTTTGATATGACTCCACATCTTGGAATAAGTGCTTTCACATTCAGTTTTTGAGTAACAATGATGGCCTTCAAATATTATGCATTCAAGTGCAAATTCTGTCACAGCAATGTGGATGAAGTATTAGTTCTTCTGGGATATGACCCTGTGTCATGGGGTATTTGGTTCCTATGTTTTGAGACAGCGTAGTAGTCAATGTCGGGAACTAAATACCCACTGACGCGTCACATCCTGTAAGAAATTATACCTCAAATCATGTATGAAACTTTGTGTGGGAATATGCTGCTGGTAAAATATACAAGCAGGGAGAGGGAAAAAATTTAATGTAAAGTCACTCAATATTTGGACAAATATATTCATTATACAAGACGTCAATCTTAACCCATGACATCTGTTCCATTTAGGTCAGCTTTACAGAAGTTTAGTTCACATCTTTGCTTCAAATCACAATTCAAACCCAAAAGGGAATTAAAACATATCCTAGCCACTATTCAGTATTCTAAATACAAATAACAACACAAATGTCTGTACAAAAATTTTATGTATGTATGTATTGCTAATATACAAAATATACAGCCATACTGAAATTTCATTTATATATAAATGATGGAGACTTTAACCACTCACTTTCGTGCATTACCTTTCTCAGTAGCCACTTTACTGTTAACCATTTTCTTTAAACTGGCTTAATATCCTGTACTCTCGTTTCTGACGTTCATCCTTACTGAACATAGTTAGGGCACGCTTTTCATCAGCAGAGTATATCTGGTTCTCCTTACGGATACGCACAGCCTCCATACGACGATGTCTAAAAATGAAAAGAGAACCAAATAAAGTTTGTGACATTTGAGGTACTCGCAGGCATCGACTATGGTGACTTTTGTCTTCTGAGACATCACAATGTGTAGTCTGGTAGAAATGTACCGACATTTCAGGGGATCCTACTGCCTCCATCATCAGGCAGTTTCTACCTACTTACATCGCATCACATCCTGGAAGACAGCACTTTTTGAATAATGTTTCTCATAAGAAAGAACCTACCAGTGTAAGACCTAAAGAAAAAAATTGTTGTTCTATAGAATGGTACTTTATCAGTATGGCTGAACATGCATAAAATACCATTTTCTTTTTAAAACATGAATATCTTAATCATTACAGTATAAAAAAAGTTATAAGGAGAAAAAATGTAGAGTTTCCACAAGAAAATAATGTCTACACTTCAACATTTTTTTTAATGAAGACAAAATAACTGAAACTCGCAGAAGGAGAAATAAAACATAGCAAATCTCTCCACCAGTTAAAGGCTGAACTTTGTAAAGAGTAAATGAAGTACCAAGGCATTCAACATAATTATAAATAAGACATCCAGATGATGATTCAAAAGAAATGTAACAAGTTCATCAAAAATCTAAGGACCTGGGGACCATTTACGATGCCTAAATTCTTTTAAATTCTTCCACGTCTGTAGGGGTACAACAGAGTTTGCATGTTACCATTGTCATATAGCAATCAGTCTTCATGCAGAACTTTTGCTAATACAGATGGCAACTACCTGTATGCAATGCGAAATAAGATCTTCGCTCTTTTGGGATGTTATGCAGTGTTGATTGGTAGTTGGTTATGGATGTTTCGGGACAACCTATCAGTCCCATCTTCAAGTGTCAAGCAGTTCAAGAATTCTTGGACTGCTTGACTGATAGACTGTCCTGAAACATTGGTAACTAACTACCGATCAACGCTGGGTAACATACCAGAAGAGCAAAGATCTCAATGTGAAATAACCTCAAAAATTTGTTTCATTGTCACGTTTTTAATTTTTATCCCACAAATAATGCTCTACAAAAAAGTTGATGGTATGTTTATTCTAACAACATGCCAAATTTGAAAGGTTTAGACATTATGGAACATTAACTCTTGCTTTCAAACTGGAAGAAGAAGAAGAAAGTCAGAGAGAGAGAGAGAAACAGATCCTATGCAGTCACCACATTAGTGGTTTATATTCTATCTGTTATTTTCATTTTTATTTCTATTAGCTAGTAGTCTCAAAACGTTCTGTAGTTGCATAAAAAGGAAGTGTGCTACCAAGAGAATCTTCAAGTATTGATTCTAGAATAAGCTAAGCTGTAGAGTTTCATCTGCAAATGCACCAAGCAGCCACAGGTATGTTAAGAAGACAGTGACAGGACTTGCTTCAATAACCAACCCACAACTGAAGCAAGATTTCAGGCTTCTGCCATGGTGCAGTTGAGGCCTTTACTCTTCTGGGATGTTACACAGCAGTTCTTGGACTACTTGACCCTTGAAGATGGAACCATAGGCTGTATAAAACATTGTTAAACAACTACCAACATATGCTGTGTAGCATCCCAGAAAAATGAAGGCCTTGAAGCAACTTACATGACTGATTATGCAGTATTTAATTCAACAATTGCACAATCAACAATAACCAACCATTTGTCACTTTACTATGTGCCGCCTACATGTTTCAGCCTTACATGGCCATCCTCAAGGAGGACTCAAAAGAATACAATAATGGCAGATTTGGTTAAAAATGTGTGTATGTTGAGTCAAAGATACAATGTATCCGATTAAAACTGCTAAAAATATTTAAAATATAAACTAATTAGAAATATTTTTCATATAAATGTTTTACACTTCATGTGAATATCTATCTATTGTTGCAGACAAACATCTGTATGAATATATCATCTGCACTCTGGCAGAGATATCCTGAAAATAATTAATTAACAATGTAACTTCCTTTAGTTTTATGTATGTGATGGTAAAATTATAGTACAGTAGAACCCGGGTAAGAAGTCCCCTCATAAGAAGTTTTCCCTGTTAGAAGTCTGATTTTTAAAGTCCGAAATCCTATTGCTTTTAATAAGCTTCCCTCTTAATAGGTCTTCCCGCTTAAGGAGTCCCTAATCCTCTGGTCCCTTGAAAGACTTCTTAACAGGGTTCTACTGTAGTGTAACTGCATTGAGTGAGTGTAAATACCCTGTGCTGTCAGTGGGTGCTTATGCCATGGTGGTTCACTGAATACTGAAACTGTGTTTGTGGTAGCGGTCAGTGTTGTGGTAAGGTTCATCTACCCATTTGCATGTTCTAGTGGAGTGTCATATAATAGTTCATAGAGGGGGTTTAGATTACAGGTATTTTGTTTGTTGATCAAAATAATTTGGTGTTGATTTGAGACCTCCCTGAGGATGGCCATGTGAAGGCTGAAACATGTAGGAGGCACATAGTAAAGTGACAAATGGTTGTTTATTGTTGATTGTGCAATTTTTGGAATAAATACTGTATAATAAATCTATTGCACAGAATATGGAAAACATTAAATTTATGTGAATTACTTAACTACAATGGCATGAAAAATAAGCATAAAAATGAGACATTACTGGAAACATTCCTTACCTGCTTCCACTCATAACATAGCCAACAGCTTCAAAAGATGCTATCTGATCTGATGTAAGACCTATTTCTCCTCTTCTTGGAATACGTTTTCCCTCTGCCACATATGCTGCCATGGCAGCACCTTCTCCAGGCAGAAGAGCCTTCCCATAATCTTTGGTAAGAGAGAGTGACATGCTGCTTCTGCACTGGCCCTATTACACCATCTTCATCTTCTGAGCCAGAGCATTCAGCTTCTGAAAACAGGAAGAGTCAAAATTAACTATTCTGAAATCAAATCACTGTTTTAATGCAGAAAATTGGAATGCACAATTTTCTGGTCAGCATCTGTTATTATGTTTAGGAAATCATTCTAAACAACACAATATTTGTTTGCTGTGTAAGAGTCTGATGGCTGCATGAGTAACGATTTCTACTCTGCTTTTACATAACTGAACAACTGCATGAAAGGAACCTTATTTACAAGCAGTATACTGGTGAGAAAATATATACAATCCATCTATAAACATTCACCACAAATCCAAATTTAAATACCATAAAAGCATTCAGAATAAATCCAAATTCATATATAGCAATTAAAATGAAAATGGTTCTATATTTGTTTAATGGCACTCCTCCAATAGCTGCAAACAATTATTACAGTGTCTGTTTATTGTTCATTCTTATTTAACCATGCTATTTATCCTACACAGTTCATTTAACACCAGCATAAAACAAACATAATTTCTGACATCTAATATGTTAATTAAGATAAAACATTTATGGGTTCACAAAATCCTGTGAACCACGATTTCTTTTGGATCTCAATACTGATAATGTTAGAATAAAAATAATATATATAGCATGAGGGTGACCCATGATTTAACTAAAATCTGCTATACAAGTTCATATCATTCACCACGAGTATTATTTCCTTTAAAATAACATGAACATAAAAAGTTATGACCTGGGAAACAACTTACTGTTTTTCTCAACCCACACCTCCATTCCTTCAGCTTCCTCTGAAGAACTGGATGAACTACTTGACACCTGTTTCTTTTTCCTCTTTTTTGACTTCTTATCCTTTTTAATCCTCTTGTGTGAACTCTCCTGAAATAATTTTAAATGCCCAATTGATATAATCATAATACCACAGATTTGATTTCACAGTGGCATAAACATCACTGCATACTATGTACACCTTACTATTATACACCAGCAAATTAACACACAAGCACAAATACTGTAATGTCAAAAGTACTGTAATGACAGTCACCCCAGTTTGTTATAACAATGCTCCTCCTGTCCACTAGCATAACCTAGATTCCTCCCACCACTTTAAGGCATGACGTTCCCACTCTTGTCTGACCACATGGTTGAGAAGATGTAAATGTATCTTCGCAAAACAGTATAAATGATCCCAAATTAGCCAGGCAACGCGCCTCATATCCACTTATAGGACCTGAGCCTGCCCTTCGCATATCTGCATAGGTGGCCAGGGGTGTGACTGGGGCTGGAAGAGTAGGAAATACAAGTAGTACTGGCAATCAATTCATAGACAAAGGAAGTCTAAGGGCTTGCTCAAAAGACTCTCTGCTAAAAAGAGCTAAAGAATTATTCAGCCTAAGCTGAAACCAGCCAAGAATATTTATTGGGCTGCTAACAGGACACTGTCACCTAAACAACCAGCTATTCAAACTGGGACTGGTAGACAGTGCCGGATGTGGTAGTTGCAAACAGGCGATTGAAATGGCCTCACATGCTCTTTGCGACTGTGAGGCACGGGCTATAATAAGATGTAGGCACCTGTGTCAGAATTTTATGAAACCAGGTGACTTTGGGGACAGCCCCATCAGCAGGATACTGCACTTTGTACAGGGTGTAGGACTGCTGAATTCGTGAGCTAAACAGCTGCACAAAAGATCAATAATAGTTGAAATGCACGGGTCACTATAATGCCTGCCCCATTGTATCCTATCCCATTCTACTGTATCCATGATCCCATACAATGATCAAATTATATGCCTCATTTTAAGTGAGTATTCAGGGATGTCAACTTTTTATGAAAGTTAATATTTTCATCCTGTCACTGTAGATGCTGACAAGGACTGCTCTTGAACTCAGTACACCCCAGTATCAACACTCATGTTACTTGTAAATGTAAGGCTCTCTGGTTTGTTAGTTATGTCTGCTTTACATTAATTCTTTTGAGGGGGGGGGGACAGAAAAGTTGTCCCCATCCACACCAAGAAGGCATGTAGGGGAGCAGAGGTATAGCTCCACTCATTCTTGACATCAGCTCTAGATGGATGTAAGTGGTCAAATTCACACCCTGGCCCCTTTACCTCTGAGAAAGATCCAGGCACCCATTGAATAGGAGGCTGGGTGGGCCCCAGATCCAGTCTTTGCATTTTGGAGAAAAGAATACTCTCTTGTCTCTGCCAGGATTCAAACCCTGCATTGTCCAGGCCATAGCCTAGTCGCTTCACCAACTAGGCTGTCCCTGCTCCTATTCTGTTCTATGTATAGAAATAGTGACATACATACAGTCTTTATACTGTTCACATGTTTCTACATTAAGCATGAAACATGTTATACAGTGCAGAGATCCCAAAATCAAAAGTAAAATAGTCATATGCATTATGTCACTTCACAGTTCAAGACAGGTAAATCTGACATTAATCAACTTCAACAATCAGACATGCTCACAAACAAATATTAATGTCCCAAAGAGTGGACAACACACAAAACTTGTGCAATATCTGGGAACAGACAAAAAGATTACTGCTGTTTTTACATTCACAGCATTCAGCAATGCATCACATCCGTTACTTTAACAAGATGACATCAGCAATTTTGTTACTGTTCATATGTGTTCCATGTGGTATCAGATTTCTATGCATTACCTTAGAGCATGAACATGGGCGAAACACAGACAGGAAGAGACCTCCCATTGTTTGCTCTAAATTCTTACCTCTTGTAAATGTGAACTACACATGCCATAAGCACAGCCCAACACCAACAAGATGTGGAAGTACCAAATATATATAATTTAATCATGATAAGATGTAAATTCTTTAGTCAATTGACAATTTTCTTATTTCCTTGGGTGTAACCAGAAAAAAACTGTTAACATATCACCTTCGGATAAGCCATGACTACTTTCTCATCCTTTCAAATTCTGTAGTAAACACTAAATCAATGAACTGAAGCTGATTCATTACATAACCTAAATTCAACTCACTGCCTAATTTGTATTACAATTTATCTGATAAAACAGTTTCATTTACTGCTAGTTAAGATTTTACAACTTTTCTGTAAAAATGACTTTACTGACTATAGATGACCACTTACTTTCTTCTTTTTATTTGACTTTAACCTCTTCTTCTTCTTTCTTTTTGGTACAGCGAAATCTGACTCACCATCTCTCTTCTTCGCATGTTCTGCTGTTGTTGAGCCCTCCTCATCAGAACTAAACAGCAACAAGCAATATTGTAAATCACTTCTAAAAACAATACTGAAAAACAAACTAGTACAATTCCAAATCTAACTGAAAGCACAATCACATTGATTACAAACCACAAACAGAAGTTATATTTGGTAAGATGGGAATTATGATAATGATGAATGATACATGTGCAGAAAGATATGGCCTTCTACATCTGTCTGGACCTAGTCCAGAATATTAGAGCCGGTCAGTAACACTGTTCTGCAGAACTGGGGAATACTGTACATGCACCAACACAGTGAAACACCATTATGTTTGTAACACAAACAACATTTATAGCTGAACATGTCAATATTAACATAATATACACATTCTATTTTATGGTGTAAAACTTGGGTTGATAGTAATATCAAACAGGGTTACCAGCTGACACCAACTGTAATGTGCATGACAGTTATAAGGCGGAATAGTGGTAGTGTCCAGGAACCTCAGGTTGCGTCACCTCACCTCTTACCATGTTAATATTTTCGTCAAGAGTATAAGCCAAAAAAATTAAACCTCAAAGCCAAAACTTCGTTGCAATAAATATTTTTGCTATAGTTCAATGTCTGCAAATAAAATTAATCCCAAGAACTCATAATTTGTCATTAAACTGAACACCCAGAGTCTACAGCCTTCACAGATTACAATTTATTTTTCATTTTTATGTACCGTGCATGTCAATTAAATTAATCCTGAAAGCTTAATGTTACTAATATGAAAACTCAAAGTCCAACTTCCCTCAGTATCCAAGAATGAAATGGAAACTCAAAACCTAACATTCATGCTATAAATACTTTTGTTCAAGTTCAGTTTTTCAAGATAATGAAACCCGATTAAAACCTAAACCTCGTCAGTAAACTGAAAACTCAAAGCCAACCTCCACAGATTACACCATATTTATATTTTTAATGAAACCAGCAAGGAATAAAATGAAAACTGAAAGCCTAATGTTCTGTAACAAAATGCAAAAGCACAGACTAACCTCCGTGAATTACTAGTTTCTTCTTTTGTCACAAAACTGCACAGCATAACATTCGTGGTTTTTTCCGTTGGCCCCGTGGCAATCTTGCATTAGCAACCCTGATGTTATTGGTGTCAAAAGCATAAACTTCAAGCATTATTATACTTACATTACCATTTCATGGATGTACAATGCTTAAATAATCAATAACATTATTACAAGGTGATCGTGAACAAATGTTTGTATGAAGATAATTTTGAGAACAACGGTAACCCTAGGATTATGGGCTAAATCACATATTTATTGTTTGGAAGAATAAAATAACAACTGTGAATACTAACTCTTCGGAAACTGGGGGGGACTTCCCCCAAACTTGCATAACTCCAATTAACCCAATTCTTTCCCGCTCTTGCCTGCGTTGATCCATAAATTCATCTTCTTGTCGATATCGATGTCTGTCCCTGTAACTGTGATAAGCCTGTCCACCAGAATTTGGGTGTTCAGCATCTGAGAATTTGTCGTGTGGCCATCGGTCCAACTGTCCATTGACATTTTGTTTGTCTTTCGTTCCCAGTCCTCTAATTTGTGATCCTCTATCATTTCTACTACTGCGAGATTTTTCTTTGTGTCTACTGGCAGTACTTGAATTGTGGGACGCTTCCTCGTCTCGTCCCATAACGTACTACGCACAGAATTAATAACAGTCCAATATTAAATAATAATCAACAGCAACACCCACCACCTACCACACACATACGCATAACCAGCACCAGATGTATACTCTGTGGAATGACACCACAGAGTACAGATCATAAATGACTTGCGAACAGCACGGATTATGTCTCTTTACTAGCGAGTGCCGACGAGCAGGGAATCCAATGTCAGCACACCAGCTTTGCTGGATGAAACAGTCGAAGACAAATTAAGCGTGTTGGTGGTACTGCGATCTTGCCGTGGGAATGATAGGTCATCTGTGGTAGCAGTCACAGATTATCTAGTTGCAGTCGTGCGTAGGACGGCTGAGTTTGGTTGGTGCAAAGAGAGCGTGGTGGAGAAGTGAAAGTATTGCCACAAACTAATGTTTTGGTAGTGGTTACATTACATCAAGACTAGATTTTTTCGAAGTGAATATGGAATATATTACTGAATTGGGAAATTCTGCAGAGGTGAAAGCAGAAATGTTAGTCTCTTAAATCGTGTTCAGAAATTTATAGTTTAAGGAAGGATGTCTGTTGTATGCATAGCACATGTGTGAGGAAGGGGTCGTGACGTACTAAAATCATGCTCAGGGCGAACAGATTGTGTTGTCAGCATTACCAGTAAGGCCTATTAAATGGTGAATTTCGGTTACAGTCTACGATATTCTCAGGCGTCAAGTGTTGTCTCGTGGCTTTAATCGTAGCACCTGTAAACGATGAAAATTATAATTTATTGTGTTGTACGTCGTGCGTGAATTAAGTGAACTCCCTCATGTTTGTCTGGATAAGGGGTGTGTAACATCCGGGGGGGGGGGATAGTGGAAGGGGAAGGTCCTTGGTACTGTATATTTATAATTTGTAGAAGACTGAAGGTGGCTAATATTGAATGAATTATGAATGTGAAATGTCAGGAAGGTGCTGTAAATGAACAATATAAAAGATTTTGACCCAGATTAGTCGAGACTGGCTATAGCATCCCCCGAGCCTCATGTTCAGTGGGTGGTCGGGGTAAGGTGACTGGAGTGAAGCTCACCAGTCACCTGCACCTTATACAAAGGTTATGAATGCATGGCACCATATCTACACAGTGTAGTGCTTAATCACAGGGATAACTTTACCTTCAGCTTTACTGCTTCACATTTTGAACCTTGATGTCGATAATAGCTTGCTTTTCATTCATTCAGTCATTCACATTTTATTTCCATAGATCCATAATGGCTAACAAAGCCATCAGATGTAGAACATGTCAAGTATACATATATTGGTTCTGAACATAGATCTAGTCATCTTACAATACTCAATATAGATTCGTGAAAGATAATGGTTATACATAATTTAATAAAGCATCTAAAAATGCATCTACTTAACAAGTTTATGTGTATAAATCAAGTAAAATCACTGCTTAAGAATATGTAAAAATAAATAAATTATAATCAATTTGATGTATAAAAATCTACAAATAATTAAAACAACAATAGTAAGAGTTTTAATTCGTATTGTAATTAAAATACTCATCCAAAGTATAAAATGAATGAAAGTACAAGAAACTTTTGAAAGCCGATCTAAATTGTTTAGTATTATGGGACAAATCCTTGATTTGAGCAGGTAGACTATTAAATACCTCAATCCCAAAGTAATATGTTCCTTTCTGATAAGTTGACAAATGAGATAATGGTTGATGCAAATTAGATTTAGTCCTAGTATTGATATTATGTATCTCAGAATTTACCTTGAAGTAATTTTTATTGTTGATCACAAAAAGTGAAAGTGATAATATATATTGGGATTTTAATGGTAGTATTGTTAATTTCCTGAAGTGTTCTCTACTAGAGTCTCTATCTCTAATCCCCACAATTATTCTAATAGTTTCGTTCTTTGTAATCTGAAAATAGTATTACTGTAATAGGCATTTCCCAAAAATATCAATCCATACGTTATTATGGAATGAAAATAGGAATAGTATACCATCTTCAGTGATTCTTGGGACAAGAAAGGTTTAACTGACCTAATCACGAAGCAAGCTGAACTCAGTTTGGGTATAATCGTATCTATATGGGTCTTCCAAGAAAGTGTGTTGTCCAATGTTATTCCAAGAAATTTTGTGTTACAAGTATTAGCTATTTTTTTATTTCCATGTGAAATAAGATCAGGATATTGATAGCTGTGTCTTTTGTTTGTAATATAATGAAGTATGGTATTAACTGTACTTTCAGATTGTGTTGTCAATGTGGTATTGCTATAGAGCCAAATCCTGCGAATATGTGCGTAGCTTGTGTAAGAACACAAGTTGATATTACTGAAGGAATCCCAAAGCAAGCAACACTGCACTTCTGTAAAGGATGTGAAAGGTAATGTTTATGATAATTTAGAGAAGGTACACCTCTTCATCTTCCTCATCCTCTGCTGTATCTGAATTGAAACCTTCAGCCACATTCAGGCATGCAATATTACGAACATGTGATACTGGTACCTCACATTTAGAATGCAGAGAACTTTGCATTTTTATTTATTACATTCAAATAGATCCATACAGGTTGATACAACCACTGGATGTAGAATATGTCAAGCAAAATACAAATTTGCTATATCATATGCAATTTGTAACATACAGATTTATTACAATAGATAAATAAAAATAAGCTTCATAGATACACAATTATTTATATAAATAGTACAATACCAAGAAATATTTTTCAATCAATATATTTTTTAAATTTAAATAGACATTAAAACATTTAAAATAATTTTGAGTTTGTAAATATAAAAATAATTTTAACGATTAAAATAGTTTTATAATATTTCTTAGTTTGTAAATACCAGTGGACCTCAAAAACAATTGTGGTAAATTAATATCTTATTGTAGTGTTACATATCTAGCCTTGTAGAATTCCTCCAATGTATAAAAGGAATGTGCATTCAGAAATTTTCTTAACACTTGTTTAAACTTTTTAGGATTTCCTATGATATTTTTGATTTCTAGTGGTAGATTATTAGAGAGTTTTACACCTGAGTAGTGAACTGCTCAAGTGAATTCAGTTGACATGCACAGCGTGGGTGGTGGGTTGGATCAGTTTTTCCCAGCTTAAACCACTGCCAAGGTCAACTGAAAACTTCACGATCAGCAACAGTAGCTGTTTGTTATGAGGAATGTTCATAGAATCAATACTGGCTTCCTTCACTGACCTGCCACCTTTGCCTCTCAGTTCAACCTTCTGTCATATGCCTTGTACAAAATTTATGTGGCTTCAGCCACACATATCTCTTAATAGCCACGGAAAATATGTTTTGTGCCATTGTAAGAAAACTACATTTTTTTGGTTAATTTACAGATATCTTCAGCCACCATCTGAATGGGTTGCATGTGCCCTGGAATCACGAGAGCTTCTGTCCCTCTGCTTGAAGAAGCTGAAGGGTCTTAATAAAGTAAAACTGGTCGATGCTGGTTTTATATGGACAGAACCACATTCAAAAAGGATAAAGGTATGTTGTTATATACAGTATTTTAAATGGGTAGTGTCATTATATTTTTCTTGTCAGTATCTTCATAAGTAAAACCTGCTAGGGCTTTATAAGCTATGATCTAGACAGCTGGGATTTAAGGATGCTTTTTGTCAGAATGGTACTGGTGCCAATGAGTACCGGGGATCTCGTAGGGCAAAGCTGTCACAGTTTAAAGTGTAAGACCCACCTTCCTGAAGAATAAAGGAGCTGATGTCTGTATCAAACATTGCAGTTTCAACATCTGAGTAACAGGCTTAACCCTACTGCTATCAGCCAATGATTATTTTCACACTGATTTTTCCCAGGTGTATGGTTTGAACAACTTATGATGTCATACACACCGTGGGATGCATGGTTTGGTGGATGACCAGTGATATGCTTTAGAGGTTAAGCACTTTTTGTACAAAAATACCAATTTATAAGATTATCACCAAAATGTTACATTGCATTCACTACAAGATATTGAAAATGAAAATCAGTTAGGCAGTTCTTAATCCTCTGTGATGTCTTGGAAATTCAGCCATCCAGGATCATACTGTATAGGTTTGGTACTGTACTGTTTTACAGAGGGAAATACCTTACATTTGTATTTTTGTACATGAATTGCCATGGTAGTTATTTTTCTACTCTAAAGTGACTAGTTAAAAGATGCACACATACAGCATTCTTCAGCTAAACTTTCCTGAAAAATACCTCATTACACAAAACATGAACATGAGTGTACATATCTCCTGAAGTGTAATTATTATGTAAGATGTTCTTGTAGTGTGGTGAAATACAACGAAGATTAATTTTTTCCCATGTATAAATCAGGTTCAAATGAAATTAAATTTGAAGAACATTAAATTTATCTGATTATATGTTGCTTATTTACTTATTCCTGTGATTAGGTGAAGCTGACAGTCCATGCAGAAGTGTTAGGTGGAGCAATTCTTCAGCAGGTATTTGTTGTTGAATACACAGTCAGTCACCAAATGTGTGAAGATTGTCATCGCTCAGAAGCACAAGATTACTGGCGTGCTGTCGTAAGTATTATGAATTCAGAAAACTTGTCCATCTGTACTACTTTTTATCCGTAAAAACTTCCGTTCTGTAATTTATATGTTGTAAGTTTCGGGTAGGGGTTGTTGTTGTTGTTTTTTTATTTATTTTTTATTTATTTATTATAATAAGTAGCCTATCTGACTATATTTTCTGCTTGAATGTCTGAATTTCTGGTTTCCATTCTCTTCAGGTTCAAGTTAGACAGAAGGCAGTGGACAAGAAAACATTCTATTATCTAGAGCAGCTGATTCTGAAACATAAGGCTCATGAAAATACACTTGGAATCAAACATATACATGGCAAGTATTGTTATCAGTCTCCAAAAATAAACTTAAATTTACCATCTTGCCTTAAATGTCAATTTTTACTACCTCACCTGTGGTGAGTGGTAACTGTGTTAACATGCTAAAGATTAGGACATGATGGTGGTGGTGGTGATGATGATAAAGAAGAATTCTGCTAGTTCCCTAATCATTAATATTGTTTCTTCTATCCAATTACATATAGAGGGCCTAGATTTCTTCTATCCAACAGAAGCATATGCCAGAAAAATGGTTGATTTCCTGGTATCTGTATTGCCCTGCCGACACCAACACTCCAAGAAATTGTTATCTCATGATATCCACAGCAATCTGTATAACTATAAATTTACTTACAGGTAAGGCCTACAGTTTTCTTAATTCATCACTAGTGATAAAGGAGAGGATACTAAATTAAAAACAAATCAGGACAGAACTCTACACCATTATCCTTATGTAATTGATGATTGGTTTCCATTTATCAAGGGTTTTTTTTTAATAAGTAATTTAATTTGACATAATTTAGGGATGGGTGAAAATGTATGACCCCAAGAACCATACAGAGAAACCTTGAGAGACTGAGAAAGTATTGACTTATCATCACAAAGGACAGGTACAGAGCACTGTGGAGTAGTGATTATGGCTCCTGCTGTAATAATTTAGTGGTCTGAAAGTTGGCTCTGGTCAGAATGAAAATTTCAAAGCACATACTTTTGATTTTTTTGACATACTGATTTCTGACAAATGATACCTCATTATAGCAGGTAAACTGTAATGTATAAATCCACTTAAATGCTATATGCTGTATCAGTTTCAAAATTAGCATATTTAGGAAGTCCTCAATTCAAATACGAGTATTAGCCTAAGGAATATCTGAAAGCTAAAATTAATTAACTTGAAACAAACAGTAAGAACAAGAATATCAGAGACTTGTATAGCGGCATCAATGACTTTAAGAAGGGTTACCAGCCCAGAAATAATGTAGTAAAGGATGACAAGGGTGATCTGGTTGCAGACTCCCACAGTATTTTGGCTAGGTGGAGGAATCATTTCTTTCAGCTATTGAATGTACATGGGGTTAATGATGTTAGGCAGACTGAAATACATACAGCAGAGCCACTAGGGCCTGAGCCCAGTGACTCTGAGGTTGAGATGGCTATTGAAAAGCTAAAAAGGCACAAATCACCAGGTATTGATCATCCAGCAGAACTGATTAAAGCAGGAGGTAGGACAATTCATTCTGAGATCCATAAACTTATTAATTCTATTTGGAATAAAGAGGAATTGCCTGAGCAGTGGAAGGAGTCAATCATTGTACCTGTTTATAAGAACGGTGATAAAACAGACTGCAGTAATTATCAAGGCATGTCACTTTTGTTAACCACATACAAAATTCTATCCAACATCCTTCTGTCAAGGTTAACTCCATATGCAGAGGAAATTATTGGGGAGCATCGGTGTGGATTTAGACGTAACAGGTCGACTACTGATCATATATTCTGCATTCGTCAAATGCTTCAGAAAAAATGGGAATATAATGAGGCAGTGCATCAGCTATTTATAGACTTCAAGAAAGCCTATGATTCAGTTAGGAGGGAGGTCTTGTATAATATTCTCATTGAATTTGGTATCCCTGTGGAACTAGAAAGGTTAGTAAAAATGTGTCTGAATGAAACCTATAGCAGAGTCTGGGTAGGCAAACATTTGTCTGACACATTTCCTATTAAGAATGGTTTGAAACAAGGAGATGCTTTATCACCATTGCTTTTCAACTTTGCTTTGGAATATGCCATTAGGAGGGTTCAGGCAAACCAGGAGAGCTTGAAATTAAATGGTACACATCAGTTTCTAGTTTATGCTGATGATGTTAATATATTGGGCGGAAGCGTAAATGCTATATAGAAAAACACATAAGCTTTAGTAGTCGCTAGTAAGGAGATTGGTCTAGAAGTAAATGCTAAGAAAACTAAGTACATGGTCATGTCTTGCAATCAGAATGCAGGACAAAATCACAACATAAAGGTAGATAATAAATCATTTAAAAGGGTGGAACAGTTCAAATATTTGGGAACAGCCCTAACAAATCAAAATTCCATTCAGGAAGAAATCAAGAGCAGATTGAGGTTGGGGAATGCTTGTTATCATTCGGTGCAGGATCTTCTGTCTTCCAGTTTGCTATCCAAAAATACAAAGATTAAGATATACAGAACTATAATTTTGCCTGTTGTTTTGTATGGGTGTGAAGCTTGGTCTCTCACACAAAGGGAGGGACATAGGCTGAGGGTGTTTGAGAATAAGGTGCTGAGGAGGGTATTTGGGCCTAAGAGAAACGAGGTAACAGGGGAGTGGAGAAGACTAGATAACGAGGAACTTAATGATATGTACTCATCACCAAATATTATTCGGGGGATCAAATCAAGAAGAATGAGGTGGGCGGGGCATGTAGCAAATATGGGGGAGGGGAGAGGTGCATACAGGATTTTGGTGGGGAGACCTAAGGGTAGGAGACCACTTGGAAGACCCAGGCATAGATGGGAGGTATAATATTAAAATGGATCTTCAAGAAGTGGGATGGGGGGGGCACGGACTGGATTGATATGGCTCAGGATAGGGACAGGTGGCGGGCTTTTGTGAATGCGGTAATGAACCTTCGGGTTCTATAAAACGTGGGGAATTTCGTGACTAGCTGACGACCGGTTAGCTTCTCAAGAAGGACTCTGCTCCATGGAGTTAGTTAGCCGAAGGTGACTAGCTATCTTGACAAAATTTTTTTCATGATCTTCCCCAGTCCTGGTAGGCAAGTGATGGAGCAGTACGTTAACATGTTCTGCTACTCTCAACAACCTTGGTCATTAACAAATTTTATTGTCATATGTCCACAAATAACTTTGGACATTAGAAACATGCAGTGGTAGAAGACATGAAGTTTTATTCAAAAAGTAAACTTTCACCAGGGGTTAAGTGGCTAAGGCATGAAACTGATTAGTCAGCTCAGTACAGTACACTGAGGTCAAGAATGCATGGAGATGTACCTTCATTACTCAATACATCTGCATGTCCTTGTGCTTAATTAAGTACAGGGAATTTACCTTTCCCCCATAGTACATTGTAAAGGAAGTCCTCCCTTTCTCTTCTGAAAATGCTTGGCGCTCTACCTTTATTCCCCGATACATCTTCATGGTTGTGCTTGTTTAAGCACATTACATACATACATGTTACATACTTTTCCTTATGTTCAAACAGGAGTTCACCCTTTCTGTTTACAAATAAAACAGTGTGTGTGGTTATGTGACAGTTCTTATATGAAAACCTTATGATTGTTAGAAGCTTAGCAGATGCATTGTTTCAGTGTGGAGATTGTTCCTGTGTCAAAGGATAGTGTGGTCTGTTTGCCACACAAACTTACACATCATCTTGGAGGAATCAGTCCTTTATGTCTTGTACAAAGACTGACAAATTGTGTTCACCTTATAGACCCAGCTACAACACAAAGTAAGAGTTCCAATATTGTACATGGCAGTGAAAGTAAAAATTATATTTGTACAATGAAAGGAACTGTTCTTTTTATTCTGGCAGTAGGATGTAAAGGTACATCGCCGTGAAAAGCAAACCTCCATCTTAAGATCCCATCCTAAACTAGTCGAGTCCGGTACACATCACCATGACCTCTGTCTTGTAACATATGTATTAATTTCCCACAATATGAACCTTCCAAGAAACTCATGGAAATTTGGTAAATATGTATTCTTTGTCTCATCTAATCTGCGTTTTAAGCCAATCAGTACTTCCCTTATTCATATAGATCTCCTGTCACCAGCAGGAATAAAAAGTATTGCTGGAATTTATTCCATTTTCTCATGTAATGAGGCATATAAAATAAATACTACCTGAAATGAAATCTGAAGGCATCATAGTGAGTTTCTGTATGACCTTGTATAACTACCCTACTGACTTCACAATCTTCAATTTTCAGGAAAGAACCTATGCAGAACATTTAATATTATATGTCTTCCGTGCAACATATACATAAGTTTATTTCCAACTTACTGCACTAGTTCAAATATAGAGGTAACTCCGACATGTTTTGGCCATCTTCAGGGAGTACATGTCACACAAAGGTCATATATAAGAGTTAAAATATAACAATGTCATTGGTAAATGGTAAAATGCACACTGAAGAGTGACCTTTGTATGACATGTACTCCATAAAGATGGCCACAAAAGATGGTCAAAACTTGTAGCGGTTACCTCTATATTTGAAGTAGTGCAATGACTTGGAAACAAAAACTTACTTATATATGTTGAACATGTTTAACTGTGTGCAATTATAAGTCCCCCCACTTTTCAGATGATTAATTAGTAAACAATTATTTTCAAGCAAATGCAGTATACATAGACATTGAATCACAGTAGTACTGTTTTTTGCCACTTGATCTAGGATTCAAATCATATTCAGGTGCTTCCCTGTAAGACATGTTTCTACACAACTTTAAATTCTACTTTAAGCAGCAGCTTTTAATATAAGTTGTTTTTTTAAATAATCTATAATAGCTAAGCATCCCCCCTGTCCTGCCATTTTTCCAGATTGGTGTTGCAGAAAAAATTGTAAATATGAAAAAGTTCCTCTTGGAGAAACAATCCCAGAGAAACTATTAATTGATTTCTGTTTAAAAAATGTAAGCATAGGGTGTTTGAAAAACTAATCTTTAACCCTTATCAGCAATTCCTACACACTTGGGGAGAAGCCATTGTGAAAGAAAAACTTTATGTAGTGCAGTTGATAGGGTATGGAGAAGACCCCAACTCCAGCCATTCCTAGGGTACAGAAATAAACTCATACAGGCAGCTACTAATGATTCTTGACTGTAATTCTGTTGCTGTCATAAAGTAAATATATCCAGTTTGTGAAGAATCTGGTGAAAAAGATTTAAATTTACACTAGATTATAGCATAATACATGCATGAGTTCAGGTCACATGTTACGTAGTTCCTGTTACAGTGGGAGGAAACCCAACTCCTGTACATGCAATTCCAATTGTGCTTGGGGGGAAAACCCAGACAGACACTCAGTGATACCCCAGTCCTCAATTGTAACACCTTTGCTAGGATATGGGGAGAATGTGAACTACTGAATGCAGATTCCTTATGAAAAAGGTTTGCATATGAGCTCACCATGCCTTTGTATGTGTGTGTCAATTTCAACTTTTGAACCAGCTGACCAATTTTCATGAAATCTGGTATGGACAGTATGCTGCTGAAGGTCACCACAATGCCATACTTGTTTAATATCCTACAGTCAGTAATCAATAATAACATGCCAGATGAACAAACTAGTGAGGTGAGAGTGGCACTAGCATCACTTATTTTAGGGTCCTGAAATGATGGACGGTAACATATCTTCCACGTTATGCAACTTCTGTTAATGCAATATTTTCCTTACATGTAAAATAAAATGATGGCCATGCTAAAATTATCTTTAGCTTTTGGTTTGATGGTGACAATGAATCACTTTAGCAATGCATGTGAAATGTGGTGTGCTGATAAACTGAAATTACCTACATGTCATATATGAAAGTGTTACGTGTAAGTCAACAGTTACAAACATTGCAGATAGTGTGAAATTTTAAAATTACATATGACAAATTTAACACTAACAGAAACTGTACTAATGCTGTAATAAGGCCTACACAAACATTAGCAGCAGCAACAACAAAACACCACCACCACTGACGACGACAACAATAACAATTACAACAACAACAGTTCATTTTTTATTGCCATGAAAGTAAAATTTCAATAGAGACTGTTGTGTTATACATTTAAAAAATTAAAAACATTCACATTTTTCAAACTTCTGTTAATGCTCAAAATTATCAAAGCTTTTATTATGTGGTGTTCTCACCTCAAAAGTTTGTGTAGGCTGGCAAGTTTGTTTTATAGATGATTGGAAATTAGAAAATACAAAGGTGAGGTGACACAGTGGCACAATCGGCACACCAGATTTCATGAAAATTATGTACTGATTCAGGTATTTATATGGTGCACAGATACAGACATGATTGTACTGTAAGTTTGTCTTTGCTTCTGGAGTAAGGAAAGTAGGCTAAAAGTAAAAATGTTATATTTGAATGAGTTCTGATTTCATCAGATGGTACAAATGGATGTTACAGTTGCAGAAGTGAATAGTACCACCTTCTGGCGTTATCCATTTAACAGCATATGTAATCCAAAACAGCTGACAGAGTACATCATTATGGACACAGACCTAATTCTGAATAAGGACCGAAAAAAATTCCCAGGACAAGGAGCTGTTTCCGACAAGGTATTTAGATATGACAACAGTACCTGAATAAATGCATGTTCATACAGAGCCTGTTTAAATGACCAAGCAACCTATTGCAGCATGTACTGGCTGATGTGTGGGTGGTGAAGCATTCGGAGCTGGGTTTAACTGAGAACACCATCCATACTCGCACTCATTTAGGACACATCTTCAAGCCTGGAGACTGTGCTCTTGGGTAAGTTTTATCTGACATGGTAACGTGAATTTACATAAAAATTAGACTCCAATTTGGAGTCATGAATGGAATACAGTGGGACACATTGCAAAAACATGTCCACAACAAAAACTTAAAACAGATATCACAGAATGGTGTTTACACATCCTTAAATCTCTCATGAAATTATGTGATATATCACACTAAATATCTTTGTTATCACAGAGTGGAGAAATCTTTAATTTACTAATTATGGAAAGTTACAAGCTACAGTGCATGACTGCCCATGGCTCTACATTCCTTAAAAAATTACACAAGAAATAACATTCCATGTTCAAATTAGGAGAAATATGTGGTAGGCAAGAACTAGAGTCAGTAACTTCCCACACTGGACCAGTTAATAACCCCATGGTTCATGATGCAGAAAATCTGACAATTCACACAGCTGATGGGAAATTCCCTGCTAATATTGAACTTAAAAATACATTACCATGGTCACATAAGCCCACCAAATGGACCCTGTCCTGAGTCAGTCAAAACTTTATACCCTGTTTCTCTTAAGATCCATTTTAATACTATCCTCCAAATTATACCTAGGCCTCAGGAATTCAGAGCTACAAAATAAGACTTTCTGCCTTCTGATTGGAGTTTCTAGGTATAAATACCTCAGATTTTGATGAGTAAACAACATAGAATGAAATTTGCTTGCAACCTTTGATGTGTTTGGTTCCAGTTATATTACAACAGTTAAAATTTGGTGCAAATTTAACGTTTTAAAGCATAACAGTCACTTACTGTATGCAACACCTTCAAGATTAAAGAAAAACTGCATTTTTCCCACTGTGTGTCTATTTCACGTGATTCTATAATCAATAGCAGTTCTTTCCCAAACATTATTGACTGATTTCTGCATTTGGATACAAGTGTTTTTATGAGGTAGGATCTGAATTTTTAAATAAGCCTATTATTTAGACAAATTTCAGACTTCAGGGGGTTAAGCAAAGTCTCTACTGGAGGCTGTCAAACAATGTTTGTCATCCAGGGCCTGTGAGTTGAGTAGATTCTACTCAGCATAACATACAAAGTTTTTTTCTTTAGGGTTTTCCTGATCTTAGTTTTATTGTCATTACTGCTAGAAAATTATTGGTTTTGAAATAAGTTCTACCTTCCCTTGATACAGGCTCTTCATTTTACATATGTTTCATATTTGTAAATATTCTAACTTCATCTGTGAGTTGTGTGTTAGGGGTCAGCAAGTTGGAATAATTTTTGGGAGGGGTCCACAGAATTAGTGAGACTTTGTAGGTAGGGTCTATAGTATCAGAACAGGTAAGAAGTGCTGCTACAGAAGACATAAAATTTGCTTTAGATATAATTAAATATGGTAAATAAGCTTAATGTGTAATGTGTGTAATATTTTTTAATTATATGTTTGAAGGTATGCTTTGGGTGACAGCAACATTAATGATCCCAACTTTGAAAAACTAGATGCAAGTAAGATACCAGATGTTATTCTTGTAAGAAAACGTTATGGTACTAAAGGAGCTGGGAGGCGATTACGTAACTGGAAACTGAAGCATCTTGCTGAAGAGAATACAAACCTCAACACAGAATCAAAGTAAGTGAATTGTTTATTTGCATGAAGAGACAAATCTATTTGCCTCGTCATGTCTGCTTACAATGCATAATTTATACCTGGCAGATTAACTACCTGCTGATAAGGCCAGGATTCAACACTGCTGACACTGAAATCCATACTCATAGTGGAGCAAATTCAGTTCAGTTCATATCTTAACATCTTAGAACCAGGGGCTCTTCTCTGGAAGTAAAAGTGCCTGAGGTTTTAAGCAGACCATTCACCTCAACTAGTGCAGAGGTTGAGAATGCATGGAGCTATACCCCAACTCCCACATGTCTTCAAGGTTTAGTGCTTAATCAAGGATAGGGACAACTTACGGTTTATTACAACTGTTGTTTTTTTTAGTGACTACCTTGAATTTCTGGATGATCTGGAGGAAGATCCAGCTTATCGGCAGAATGTGAACATCTTCCGCGATAAAAGCAAGGAGCAGATGGCTGTGGATGTCGATGACTTGGGAGATGAAACTATTCCTTGTATTACTCTGGAGGAAATGCTGGATGACCTAAATCTGGAAGATGTAGAGATGCATGACACATAATAGTACAGCTCAGTGCTTGTCTAGTATCAGTAAATGTAAAACAATACTTCCACCTTCAACTGTGACCGCAGGTGGTATAATGTGTCCTGTTATCAAAGGAAACTCACATTTGATGTCACAATTTATATTCCTGCCCTACAATGTGGCACCACCTATGTGAATCCTAAAGGATGACACTTATGGACAAACAGTAGGATTACAAAATTAGTTGACCAAATACAAATCCCATGGAAGATGAGGATTGGGATGCCCAAAACAGAATATGTAACAGGATTACAGGTTCTATAGCCTAGCATGTGAAGAAGAAGTAGAAACTTTATTTTAATCTTAAGGGTCCGTCCTCATGGAGTCCCCTAACTTTCAGAACTATCTAGAAATTCTTCACACTACCACCATAGTACAACCATATTTTTGACCACACATTGAAATATGTTTTGAATTATGTTCTTTCTGTTGAGATTGTGCTAAGTCATCTGTTTGAGTATGCTATGAACTAAAAGAGGAAGTAGTAAATCCTGGGCCACATCAGAAATTCCAAACAGTCAGTGATGCATATAAGTTATATTGAGCTTTCCTTCTCTCCTACTTCTGCTAATTGTTACAGGAGGACACAAGTATTCAGATGCACAAGACGGAAGGTGTAATGGCTTTTTTGACAAATATATAAATAAATACATACATAAATGAATTTCAGATTGAAAGTTCATCCTTCTTTGTAGTTTGTACACTGACTTATAAGTGTACATTCAAGGTGTTGGTATGCTGTACCACTAAATCATTACACTGAAACTGGTTCATGAATTGCGATATTTAAAGTTCTCTAAAGTGGGTGGGTTTGAACTATGCCACATGCAGGTCCTCATGAACACACCATTAATCACATTACCTACTCAGGAAATAAGGAGCTGACTGAATATTATTTGACATCTTACACAGATTTAGAAACTTGTGTTTCAATTGCTGATTACACCTAACAGTTCCAATCAAAATTTTAAAACTGTACCTTTGTTTCAAAAAGGAATGGGCCTAGTAAATTCAGTACACATTGATAATTTATGAACTTTGGAGAATGCACACATTAATAAAATGTCTCCGCCTTTTCTTCCAACCCCATGTAGTGACCTGTTATGTGGGTGCAGTGTAGAGTGGGAGCATGGAATCTGCAGGTTGTGGCCATTACAGCAAGACAGAAAAGAGAATGAAACAAACACAGCATTCTGCACCTCACATGGCATCTAACCTCCTCAGCTAAGACTCATAATATTGGCGCATGTGTGTTCATGTTACTGGAACACGCAGGAAGGTAAACTTTCATCCCATCAACTGCTCAACAACTGATGCACTTCACCCTCTACAGCTATTGCAGGCCTGTGGTTGAGGAGACCATGAGTGAAGTTAGGCCATCATGTTATAAAGATGCCACCACTGTTCACTGTCACCAAACGAAACAGCACATTTTACAGTGTGACCAGTGGCAATGGGGACCCCCAAACATACAGAACACTAAGATTTGTTGTGGGTTCTTTTGGACTGGATTTCGTTCTTCTGACAGAAGGCAGTATTCTGGATCCCTGTTATGAGATGTGGGAGTAACTTTACTCATACTTATAGTGGGGCTCCTGATTATCGAGTGGGGGGGGGGGGGGGGGCAGAACCACTTATCTCCACAACTGAGTATGACAGACCATTATATATTGCTACGGTATGTAATGGTAGACACAATTCAATTATGAGGGGGGTCACTAACAAATTGCTGGTTCCAAATGGTCTAATGGAACTGAAAGAAACAGTACAGTGCTGGATGGATGGAGGAATAGGCAGATTTAGATTATGTATCCCACAGATCCTGATGTTCAAGATTTACAGGAAGTCAATATATCATATCTGGTAATAAGTGAATGTACAATATATCAAATTCAGAAAACAACTAACACAGATTTTTAAAACTAAATACAACACATTCTGACCATCCTTCACAAATTAGTACACGCAATTACAAATACAAAACCACACAAAGATTTATAAATAAAACACTAGGTCAATCAGTTAATCATCCCATACTAATATAAATTCAACAAAATACACAATGTCCTTTGTATCACATGCCTGAGCATGGCAGCTGTATCACACAGAAAACCTGCATACACTGGGACATCCTTTGACAGCTGCCATGTTCAGTGGCATGGCAGAGGGGAGGGGACACCTGTTGAAAGTGTAAGTGAAGTGCATTTATTTTAACACTGCTGTAATGTAACTTTTGCTAGAGGACAAACAATTTGTAGGGGAAGCCTGTATGTCTTATCCTGCATAGTGAACACTTTCTGACAGACTTTATAGTTAGTAATTGCTGTGACAGGTCTAGCAAAATGTGTGTGGTACAAAAAAACCTGCAGGGCCTGTACGTCCTTCCAACATTGTTTGTATATAATGGGTTTATAGTCATCTTCAGTACTGCACTGACTGTTAGCACATCAAAGCAGCAATTTCAAATGTCAAGCTCATAAAGTACTGCTGATTTGAATCTTAGACTTATCTGTGATGTATGCAAAACTTTGTGAAATCAGGATGCATCACAATGGGGAAATATTTCCATCTGAAAGTACTAGGCTAAGGGCACTTCCAAAAACTCAGAATTTGGCTTACAAATTGACAGTCACTTCAACTGGAAAACATGCACTGAATATACTGTTCCTTAACTACGTTCAGAATGCTTTCTTAAGAGGACAGTTAAATCACTCTTGACAAAACAAGACCTACAATTAGATTATTTTACTTATTTCCATTCAGTCATGTCACATGGAATAATTGTCTGGGGAAATTTACCTGACACCAAGAAAGTATGATATATCTAAAAGAAAATCATAACAACAACAGTATGTGCTAAAAGGAGGCTTTCCTGTAAGGAAATGTTTAGGAAGTTTAATATTCTTACACTTGCCGGGAAATGCTACCAGTATTGTCATTTGTTGTGGACAACAAAGAACATTTTCAAAGAAACTCTGATGTACACGAGATTGATATGACCTTTATATGCCACCTACTAACCTCAGTAAATATCAGCAAGACAGAAAATGTACGTATAAACATAGCATTGAGTCATGTTTGTGTAACCACTGTTGCTGTGGAAAAGCAATAAGTATTACACATTGAGTGTGTGTCTGTATGCTTAGTTATCCAGCATGCAAAGCGCATGCATTGTATTATATTGTCATCTGTGGTCTGTCTGGCTCTACCATATTTTTCCACATTATCTCATAAATGGCATGATTTTTGGAAAAAACATTACTGAATACAAAATGTGTGTTTTGATTTTCTCTACAAATTTTGTCTAAATCATTTCTCATTCTAAGAATAATTCAGTGAGATGTTATCATACATGTACATAGGTCTTTGTGTAAAGTACCTGTTATTCGTCAGATTTTAATGAAACTTGAATTTTCTCGACAGATCTTTGAAAAATACTCAAATAACCATATTTCATGAAAATCCATCCAGTGGGAGCCAAGCTGTACCATGCGGGCAGAGGGACAGATGGGCAGACATAACGAAGCTAATTGTCACTTTTCACAATTCTGTGAACATCCTAAAAATGAGTTCACTATACTGGAATCCAGTTACTCAATTATGTCCCACCTACCATAAAGAAGCCACTGATAACAGGGGTGGGGGAGGGTGTTCCAAATATTCTTGTACTGATTACAGTACATAAAAGACACTTGGGGTTGTTTAATGCATTTCCTGAATATGTCCTCTATGTTATGGAGGATTATTACTTTGACATTATGTGTGACATTCTTGCATAAATCTAGTGCAATATGAGAGAAAAGGAAAATTTTTAAAATTAATAGCAGCAAGACCTTATCACTTAACTTCTGAGGCAGTAATGTTACAAATGCCAATAAATAATACATGCCTCAAGGGGGGGGGGGGGGGGGGGGGGGGAAGAAAAGAAGGAGCTGCTCTGTTTTTTTGAAACTACTCTGAGGCTTGAAGGAACGTTGAATGTCACATTGGGTTCCACACACACACACACAGTGTACTTGCGGGCAACATATATAGAGTTAATTTGCTACATACACAACATACATAAACAAATGAAACCCATCACTAATTCTCATACACTGAATTTTGAAAGCTGCACTGCAAGAACTATTTTGGAGTTGGGTATGAACTGTATGCTGTACGATACTTACATAATATTTGTACAGCCAATGCAAACAAACCTAAAATCACATGGGTGTTGCTGTACGGAGGTGCACTGCAGCAGGAGGTCTTTGCTGTGAAACGCTTGCATTGACTGCATGCCAACTGTTATGCGCATAGAACTCATTGCTGTTCTTCCATTCGGCAGTTGCTTCTTGTGCATTTTTTCTCCTTCGGTCCACATAACTCACTACACAACTAGCCGGAATCCAAATGATAGCTGTCACAAGGATCACTGTACCAACAATATTATCCCGCAGAAACACTAGGACTTTGTTTATATTGATGTCTTCTATAATGTCCCAGAATCTCTCCACTACATCTTGAACTGTCTTCTCACACATCCCCTGCAACACAATGTAATAGGGTGGTTTGACTGGGAGACAGATCTCTATTGTTTGCTAGGTTCATAAGCCAGTTCACTGTTTCACACAGTTCAAATTAAAATTTACATTGATAGTGGCATTAATCTAATATGTAGATTATATAAGACAGCACTCTATATGGATCACGCACTGAAAGAAATTACAGTGATATGATTACATCCCATGAACTTCAACAGGAATGGGAGCTTCATGTTAACCCAAACCTGGCAGCCTGTGCTCAAAGAGTTCTGGGATTCATCCACTGAGAATCCAGGCCATGCATACAATCTTAAGACTCTGCCCACTAAACCCATTGGTTTGTGACTTAAAATGAGCGCAGCCTTATGCGGGTATATAAGCAAGTCAAACTGGATGTTTATTCATATTAGAACCCTAATGAAGGAGACAGAGTTGATCTTTGAAACACTGGGGTATTTGAAGCACCTGGTTTTCAGGCCAAGATTTTATTGAAATAATCTAACCAACAATCACTCATGGAGTAAATATCAGGTATCAAAACCTTGGGTCTCCACTCTATATCAAAACAGAAGATATTTAATACTACAAGATGTTTGGAGACAGCCTTTTACATTTTAACATTTTATGTTTCAATAATATACATGTATTTTAATCTGAATAATTTTAGTGATATTGTATATTAACTAACTGCTGTAAAAAGCTAATGTGTGTACATTTACCATTTGCCGATGTACAATACACTGCTTATGTCTTTGTAATATTGGCTCCCTGATGATGGCTACAATCTGTAGCTGAAACATGTAGGAGAGTAAAAATTGCTTTGTGCAGTAGTTGGAACTAAAACCTGTATGTGTAAGGCAACTGCACGGAATATATGTAACATGAAGTATATAAACACCAAGATACTTTAACACCAAGCAAAATGGTTATACTGTCAATGCTCAGTCTAACGTTTCACTTGTGCACCACATATGGGTGGGGTACAAGATGGTGAGGTAACACACTGAGAAACTTTGTCATTTATTTTATATGAAACTCAAACCTACAGATACAATAAACTTTCTAGGGAGGGGCTCATATCTCAGTTGAATGATCATGCCTGAAATGCAGCAACTGGCTTATTTTCTGCACCCCTTTAAACTTGCTTATTTACCCACACACAATGTTTAAGACCCTTACGTCTTCAGGACTATGTTGGTAACAGATACTTGGGTTGAAACAACATAAATTATATTGGTCTTAAAATGCAAGCATGAAATTCACTTCTTTATGCATCCATGTGCTCAAATCCTCTCACTCGACAGTTGCAGTCTGTTACATGTTAAAGAGTATAGACAAAATGAAACCACTTGAATGGCACTTCTCAATTTAAGACTTTTGATGCCGCTGACAAGAGAGTCTCACAATCCATGCCTTGATAAAAACGCAATGTGGGTCAAAATACTCAAAACGTTTGGTCAAAACTAGAATGGGTGTGACTTTGGTAGAAGGTATGGACAAGATAAAAAAAAAAGGCCTACTCAAAATGCGTGGTGAGGTCAGAGCTACCGTGGATTATATAGAAAATGCAAGTTGTCCATTATCTTTTCAAAGCATAACAGGCAGATTTCAAGACAATTCAGTCACGTTTTTGCTTATCAACTTTGTAGGTCATACAGTGTTGAATAACAGGATAATTACGAATAATAAGTTAGAACAGGCATAAAAAGAAGCAGGTTCTAACTCATGATCTGTCTGGAGAGACTGAATACAATGGCAAGAAAACTTCCAAAGCTAAGATACAAATCCAAGAATGTCTGAGGTGTGACGCAGGAGTGCTGACCATAATACTCTAATATTCTGTGGTCAGAATTTGCTGCCTGTAGCAGCACCTTATTGCTGCAACACTTATGAAGAACTGCTAACCACTATTCTCTAGTCATAATCTGTTGCTTGTAGCAGTACCTTATTGCAGAAACCCTGAATACAAGGTGTTCCATCAGGCAGTATGTCTTGAGGATCAACAGGGAAGCATGTATCATTCAGATTCATGCGACAGCATCGTTTGCAAGCATCTGCAACTGGGAGGAAAAAACCTTACAATCAGAAAGTCTGAAGATTGACTCAATAATCTGAAATACTTTCTTTAAATAAAAATACAGACAATTCAGAATTCTGGAACTGCAGTAAATGCTAAAGTTTTCTATTTAAAGCACTTTTGGAATCACATAAATGTGATGAGAACAAAATTTCAATATGGACACCTGAAGCATGCTTGTTATTATTAAACATTACACTGCCTCAGAGCTGATAGAGAGATGTTTACTGAAACATAACACTTGTCAGATAGCACTCTGGAATTACCACCATTCTAAACTTGTTACTGTGATCAAAAAATTATGTTAATCATCACGTCAGGTCTAGTTCTACAGCCAAAATAAAAACTGTGAGAATATTTTTAGTAATAAAACAATTACAAGAGGAATTTAGACATCCAAGATGAAGAGCAGAAATCGTTTTAAAATTAATATTTTGCACTGCCATGCCAACCCTTGGCATATACATAAAAAAACTTTCAATAGAAAACCAGGCAAGCAATGTCTAAGCACTGGACATATTGGCTTGTCAGTGCCCTAGCACAATTTGCCTCACTGTTTCATCCGTCCAGTGATACAGAAACAAGTAATTGGTACTAGATGTTAAGGTTTAATACCATAATACCGTAAGACCATGATACTAAGCCACTTCCATTCTCCTTCCATTTCCACAATGTATTTCCCTAATTCTTTGCAATGCTATGCTATTTTCTCAAGTGTCTTTTTATCAGGAGATTTTTCCCACCAAAATTTGGTATGCATTCCTCATTACTTTGCACCATGTCAATAAACTTTAACATGGACTATACTCATACAATACAGAAACAATGATGCAGTGCACTTACTGATGTCACACATGCAGCTCTGCAGACCTTGAGTCTCACAGTATGGAATACACTTCCCCTTCGACACTGTCCTCTCTCCAGACAAGGTGTCCCATCTGTCATTGCTAAACTGCGTGGACACTCTGATGAACCGCCTGTGCAGCGTGATTCCTGTTCACACGTTGCCGGCTGTGCATCACGACACTTCATCTGTGCTGGCATAAACTGGCAGTTCTGGCAGCATGGGGAATTTTTGTCACTGCACACAGCTCCTTGGTTGCGACGCAGTTTGCAGTTCTTATCACAGCAGGCGTCATTGTCTTCTGTACCCAGTAATCCTGCATCACATTCCTCATCACCTTCTACACGCAAGTTGCCACAGAAGGATTCTTCTGGCTCCGAGAAACAGCGCCCTGATTTGGCCTGCAGTACTTTGCGAATTGATCGCAAACTGCAGGGTGAAAACCTCTACGGGAACAATTTGTAGCTGTTTAACTTTTATCACAGAAAATCTGTTATACGCTCAGACATCAATTTTTATGGGGTCACTTCATACCTTTTCTGACAATGGCTGCTCTTTACAGTCACAAACTTTTAGGACAGATATGGCAAACCAGAGACAAAAATATTTGTAAACGGACAGATTTATTCAGCATATCTTTAAATGCATTATTTAGAAATCTGTAAATGTTGCTGACCTTACTGCTCATTTACAATAAAAAAATCTACGGTTACAAACAGCAATGTAATAAATGAAAATCAACATGCTAATGCTCAAGAGCTACACATTACATTCTCTTCTCTTCTTTAAATATACAACATACTAACATAAGTTTCAAATGATAGTTCTAGATCTTAGTAATGGGATTCATGCTCTATGTCATGTACCATTTTTGTTTCTATCTCATTATAGGCCTGGACAAGCCCTTTGGGCTCCAGGAGGTAGAGGCTCTCATAATTTCTAGACAACTGCCACATGAAGGTGGTAAGGTTGTCAGCCCTACACACAGTTATGTTCCAGTACTTTGTACAACAAGGCATTAAAAATGTATGAAGTTTGATTCGAGCTTCAGGTAAAGCACGGGTTACATTGCACTTACGGGGCATAAATTTCAATGCACCTACCAACTTTTGTGTAGACTTGCCAATAACAATTTTAATCAAAATCTGCTGATCAAAGAACAAATATGCAGACAGATGCCTGGACACATGATGTTGCCATTACCTGTTCATTATATGTAACTTGTGTGAAGAAAGCATTAAAATGCAAAAGTCACAGGCTCAAAACCAACTTACTACAATCCACAGCAAACTGAAATCAAGAGAATCAATGTACAGTACTTCTAACTCATACATAAAAACAGCTCACCTTATTATTGATATCATATCCACTAACACTATAAGTGTACATGAGGTAGGATCCCCCTTGACTTGCACTGGGGCTACATTCTGGAATATCAGGATCATGCTCAGAACCCCAGTTGTGACCAAACTCATGTGCAGTGACAAGATCAGCCTCCCTTGTTATAACTCTCTGTCCATAATGATTCCGACTAGAACTCAACCCAGAGTTCAGGTACAGAGTGTAACCATTCTTGAAGTACTCTGCAACATAAGAAAACCCCTGAGACAAACAGTAACAGTCCACAGTTTCTCTATAATGCAAAATTCACACATATCCCATTTACTGCACTGTGTAAGGGCTTCACAGCTTACTTTGTCCACTACCTAAACAACACAATGCAGATTTTGTTGTTTTCAACAGGAAAGGTACTTAACTGCACTTAATCCATACTACCATTATGCACTAATGCAAAATAAAAGTAATCCATGGTCTTGTTTCTTTTCTGGCAGAATACTGAATTTCCACCTTCTTTCCATAAAACACAATATTCATGATTCTATTAATTCAAATTAAAAAAACTGTGTATCATTAGCAGTCATGCTCATGGCTTTCATATGTAAAATTAAACACAGCTTTTTTATATTTTATACTCTGTAATATGAAGTACAGGTGCCTTTCTTTCTAAATTTGAAAATACACATGCCAATTGTACTGTGGATCTTAATAATACAGTGCACTATCCTACTCAGCTGACTGCTTCTGTCACTTTCTACCAGGCAGTGACAGTTTACCTAGGCTGGACACCACCAGTTAATACAAATAAAGTGTAGAAGACAAATCTCCACACAGAAGAAGAGTTAGCAGATAAATCTGGACTACATAAATTATAAAGAACTTGTGCACATCAACCTCCATTAATACCCAAAATAATTAACATCTCAGTAGATTATGAAAGGGACAACATACATGAAGATTATTGCCTTCTGGTGCATGATACCATGTAGTCTTGTAGAAATTTACTGATATTTTTTTATAGAACCTGCTCCAAAAATTGAGGTAGCGGGTTCCTCGGAAACAATTGTACATTTATAGCAGACTACACAGTGTCACATCCCACAAGACAGCAACTGTTGTAGTCACGACCATGAAAACCTCAAACCTTGATAGCTTACAAGACATGACGTCTCAACTACATGTACATACAAAATATCTGTCACTATGATACTGTGAACCTAGCAAAGCATTAGCCAATCTAAGGAAGTTCCATATATAAATAGTCTATGAATTCTAGTTCTAAATCTTCCCTGACTGTGACTAAGGACCACTACATTTATGGCTGACCTGGAGTGCAGATGCCCCCAACAGAGTTGCGTCGGGGAGAGCCAACATAAGCAAGTCCCAGTATCCCGCCCTCAAACTTGAGGTCAGTGAACAAGTGTGCTAGGCAGAAGTCCTTGTGGCTGTACTCCCGACTGAACACCTAGACAGCAAGCACACAACCCCAGCACCACAACCACCCGTTAATCACCCAATCCACAAAGAACCAAAACATCTTAAAATATATGTTAATATTTTGATCACAGTATACTGAACATGCATTACTATACCAGAAGAAGAGACTTTTCTTTCCAGTGCATGCATTGTTATATTTACATACCTTCCAATGAAACCCATTAGCACCTCATCTCCCAATGTATTTCATTCCCTCCATTTTAGACTCTGGAGAGGTGTTAATGATATTATAACTACTGACAATGCTAGGGTCAAGTTTCTTCTAAAATAAGCATTTTAAAAGCAGTTTCTTTACACAAGTCCACTCATAAGGTTAGTATAACAAGTAAGAGGAAACAGAACATGTAGCACATATAATGAACCAAAAAATGCATACAATGTTTATGGCCAACATAAGCAAACTGTAAATTCTGGTTAAGTACCTTTGACAAACAGAATGTTAACTTGATACTGCTGTGGATGGGTCATGAATAATAGTGAGAGGGCAAAATAACTAACTACAAAATCCAGAAAATCCATATTTTATTTTTAACTTTCTGGAAACGTAGATATAGCTTCAGGTTCAAGGTACTAAAAACGATGGTCACGCTTATATACAGTTGTCTGATTCCTGCTTCTCCAGGTGAATCATGATATGATGGCCAGTGGTGTTTGAACAATCCAAAGAGAAGTTAAAGTGAAAACTGTTAAAAATCTTAACTAAATGAGAAATAAACATGTAAAATGTTCAGTTGCTGAAGACTGTTATTACATTTAAACTGCCATAATTTCAGGTAATTTAAAAAACCTGCAATTCAGAATCTACTAGTACACCAACTGCATGAGATGTGTCATAACCCTGCAAGAAATAATTAAAATGATTCCAAAAGAATACTACTATGTAACAAAGCATCTGTAAAGAAGACAGGTAACAGGTTCCCTTCCATGTTAGTGTCACTAAGCTCAAAACATGATTGTAATATAGAGGCCAAAGCCTGATTTATTCACATAAACACCCAGAATATGGAATCCTAGACAGTTCACAGTAATTACCCATCGCCATAAATTTAGCAGCATCTTTTGGTTTTACACATACAGGTAGCCCTCGATTTGCGCCGATTCAGAATAACGCCAATTTTGAAACCAGGAGGTCAAAAAGTGAAAAAAAAAAAAAATATTTTACTATTATTTATAGCGTTTTACAATTTTTCTCGTACTGCTTCTTATACTAAATCGTAATTCTTACATCGCTCATTTTGAATAAAAATTATAAATACAGTCATCTCTGCAATTACGTATGTTTCGTTAACACAAATTTGCTCTAATGAGATTGATTAATCGGTAAAAGCTGCTTATGGCATCCATGAGGCCTTATCATGAAATTTTGATAGAAAGAAAGAAGAAATCACGACAGTCCACACTGCATGCTTTCTTTAAAAAACGTGATGATCCTCAAACAGGGACTTCGTCAGAGAACTAACGCTGCTTCATTACGCCATTGCCGGTTGTAAGTGTACAAAATATATTTTTTAAATTCCCTTTATTATATTTACGTTATTTCAGAGCTTTAAATGCAATGCCATTACATTACTCGTCAATGTTTGGGTGCCGGGAACGCATGTCATAGACTTCCCACTGATTTGCATTATAAAATCATTTCAATGTACGCCGATTCCGATTACGCCGGTTCGTCCAGGAATGCATCCCCGGCATAAATCGAGGGCTACCTGTACTTTCTTATGCAATTAATAAATCCAGAACTTTACACGTGTAAAGATGGTCCCCAACCATAATGAATCTGTAGCTGTACAAATCAGGCTATGGACATGACTGATCATCAAGTGCAGGAAAGTCAGAACACCAATGCATATTGCACGTGATGTATGGTTTCAAATGCTAGGACTTAAAAATAAATAGCAACTCAGGTCCAATGCTGGACTTAAAAATAAATAGCAACTCAGGTCCACTGAGTGAAAATGTAATTTCAATTTATTTTCTAAATAAGAGTGCAAACTGTGGAGGTTTTCTTAAACCACTGAGTGACAGGAATTTCAATTTATTTTAAGAATAAGAATTCCAACTGCAGAGATATTCTGCCTTCCCATACCCACTCATTTCACGTAACTACAAAGGTTACCCATGTACACACGAGTTTTATTTCCAACCACTGCACAAAGTAATTTTTACACTCCTACGTTTCAGTTATATGTTGTAGCTCTGAGCAGTGGCTGGAAATAAAACTTGTACGTGTAAGGCAACTCTACAGAATATGTGTAATATTAAGGTTTCCCATGCTTCACATCCTAAATTTGGCTGAAATGTTAACATAAGTGTCAGGTTAGTAATTAGTAGATGTTCCCACATGATGTCTCCCTCAGATTCCAGCACATTTTTTGTAATACCATATAACCTTTGTGATGCACTGTCATAGCATTAACACCATCAAAATTCCCATATACCATGCAAGGCACAAAAAGTCCAGAGATTGTTATATCACCTGTAGAAATCATCCACCACCATACTTATATTTGTAATACTGCAAGAGATGATGAACAGCCTTTATCTTAACACAGTAATCATACTGCTGCTGGGTTAGTTTCATATATTTCTCAGAATATATGGTGATAAATATATGTAGTATCAAGATAATGGGACTTAGGAGAGACTAATTTCTACTCCATGGTACGTTTAGAATGAGACTGACTGTGTTCTAATGTATGGTAACTACAGCAGAATCTTGGTAAGATTTTCCCGCCTGTCAGGTTCCTTTTTTGTGGCCCCAACCAAAACTCCGTATCAATTATGTACAACTTTCTCAATTGTGGGTCTCAATTTTAGGTTTTTTGCACATTTGAGACAGAATAATTCAGTCCCTACACCATTCAGAACCTCAATTTAAGGTATGTGTTTACAGTTTGGGTTGTGTAAATAACACCATGATTATGTGCAGTGGCAGCGAAATGACTGTGAACTACTGCAGCAGTGTACTATTGATTCTCAAGAGGTAGCATGCATGTGACTGGTCAAAATGCCCATCATAGGAGCCACTTATATATAGCATGTTTCTAACTCAACACTGTTATTGGCTGAACACAGATCATGGATGTAAGCTACCTGTTAACTGGTCACCAAACCCCACACTGACAGAAGAATGGATATACAGACTGTTTGTGCAGTGAAAATGTAATTTTAGTTTATTCTTCAAGTTTTTTTCCTTTGGGTGCCATAAAATAAATATAAAACTAAATGAAGAAAAATATTGAGTTAAAATTTACCATGAATATAAAGTTTCTATAACTACAGCAGTAATATTCTATTTGATTTTGACACCACCCTCATTTTAAGATTTTTCTCAACTTAATATACAAAAAGCTTGTCTCCCACACGAATCTTCATGAGGGTTGTACTGTATACACAAGAGACTGTACATATTAGTCAAAGCAGTAACATATTTCACTTGCACTTATAAGGTATGTGGTTTGAATTTTGGTTGAGGCACTGCTTGCACTGCTGTTATGTTCTTCTTCGTGCTTTTCCTCAATGCATCCAAGCAAATTCTTAAACAGTGCCTCCAAACAAGCCACGACCATTTCTTCCCTGGTCTTCAACAACTCCCCACACATAATGACCTCATCTGGTGGAACTCCAACCTCAGCAGTCATAGTGCTGTTGAACAATCAGTAAACTAACCACATACAGAAACTGATATTTCTCAATACACATGTCCACCAGCTGCAGACACTGCACAATGCATATTGGCAAAACTGTGGCCATGAATGCCTGTTGAAATGGACCATTTGGTTTCCCCAAATTAGAAAACACAGTAATAATGATGGTTGGTAGAAAATACTGGTAGTATCATCAGGAATAATTAACTGTATGGTATTCTCTTTCTGTTTGTCCAGTATTTCAGTCATTACTCTGATAATGCTGTCTGTTCCTCTATCTTTGTCAGGTTGAGTACCTCGCAACCCCCCCCCCCCCCCCAAAAAAAATTATTGCAACTCAGTACACCAAAAACAGAAGGCTTGCTACACCGAATAATTATAAATAATCATCACCTCATATACAGAGATCTGTTCCGTACTGTTTACGTGCACTTTACAGCAAGAAACCCATCAGCTGCATGTGTGTGCCATGGTGTATATGCTAATTCCATAAAAATATATGTATGTGATTTTTATGACCCATACTGCATAAGATATGTATTTAGATGACAAGCTTCTTGATGATAGTTTAAAAAAAGTTGAACTTGGTGGTGGGTGGTGAGAACCACCAGCCATAACTTTTCCTTAATGTGGCTATGAGAACCAGTGTACTGTACTGGTTGTAATTATGATTAACCAGTGCTATTGATGGCTCTGATGCTGAATGGCATGGGCTGTACTAGATCAAAAATATGGAATATATCACTCTATAAAACAGATACATGCACTGAAGAATGACAAAACACATTACTGATAACGTACATAAAAACTGCTTCTGCTATATTCAGACCACAGCCTACTTACTATCACAGTCGACATCTCAAATATTTCTGTCCACAAGCCAAAACTGTAAACCACATTGGTTTAGTGACATGAATACTACCAGCACCTACTCACAAATGCCATTTGCTTGATTATTTTGAGAGTTGACAGCAATCAAAGAACTCATGTAACCCTGGGTTTGAGAATCCCTGATACTGTATGTTACATAAAGACTTAAAGAAATACTGGTCTCATTATAGGGTCATTGAAGAGACTGTCTTCTTATCCACAGCCTCAAGGCCGGCTCTGGGGCTCACCTACCACTTAACCAATTGGTACTGGGGGCTCATTCCCTGAGGTTGAAGCTGGTAAGACATGAAGCTCACCACTCACCCCATCCAGTCCCACATGCATCTTCATGGCACAGGGACAAGTTTACCCTGTTTTATAGCATGATTTAATATATGCTGCTGAGAAAATCATTCCCAAGGTATGCCACCTTATTCTGTACTGTTGGGACTACATAATTTTTTGCTCCCTTCCGTTGTGTGTCTGCAATGAGGACTGATAGTATTTTCTCATTTTTCTTCCATATTGTGTAGTAAACAATGCTGATGAAGTGAAACCATAGTGACTACCAATTTTTTTCTGGCCAGCATTCACAAAAACAAAACACTGTTACCAACAGATCTGTTAGTTCCACACAGCTGTCCCATATTTAACGTTATAAAGTACATGGCATACTAAAATTTTTCATTAAATGCATTTCCAGTTATAGTTCACATTTGCTATAAAGGACTTAACCTGTACATTTCCTGACATCACAAGTAAATTACATTCACAGCTGTATGATTACTTGAAGTAAAGTGCTGTTCTACAAACAATCAATAAAAATAAATTAACCAGGAGTGCAGATTCCTCCATGGGCGTAAGGCCGATGTGAAGCAATGTACGCCAAACCCAGAATTGTTGAGCCACCTCTGTCAAATGTCTGGTGAGTGAACAGGTGAGCCAGACAAAAGCTGTTAATCTCATTATAACGAGAAAACACCTGAAATGTGAGTACATAGAAACTTTGTTTCATCTCTGTCAGATCTACAAAATACATTCATCAAATTATACACACTTGTTTACTCTAAATATGAACATGTATATGGTGATGCTTAATTTATACTTCCTCAAACAGCCAAATCAACAGAAATGAAACCAAGGATTCTGATATGTGAGAATCAGAGGGGGCAAGGTGGGGGTGCCATTAGCTGTTTCTTAGAGAACTTTTAAATTTTATCAGAAGGTCAAGTTACAAACAATTATTACATAATTATGTTGCATTTAAGAACTAGAAATTTAGCTGGAACAAGTCCGTCTTTAGTGTATGGTCTTTTAAACCCCACAATTCTGCTGCAGACAGAGCACCGTTCAATTTACATATCCACTGTGGACCAATGTTTTCCCTGCTGGGTGAAAAGAATATACATTTAATGGGACATTGTTTTTGCATTTGTCTGTTAACATTCATGAAACATGAAACATATTGTGCCACAGTTACCTACATATGCCTGGTAAAATGATGTCACATTTTATTTCTGACACCAAGAAACCTGTGCCATGCATGGTATTGAAACATTACAAACAGTACACAATTTTTATTATATTACAGATTTCTTGGCATTCTGAATCTTCACTGAGATACAAGATTTGAGGTTCTCACATCACTAAGATATGTTCTGAACAGAATCATACTTGAGGGAACAAGGTTTACTTACTCTTTTAGTAACTACAGGGCATTAAGTTTCCTTAAACTCACACGCAGCAAAATATCTTCCTCCAGACAATGTTTTTAAATACCAATATCAGTATACAATGAATAAAAAATGCAAACAATAAAATGAAAAGGTCCAATAATCAGATAATCAGGCAGAAGTATCACTTCCAAACTGAACACAGACACACCTAAAGCCTACATGCTTTTTCACACTTTCTAAATGTCACACACTTGTTCCAATAATGTGCCCTTACCTCTAATAAGTTCCGCACATCCCACTTCTCCCGCACCATATTGTAGTGTGCTTCACCACCACGCACCCTGTTAGGTTCACTATGAACTACAATCTTCTTAATCACAAAGCCCATTCCCTTGAAACCATCCTGCTCCTGTCGATCCTGCCATGTCGTGTCATTATATATCTTGTGCACTCGGTCAATCAGGCTGATCTGTCACACAAGAAAGACCATCTGGAGATTACACATAAGAATAAATGTCTCATTTATTTAACACAGACAAAAAGATGAAAGAAGGACCAAACTATTGGGTGTTAAAATTACAGACACCTGATACCAGTACACACATGGTAACAAGCTGAGCATACACCAGTGGCATTGATAAGGTCATCACAGACCCCAGTGCATGAGGGGCCTGTAAATCAGGGGACCCTACAAACAAACAGAATACTAAAATTTGTTGTGGGTTCTTTTGGACTGCGTTCTGTTCTTCCAACAGAAGGCAGTAGTCTAAGAGATCTGGGAGTAACTTTGCTAATAATTGTAGCGAGCACCCTCAATTAACAAGTCACGGGGGGGCCCCGACCAGTTATCTGTGACACTGGCATATACTGTGATATGCAGACTCAAAAGAAATAAACATATGTGTGCATTTTACAGTGCTGTTCATCAACCTACTCACTGTCATAATCACTACAGTTTGGGGGTTGTCATGGCCTAGCCCCAGAAGCAGATAAACTACATACAGCACAAGAGTGCTTGGAAGTGATTCCAAAGACTGTGCAAAATTGGAAAATTCTGGGGAAATTGCACCGAGGATGAAAGCCTGGACTTTCTGTTGGTAATCTGAGGAATCTGTCAGATGTCACTTAGAAGAGGAACAAAAAAAATTTGTGGAACTCTTGAAAACAAAATGTGTCATTTAAGAACAGCCTAAAATATACATGCAGCCAACAATGCATATGTAAACATTACATATAATATGCTAAGGTATTACAAGAAACAAAGTTCTTACCAAGTAATTAATTGTTGTCTTTGTGTTGCTGCCTCCCATTTCCTGATAGAAGCGATAATCAGCCACAAGCAGCAAGGGACATCTTGTTTTGGTTGGAGTGTATTCATACTGTTCAGCCTGCCGTTTGTTCCGTATGAAGTATTCCGTATTGTTGTGGTCATTGCCATCATAATCATCATCATCCCCTTCACGGTCTACATGGGCATTTTAACACACCGGCAATTACGACTTCACATCAAATCAGCATTCCTTGCAGTAAGTCAGATAGCTTATAACAGCTTCATAACAATTTTAATCCAAGAGGACCAAGTGACCTATGGGTAAGGCACTGGCATCCCAGGTTAGAGGTACTGACCAGCCAAATTCAGAATGTGTGTTGACTGCAGTCCTCCTTCATACATTACCTCTGACAAAGTCAAAACTTTGTGAATGTATTGATTACCAGACTGCCACAAAAATAAAAATTTTTTTTAGACTGCCGGTCCCCTCTGAAGACCATCTTCATCATCACACTATTATTTGGAGTAACTAAAATCTCTCTGTATTAGCATTATCACCTAAAATGCAGATTACTTTATCCTAGTCAGGCAGACAAAAGGCCAGTAAGGTCAGGGAAGCATAATAGCATCAAAATAAACAACAATATAATATGTTACACAACTTTCATATCAAGTATTATGTTGATGTAATATCTAATGTTGTCAGTTTGTTGGTGAAGGGGTTTGACGTTGACTGAATGACATTTGTTATTTGTGAGTGTCAGCATATTAAACAAATCAAACCGACACTTAGCAACTACATTTAAACTAATTTTACTTGAATTGTGTCAATGGTATTTCACCAGCACCAACATAATGGTTATACTGACATGAATCAGTCCCCAGGGACTCATCTGTGAAAACAGAGTTTCATATGGAATAAATGTCTTCATTACAAACAGATTAAATTTGGGGAATATCTGCTACCATTCAGGTCAGATTCTTTTGTCTTCCCATCTGCTATTTAAAATGCAAATATTAAATATACAAAACTATAATTTTGCCTGTTGTCTTCTATGGGAGTGAAACTTGGTCCCTCAGACGAAGGGACAAAGACAGACTAAAGGCATTCAAGCATACAGTGCTGAGAAGACATTTGGGCCTAAGATGGAGGCAGTAAAAATGGGTGGGTGAAAACTGCATAATGAGGAGTGCAATGATTCATACTCCTTGCCAAATATTATGTTTAATTAAATAAAGACGGATGAGATGCACGGCACACATTGCACATGTGGGAGAGAAAAGAAGCACATACAGGGTTTTGGTAGGAAAAACCTGAAAGAAAGAGACCACACAGAAAGCCTAGGTATAGATGGTAGGACAGTATTAAACTTGATATGAAAGAAATAGGATTGAAGGGTGCAGACTGGATTCATGTGGTTTAGGGCAGGGACCAATGACAGGCCCTTGAACATGATAATGAACCTTAGTGTTGCATAAAATTCAGGGAATGTCTTGACTAGCTGAACAAGGAGGACTCAGTGTCTTGTAGTTAGTTAGTTAGTTAGTTAAATGTTCACACAGGTCTTTATTTTCACTTGTCTCTTTTAATTTGTTCCTGTAAGTGACACCTTCTTGAAATACATGTCAAAAGCAAAAAACAGAACCATCTGCAGGTGAAGTAGAAATGTGTATATTCCAAACTGTTCAAATTTTGTATATATCCAAGAATCACTTTACAACAGTTCACACCATTCAAAAAAATCAATATAAACTGACCATATCTATTGCTGCCCATATCCTGAATAAATTTGTTCTGATAAATGTCATGACAGCCTGCCCTATCTAAAGCTCTTCTTTCTGTATCTTTAAATGCATTTATATTATGGAGGGATAAAGTTCCAGCTGTGACTGCCTGATGCTGCAATCAGAATGGCTCACACAGAACACTATGCACAGTAGGAGCTACACAGTACACAGACAATAAACAACTTACAAATGTTTTATATGTTGACAAATGTTAACTACAAGCTGTTTATTCTTAATTCAGTGAAATGTTGCAGATTAGTTTATAATAAACTATTGGTACAAAAGTATATCGACAAAGAACTGAAGTGAACTTATGCCTCCATTCTGCCACAGTTTTCAAATGTGTAAGATTCACATGATTGTCTCACGGTTCAAAGGATTAAGACAAAATGTAACGAATACACTTAGGACTTCATTAATCCAGAACACATAAACTAGGCTAATATCAGTATCAGGATAGTCACAGTAAGTACAAACTGCAAAGAATTTTCACTGTCACTTTTGTATGAAATATCTGCATGTTATGCATTACACACGCATTGCTCTACTGAAATTTCATTCCACCAAATATTATTCCAGTGATCAAATCAAGGCGAATGAGATTGGCTGGGCATACAACATGCATGAGGGAGAAAAGAAATGCATACAGGGTTTAGGAAAGGAAAGAGACAATTTGGAAGACATAGGCATAAATGGGAAGTAACTATTAAAATGGATCTTAAAAAGAATAGGATTGGATGGCATAGGCTGCATTAATTTGGCTCAGGATAGGGACAAGTGGTGGGCTGCTGTGAACATGGTAATAAACCTTCCAGTTCCACAAAATGCAGGGAGTTTCTAGATTAGTTGTGGAACTACTGGCTTCCCAAGAAGGACTTTGCTCCAAGGAATTAGTTAGTTAGTTAAATGCAGGAAAGTACCTGAACCCATTCAAACATGGTGTTATTAGCCCAGTTAATTTTGGATATTTACATTAAGAATGAGAATTTACTACATTATAAGATGCAGAGTCCTTTTAATTTTATGATATTCTACTACATTAAAAGGAGCAGTTGGTTAAAACAAGCCATGGGCACTTTACATCCTATCCATAATACCATCCACATCATCCTCTCATTTATCATGTCACATTATACAACCTAAGGAATAGACAAAACATTATTACATAAACAAAGAAAGAAAGGGAATTCAAACTCACATTTGTCTTCTCCCTCCTTTACGTAGCCACATGTCCGTGGCCACGTATCTGTATCCCTTGTCCTTCCCCGTGGTTCCAGCTAAAATGTATATCTGATTCTCGGTAAGCAATCATTGACTGGTTGTCCAAATGTGGCAGGTGCCGCCATGATGGCTGATTTAAATACAAAAGTTTACACATTAAGTTAGCCTTTGACATAGTATGTATCATTTCCTGTTCTTACAACATGTAGCTGGAAAATAACGAGCCTATGCACAATTCTGTTTGCTGAATACTGCTCTCTTAACCCTCCTACAGTCAGGGCTGGAGCTGCAAGTTTCCAGGTTCTTTTGTAAAAAAAATTGTAATAATACTTATAACAGAATCTTCTGTGTCCAAGATGACAAGAAAAGTAAAGTTGTCCATGTGCTTAACTAAGCACCATGACGCGAAGTCATACAAGGAAGTGGTGGTATAGCTCATTTCATTCTTAATCCAAGCACTGCACAGAGATGAGAGATTAGATATACACCCCAGACACATTAAGCTTTAGGAAAGACTCCCCAGTACCTACTAGGCAGGAGGCTGAGTGGGATCTGGAACAAGTCTGAATGCTGTGAAGAAGATAAAAATCTGTCCCTGGTAGGAAACATCCTGATTTCCCAGTCATCAGCCTACAGCCTGTGTTCATATAAAGCACAGATATACACTGGCACATTCATTCCTCAAAAGAAGGAAGGACATGCAGCGAAACTCTCTTAAGACAGTTCTGAAATTCCAAGAAAATCTGACTTCTTAAGCAGGAAATGTCTTAAAAGGGTAGGACCAAAAAGTTCTATTTGTTTTATTTTTTTGTGAACTTATTACATATGTATGCTATATTTGTATAATTTGCAGCTGTCTTAACACATTCTCACCTGTATCTGACTATCTAATCATTTTGTCTGTAACCTTTCATTCACAGTTTTATTTACATCTTTAACTATACTGTCACTGACTTTTCATTCACAAGTCCACATTTCATTCCAGATGTTTATTTTTCCTTGAAATATTTGTCAAGCGTGAGTTGTCTTGCTCTTTTTTCAAAAACAGTTGCAGTATGCATCTTCAGATTCCATAGGCTTTGAACTACGTGCTCTGGACCATCTGTATTGCTTCGCAGAAAATGTTCATACTTTTTGAAGACCATAAGGGGTAGTCAGTAGTTCCAGTCACTTTCACTAACTCTGCATGTCTTGAATTTATTTTCTGAAATTGTTAATGTAACTTATCTGCAAACATCTTAACCGGGGACGTCTTAAGCAAGTTTCACTGTACTTTTCATTAAACAGGTCTCAGACATATATATAAACTTCATAACTGTTCTCTGTGTATGTACATAGGAAACAATTTGGTATTATTAAGAAAGACAAACTTTAATTACCTCAATATGGTATGTCTCTTCTGGAGCATGAATAGTAGCAGTCATTACACCATCTTCTAAGTGGACACTTGCTTCAGAGGAAACCTCCCCAAACAATCGGCCATCATAAAAGTTTTCATGATCTGGAAAAAAATTCCAGCAATTTTCCCGTGATTGGGTTTTCAGTTTGTAGTTCATGTTCAAACATGTGACAAAATGCAACATGGGAGAATAATAATAAAGAGCATCTTAAAGACATGGGATTAGATGATGTGAGGTGCATTCATCTGGCTGAGAACAGAGACCAATAGCAGGCTCTTTTGCACAGTGCAATAAACCCTTGGGTTCCACAAAATGTTACCTAACAATACTGCACCAACATGCAGAACAATGTCTTACATCAGTGACGCAATTCTTTTATTTCTCACCTGTTACACATTTATATACCCTATCACTTCTTACTGTATACATCAATGTTTCTACTACTGCAACCATAAAAAATAGTACAAGATATAAAGTACTCCATCCTATAAATTTCCCTGTTGTTTCATGTGGATGTGAAACTGGAAAGTCATATTACAGGAAGAACATAGACTTAGGGTCCTTTAGTCTTTTCCAGGGCCCCAATGGATGGAAAATGAGAAGAAATCTGTGTTTATGATGTAACTGGTAAATGGGTGTTCCCACAGAAGGACAAGACTATATGTCCTTGAAGGGAACCTTCTACTTCATTTCCTTCAGGGACTAGCTGACAGAGACCACCATGATGACAAAGGGACAATTAACCTCCAAATTGTTGGTATCCACCTGCACCATGTCAGAACCCTGAAAACCACCATCTGATCACTAAGTGTAACTTACCAACAAATACAGGTTTTTCTTGACCATCTCCATCTACTGTGATAGCCTTAAACTTGGAATGGAGAATCCCCCTCTTTGGAGTCAGAATTAAACGGAAGTCTCTGAAAATTATTGAAGAGTACAATTTTTACACCTGCACACTTACACAAATAATTTCAAATCAAACAATTTAAATGTGCATACCTTCCAAGTGTGCTGAAGGCCACCTCTCTTATTCTGTTGAAGGGATGATCACTGTGCTTGACACCCCTCTTCACAATATTGTGGCTGAACTGAGAAGCATGAAGAGTCTCAAAGTGTTTCAGGTTTTTGTAAACAGAACCTACAATAAGCAACGTGAATTAAAAACACTGGGAATTTCTACATTTCTATAACTTACACTGCATCCTTCTTACAGTGATCCTCTTAAAGAGGACTGATCCAGCTTTCTTGCAGCATAACAGTGTAGCAGGCAGTACACCAGTATCACATGCTGAAGACCTAATTTAAAATACCAACCAAAAGACTACCTTAGCACATATTTTTGTTATATTCAGTCACTGCACACAAAATGCTTGTACTGTTTACAATCATCTTTTAAAAACATCATATTAAACAGACCAACAACAGCACAGTATTTGTGTCAAAAATTACTTAATAATATGCACACTGCTTATGTGCTTTCAGTTGAAAAAAATCTTCTACAGAACAGGAATGAGCTAAGAGACACTTTGGAATATATGTATGCATCGTCACGAAATTAAATGAGGTGACACAGCTTACAGCATTTCTCGTGCCAGGAAAACATTTTGGCCACTGGTTTCAAAATATAAATTCAACGTATGGGTCGCATTTAATTTTTACTACCGATATTGATATGTATGAAATACTATAAATTTAATCTTACCCTGTACCAAGACCACAAATTCACAAGGTAATTTTTCCCTTCTATCCCAACAAAATATTCCCAGTTCCTACATCCTATCTGCATAATCACTTGAGTCTTGGCATTCATTACCTTCCAACATTAGTTAAATTATTACTCTGCAATGTCTAATCGGCGTTCATATCTGAAATGTGCAACAGCCAGTATTTCTAAAGTAGTCAAGGTTATAATTAATATGTGCAAGACACTGAAACTTACACCTTACATAATTCGGTACTTCAAAAAGCAACAAGCACAGTACCAGGTTAAAAACACTACAGCCGAGGACATACATTTAAATCCAGTTTAATTGCAATGTTTTTTCAAAAACTATCTACAAACTTAAAAATGACCGACACATGTCGCATCCCACCTAACCCTAGTCCTCGCCCATCTACACGCACATACAGAAGTTGACAAAGTTGTTTACGCATGTGCTACAATAATGGGCGCAGTCCATGGAGTACAAATCTTTGCACAATGACAACACCACGGATTATGTATCTAATTTAATACATAAACTAACGTAACCATAAATTCAATTGTGTTTTAACCGTACGAACGTAACGAGGAAGGCCGATCCTTGCCGAAATAATCAGCTGAGAAACAGAAATGCTGTGACAGATGGGTACGATATTGCGGTGTTTTGATTTTAATATTCATTCGTTTATTAATTAGAGTTTGTATTAATTATGCATTAGCCCTGACTGTATTTTAATATTTATTCTGAGTAACTTAATTGAAATTATATATTCATTTGATATGTTTGTAAAGATATACGGGGGTCCCATGTAACTGAAAGCTGATAATGCTCATACATATTCATTTGATTGGTACAACACAGTTGGTATAACACCTGCGCATAATTGGCCTGGACAGGTGTTTATGTGTGTATCGTTTTGGGATTTTGTTTCGTTTGGAATAGCTTGTATCATTCGGTTAAGAATGCTATAGTTAGTTTTGTTGGTGAAGTTTCGTGTACTCACTGCTGCATGTTATTTCTGTTTATTTTCAGTATGTGAGCATCTGTAAAAAAATGCTAACTGGTGGAAAGAATACATTTCAAAGAGAGCTTTGTTTTCTTTTGTGGGTGTGTCTTTTATCGATGTGTCTGGGACATGAATATAAATTAAACACACAATGGAGACAAATATGCCCTCGGATTTACCTGAGTGCTTTTACTAGTTTTGCTCCAAGAGGAAATCAGACAGCAGGGGCTTATTCAAAGAAGGATGATATACATTCTTTGGAGGGGTGCATTACAAGTTGCTGTGAAGAAGAAGTCTGCAATGTTGTTTTCATGCATGATTCAACTTGTTATCACGTATGTCAACACATTTTGATTTTATCATTATATATGGTCTACTTTGAATTAAGTATAATATTACTGAAAGCTTATTTCTTCTGATCCTTAGATCATGTGTGTTAGTAGTGAACTGTGTGCACCGTTATTCCGTCCAGAGCCAAAATTTGGCAAGCATGTTACCTTGGTACTTGTTCAACCTGTTTCTCCAACAGAAACCTGGGGTGAAGTCATAGAATCTGCATGGGCTGATGACTACAGAAAGTATGTTCCTTTTATTATGTTTCCATGTCTGCATTTTGAAAGAATCTTGCATTGTTTCTGCACCACATTAATATCAGATACATAAATATTTAGGTGAATTATGTGAAGACTTGCGATGCAGCTGTTTTATTTTTGTGTTTTTTTTTACAGTAAAGACTTATCAATGGATGCTGCTGAAAGTCATAACAATTGTGAAGTTGGTTTGGTTGTAGACTGCCCTGTGAATGAAGTATGTGTACAGCTTGTCACACATTCTCGTAACGGAATATGCCAATGTGTGGAGGATTACCAACGCAATTCCACTGGGATCTGTACTCCTGTTGGTTAGTATACTGAGTGAAGTTATGGTACAGGGCTTTACAGTGCAAATGATGATTCTTTTTTTGACATGAAAATAGACTGGTGCTTATGATATTGAGTGAAGTTATGGTACATGGCTTTACAGTATAAATGATGGTTCTTTTTTTGACATGAAAATAGACTGGTGCTTATTTTTTTTATTTATTTATTTATTTATTCTTCTTAAGTACAGAAAATAAATAGTTTAAGATGACTGGGACTGGTAGACCATGTGAGATTTCTGATGGCAAACCATAAAAAAAACTGAATTCTAAATTGTTTCTTTCAGATCTTCATTGCAGGATTATTTACTGTACACTTTATCGTTTAACATGCCCCACAAGTAAAAATTTCATGTGTTCAGATCTGGCAAGTGAGGAGGCCACAATCCCCAGAGTATTATCCTTTCACCAAAAATAATCTTTAAACAATGCATAGAGTTGTTTGAATTTTTATACTGTTGTGCTGAAAGAAGGGATAGGTTCTTCTGCACTTGGACACGTGTTCTAAAAATTGGGGTCAGAATTTGTTGTAAATTTGTTGTAAATTAATGGTCTCAATCAAAAATGGGTTCAGTAATTTTATTTGCACTCATAGCACCGCACACACCAAACTTTATGTCATGTAATGGCACTTTTTGGATCAACATTGGGTTTTCTGCAGGCCAGTGCCTATTATTCTGAGAGTTTACATATCCACTGAAATGAAACCAAGCTTCATCGCTAAACAGAATGAGTGTGAAATCTATTTGTCCACCATGCACCCCATGAAGGTACCAGTTCACAAAACTTACATGATATGTCGTAGAGTTTGTGAGCCTCATTTGTGTTACATGGGTGAAAGTGCAGCAGTCCTGTTTCATTTTGTACCGATGATGAAGCAAGCCCATTTGCTGTGTAAGTGAAGCCAGTGATCTTCTTGGAGATGTCTCTAGTCTACTCCCAATTTCTTCCAGCTGTTCCTCAGCATTTGTCTCCTGCAGGTTCTGTTACTGTCTGTAATGCACCGTGTTGCTCAAAATCTTTTCATGCATTTGAAAATTGTTGTCCAGTTTGGAAAAGCCATATCAGGTTCATCTGGATTTATGGCACTTTTTGTAGGAACTGTATTTACATATCACATGAACATACACATTGCTTCAGTGGAGTCTACATAGTGACTGCAGATGACACATAGAAAGCTGACAGTCCATTCAATATAGTTTTCTCGGGCGCACAGCCGCGTCAGTTCGTTTGAATACAACGTTTCGGGGACTAGCTCCATCTCCATCCTCAGGCAAAACTGATTAAACATACAACTCGTCTGTCCCGTGCTTTTTTTCTACCTGGCGCGGCAGGGAGAATCAGACCAGTTTGTAGTGCCCACATAGTTAAATTGGTGGGCGGGCTGTTGACTGTTGTGCTCCCACGCCTCGCTGCGAGGTCCTTATCTGACGTATTGCGGGCTGCCAGGCTCTGCTCAGTATGAAACCGCCATCCCTGTTGAAGTTGTCCGGATGTAATTTTATTTCAATGGCTTCTTTTATTATGCGGTCCATGTATCCTTTTGTCCTGGCTAGTCTGCAGGTGTTATTGAAATCTATCTTGTGGCCTGTTTCCAGGGCATGTTGAGCAACTGCTGATTTATCTGGTTGCCCCAGTCTCAGGTGTCGTATGTGCTCTTTTCGCCTCGTCTTGATCGTTCTTTTTGTCTGCCGCGCCAGGTAGAAAAAAAAAACACGGGACAGACGAGTTGTATGTTAAATCAGTTTTGCCTGAGGATGGGGACGGAGCTAGTCCCGAAACGTTGTATTCAAACGAATTGACGCGGCTGTGCGCCCGAGAAAACTATATTGAATCATGTCGCCGCGAAAGTTTTAAAACTGACAGTCCATGATAAGCAACATGGGAACAAGCAAGTGAGTGGGGTTGGCTTATAACTTCAGCAACCCAACAGAAAGCGATTAGTGATTGTGAATAAAACGTAATGACCCTATATATGGAATGGTATTAACATGGATCTTATGGAAGTAGTTTATGTGTGGGTTGGATTGAGCTAGGAAAGGAGCAATATGCTTTGAAGCAAGTGAAACTGTTCTGATTTCTGCAGTAAGGCACCTGGTGGAAAAGCATGTACCCTTGTCCTTACCAGTGATTGTTATTTTTTTAACACTAAACATGAATTATCGTAACCCAACTTTTGGTGGTGACATTTCTTGTACACCAAATGAAATGGTTACACTGTCATGACTCACTTCTTTGTGAATGCAGTAACAGCATTTCAGTTACAGGTGTAATGGTTATACTGTCATAATTGTGTCATCAGGTCCTTTTATTGAAAATGAGATTGTTAACCTGTAAAAATGATGATGATGACAGTAAAATAGAAGAGAGCTTGTCATGTATTTTCTTCTTTATACTTTTCAGTATGAAGTATTTAGAATGTCTGTCCTGGCTTCCATTTCAGTATAGGCACCTACTACATGAAGCAGGTTCATGTGCATGCTAATGTAATGCATTTCAGCTGAAAATATGAAAGAGTGAATAACTTACTAGAACTCTATGGATGAATGATGTGATTTTTTGCTCTTGTAAATGAATTATATTTCCCTCATCATTGTAATGTATTTTACATTTTTACTGCAGCTGCAGGTAAATTGAAGTCTAACAGCACCATAAAAGCACTGCATGCTGAACTGCGGGCAGGCACGCAAGCTGTCCCCCAGCCAACTAAGGTTTGTTTGATTTATAAGAAACAAGAACAACATAATTCTGTAAATGGTAGTTCCTTTTGTGACAAGCTGGTACTGAAAGGAAATGGTTAGTAAATCAGAATGTAGGTCAGTACAAAGCAGGGAAAGGTAATGACAAAGTCATCCTTGTACTTAAGTACCATGCTATGAAAACATGGAGAATGGAGGTAAAGCTCCAAATTTTCTTGTCCTCAGCGCTAGATGGGGGTGATTGGTGATCAGCTTCTTACTTGAACTGCCTTACTCATGGGGAAAAAGCCTCTGATATGCACTGTGTATGGGGTTGAAGAAATAAGTTTAAAATGTTGTGGGGCTCAGGTGAGTCTGGTATTCTGCATTGGCCTATACAAAATATTACAGCCAATATTACAGTGAATGTATTTACTGAAGGAAAATGTGCAGCTCAAGTTTTTGACTATATGAGTACAGTCAGGGTAAACAAGACTGCACTAGACAAAAGATTACTGGATAATGGAACATACTGCACTGCAAAAATGAATTTCAAGTGTGTTTATGTGTGTGATTGTGTGAGCCAAGATAATATGGTCAGTATACTGACTAGGCTATGGGCTGGGCAATCTGGGGTTCTAATCTCCTGCCATGATGCAAGATTTATCTTTTCTTCAAAACATCCTGACTAGCTTTGGAGCCTGCTCAACCTCCTATTCAATGGGTACTGGGGTAAAGTGACCGTGGCGTGAAGCTGACCACTCACCTCCATGTGGTACTGAGGTTAAGAATAAGTGGAGCTATACCTCCACTCACCCCATATGACTTCATGATGTGTATAGGGGCAACTTTATATGTGTAACTATTGAGTACATTCTGGGTGTTCTAAGGCTTAAGAGATGAGTTTATAAAATGCCATCTGCCTTGTCAGCATATCGTTATACTCTCTGTTGAAGTAATACAGTAAAGCCCCAGTTTTACATTTCCGCATTTTGTATTTTCCACAATTTTACGCACCTTTTGTATGGTCCAGGCCAAATGCCTATAAGAACAGTGTTTCCAGATTTTACACTTTTCCTGATTTTATGCCATTCTTATGTGGTCCCCACGAAAATGTAAAATTGGGGGTTTTACTTTAGGTGGCTTCTTTGTTCATTATAAAGTTACATAATGTAATTGTATATATGAACCAGATATATTCGGAGGGCGATTTGGGAGGAAGGACAGATACATTTGTGCAAGAAGTAACTTCAAGCAGACCCATCAAACAGCTTGTTGTGTCAGCTGTCTCAAAGGAGGTCCGTCTTCCAGAAAATGAGGTTACACTATCAGCATTCACTGTCCCTGCAGAACAACCAGGTATATAATTTTTATAGTTATCTTCTTTATTTGTTTTAAGCCTTCTTGAATGTGCAATGTGATGAGATGCCTTGGTAAATTTTCTTTTATAATAGCATGCTTGTTTGTACAGGTGAACACTACAAATATGAGTGGACTTCCCTGGCACAGCCTGAAGGAGTCAACAGTGGCATTATGAATGATCAGAATGGGGAAACACTAAAACTGAGCCACCTTATTGAAGGGCTGTACATGTTCAAAGTTAGTGTCTCTGCACCAGGAGCATATGGTGAGACATATGCCAATGTAACTGTGCTGCCACGTGAGTATCACTAGTCCTAATTCAACATAGGTTTGTGCTGCACATTCACAGTACCCCTCACACTGGTAGTGCTACACTTTTTATGACTACCCTGTTCACGGTTGTTTTGTAATTCATAGAGATTCCATATCCAATCCCACTTACATGGATGTTGGATCGGTGAATGTATATGTGTATGTATGTATGTATGTATGTATTTCATTGTGAACAGGCATACTTCTTTATGTAATTTCAGTGCATTTTTGTGTTGACCTGTATCTACCTGATATTGCGTGATCCTTAACATGTCTATAAATTTAGGACTTGTAGCCTTGATAAAATGTGTGTTAAATTTCTTGCATGCATTGTAACACTCGCAATCTTTCATTCACCCTTCTTCATATTGTATGACTACGAGACAAGACTAATCAGGTTACATTAGCTGATGTTTGCTGTCATTCAGTTCAGAACTTTTTGTTTTCCCATCATCTGTTTAAAAATATAAAGGTTAGAATTTATGAAACTATAATTTTACATGTTGTTGTATGTGGAAATGAAACTTGGTTGTACTCTAAGGAAAGAACACAGCTTGAAGGTCTTTGAGAAGAGGGTACTGAGGTGACTGTTTGGAGTGAAGGATGACAGAGTAATGAGAGAATGGAAAAAATTGCATAATTAGAGACCTCATGTTTATAATATTTAATGAATTTTATAAGGTGATCAAGTCAAGAAGGATGATATGGGTAGGAAATGTTCTGAGTACTGGACATGGATGGTGGTGAGGAGTGGGGGAATGGACCTGTGTATAGCCCACATTGCTGATGGTTAAAGTGGAGGAAACTGCTATCACCCTTCAGAACTCAGTCAGATAGCAGCCTGAGTGGGAGAAATGAGGTGGGGAAACCTGAAAGGACAAGGCCATTTGGAAGACCTAGATGTAGAAGAAGGACATTATTAAATGGACTGTAAATAAACAGATGAGGTTGTGGACTGGATTCTTGTGGCTCAGAATAGGGTCTTATGCAGATGGCAGTGAACCTCTGGCTTCCATGAAAGCTAGAAACTAACTGGGCAGCTGTTGGCTTATAAAGGACTAAGTTTCATGCAGTTAGGTTATGTTAGCTACTTTGAGTAATGTAAATAGTATGCTGATGGTTTAAAATCTTCTGTTGGAAGTCATTTTGTTTCTTGTTTGGTTCATTTTAACAAGCTGTTGTTATCACTTTTGTGGGATTATTTGAAGATACTTTCATGAATTTCATTTTAAGACAAAAGTATTCACTCATCCCTGCAACTGTCTTTCCAAACCCCTACCTTTGAATACTCCTGTAAGGTTATAATGACTGTTAAAAGAAAATCTGTATCTTCCAAAGACTCACATATTACCATAGAGGGGCATATAATTATTTACAGGTTGTAGTTATTAGAGAAATCTGAAGGAATATGAGAGGGTAATTTAAGTCAGTGACTTCATGCCCTGAGCTGATAGAATACTAAATGGGTGATTTTATAGTATTCTAGTTGAGCTAGAAATTTAGGAGAAGATACCAGTAAAGTTTTTCTGTGATTTGTTTAGCAATGCATATCAACACACCTCCAGTTGCTGTGATCTCTCCATCATCCCAGACAGTGAAACTCCCAAACACTGGTGCCGTTCTGGATGGCTCCAGTAGTAGTGATGATGACAAAATTGTGAGTTGGCACTGGGAACTGCAACAGGGACCTCTAGGTTACCAGCCACATTTACAGGACACATCCACACTCCAACTTGACAATCTAGTGATACCTGGAAACTACACTTTCAAGTGAGCAAAATTATGAAGAATGAAGTGAGGATGCCTTCTAGTAGCATGCTGTAATACAATGTGTAGTTGAAATTCATTAGTTGGCTCAGAATGCTGGTGAAACCAGAGTAGGTTAAACAAGGCATTCTGAGCAGAACTCGTGAAATGTAAGTCCTACATATATATTAACCTTTTAAAGGCCTGCGTTCCCATAGGAAAACACCTGTAGAAGTTCACTATATATATTTAGGCAACAAGGAAATATACTGCATTTTTAGACATGCTGCCTAATATTTGTTTTATTTTCTACAAAATGCCATTTACTTCATAATTTTATCTTTTTCTCTTAAAATAATACTAATATTTTCATAAACCATGCACTAAAATTTAAATACCCACTCCAGCAGGATAAAGGTTAATGTTGTTATTGTTATTTCATTTTATTTTTGTGGAGAATTCACTACTTGTGTAAAGATTCTGTATACATTATATTCATCAGCTGTAACCTGAAAGTTTCATGATGTCATGTTTGTTTTTTTGTGGATTTAGCAGCAACATTTCACAAAGTATGTAGGTGTGTTTATGATCTCTGCGGCAAATTTCACATGCCTTGCTGCAACAATTCATTCATTATAGCCATCAAATCACACACACACACATACACAGAAACAATGGCAATCTTATAAGCTGACTTTTTCCCTTTTTAGGGAAGAAAGTAGGCTAAAAAGGAGATTAGATATTGATTTAAGCAAACAAGTGGAAAGTGCTGTGTGCATCAGGTAAAAACAGGCTTGACAAGTCATCCTGTGTGTAGCAGAATAGGCATGTTCTATTCACTTGTATCACATCATCTGTTTGTTTCAGGTTGACTGTTGAGGATTCACACCATGCAACTAACTCCACAACAGCCAACATAACAGTTCTGAAAGTAACAGACTACCCTCCTGAAGCCAATGCAGGGCAAGATATTATTATGTACCTTCCTCACAACAGCCTGACACTAAGCGGAAATCTAAGTACAGATGACAGAGGTATTGCTAGCTGGGAGTGGACTAAAAGTCCGTCCGATCAGGATAAAGCTGTAGACATGCAGGTAGTGTGCTGTTGTATCTTGAGTGAAATTCACAGTTTGTCATTGTTATCATTGCTTTTTATCATGACCATGATCACTATCACCATGTACATCTTTGTTTTTGCAGTTGTCACTTTGTATTATTATTTTTGCCCTTACCATTTCTTTGCACATTGTGTTCATTTGCATTTTTCTCCGTATTCTTCATGTTATCTCTCTGTCCCGCTTCACCATAGCTCTCCACCTCTCCTTTTATTCCCACATTTGAAGCTGTTCATACTATTCTGTTATTGTAATTTTACCTAACATCCATACCTTGCATGATTTGAGGTTTTAACACTGTTGATGAAAATAAGTCTTCTGGGAGGTGACACCATGCCAAATCCCAGAAGACTTTTATTTTATCCATACCACTCCTAATTTTAATTTTTACAATATTTTCCCCAAGCTGTTCTTCTCTCTAAGTCTTATTGCTTGTTCTCTCTTGCCTGGTTATATTTTGTGTTCTCTTAGTACATCTTTTATTATGTGATAAATGGTTGTAACAATGCAGAAGATTAGTAATCTCTTCATGTTTAATTATGTTGCATTTCTTCTAACAGAAGCATGTTATACAATATGTCCATTCATTGTAGAACACCCGGACACCATATCTCCAACTATCAAACTTAGAGGAGGGAATGTACACATTCGTTCTGAAGGTTACTGACACCTCAGGGCAGTCTTCCTCCGCAGAGGTGCATGTCTTTGTGAAGCCACCCACAAACACGCCTCCAGTTGGTATGTGTTGAGCCACCCACATTTCCATTGACAAGCATGTCTATGTTTTGGAAACAGCTGTTTAAAATAACCACTCATGTACTGTTACACATGCAGCTTTTGAGAATGGAGGGGCATTCAGTCATTTAGATTGACATATTGTTGTGATATGTTTTTCATAAGTGTAAGGTACAAACATAAAACATGTGTGAAGATTTATGGGTACTGGGATGTAACACTGTGTATGGCAGAGAGGAACCAATGTTTCAGAGGAGCCTGCTGCTTCCATCTTCAGGGCAGAAGAGTGGAGGTGGCAGGTCCTCTGAAAGTAAGCAAAACTACACAGCATCACATTCCAGAGGACAGTAATCTACACCCTTGTTAGCTGTACCAACTTTGGCCTTCTTGTTATGGAGACTAAAGATTGAATCAAGCTGTAATGCCACAAAGAAGAAGGCTGTGTTTTCTTACTGATTACAGCTAATGCTTATTTTACAGCAAATGCTGGGAAGGATGTTACTGTTTCTTTGCCTCAAACATGGGTCCTTCTGGATGGATCTCAGAGTATTGATGATAATAAAATCACTGCCTGGAAGTGGGAGCAGCTGAGGTGAGAGGACATTTTAATATCATGTAGTTTCTACTCCCATCACAGGGTAATGAACTGAGCTGCCACTGAATGTCAATGCAATCAGTTACAACTCCTTCATTGTCAGTCTTAAAAAATACAATTTAATTGATGTTGCAAGTGTCATACAGAATGATGTCTACAACTGCTATGAAGTATTTATATTTTCTGCTACTATTAGGGTATTTTCCATCTCTGTCACCAGGGCATAGTTATGTGCAGTAATCAAAGATAACAGAGACATTCAGTACTAAAGATGAAAGTAATGACTGCTGGAACTTATGATTTTTTACCAATGATATAATTTATTTTGGCACTGTAGAATATGATGATACTGTTTTATTTCTGATTTTATTAATAGAGGCCCCAGTAAAGTGGTGTTTTCTGCCAGCAACAGTTCATGCACAAATGTGACTGAGCTGACAAAGGGAGAGTATGAGATCCAGCTGACCGTCACTGATGATAATCAGAACAATGCCAGTGACTCAGTTGTGGTCACTGTCACACAGAGTAAGTTTCTTGTTATGTTGTGTATGGATCAGTTTACAGATATTATACTTCTAAAGAAATAAGCTAAGACAAAGATAAGTGAGTGACCTGTCAGTTGAAGACATCAATAAGAAAACATCATAGTTAAACCACTCTCACAAAATGAATTCGCGGTATGCTTCAAGGTCTGGAAGGCTTCTATGGAGTGGTGTGTAGCTTCCCATGCCAATTATTTCAAAGGGGATAACGTAGATATAATAATTTAATAAATGAAGTGCATTTTTGAAACTAGTCTCATTATTTAATAGCCATGCCAAGATTTAACCCAGCATGTTTGCTTACTCATGTAGTATAATACCAGTGTTTTGTGATACAGTCAGCCATCTAAAGACAAAGTAGATCATATTCCTGAAATATCATGTACAATTAATCTCTCTCTCTCTCCTCTCTTTTTTTTTTTTTCTTCTTTTTTTTTGTGAGAGGGAGGTGAGCAGTGGATTTGACTCTAAACTGAGGAAAATCTTAAACAGAGGAAGATTATTGACTTGGGATAATTGAAACTGAATGTTAAATAAGGGTAAGCGTGAACTGGAGAACATTAAATGGGGATTCCTCTGTATTTTGTATATAGCTCAGACAACTGAGTGCTGAAAATAGTTGAGGATCTCACTGCAGTGCCTTTGGCATGTGACACTGTGTGGCATGATAGGTAGGTACCAGTGCTTTAGAGAAGCATGCTGCCTCCTTCAGGGTTTACTCCAAAGAAGGTGGCACATTCCTCCAAAATACTGTCCCTCAGTGGTATCTCCACCTTGTTGAAGGCATATTTGGCCAGGTGAGGGAGCTTGCATGCACCAGTGGACTTGAATGCAAAGCTGGTGGCAATCTAACTGCTGGTAGGGCCACCCAATCAAGGCAGGTGTTGTGGGAGGTGCCAGGCAGGGGTGGCTGTGGCCTGAAAATGGGCCAAAGCAGCGTAGAAGATGAAGAATCTAATACTACATGGTGTCACATCCAAGAAGACCATGATGTTTATTGACTTTATAATTTTACAGACAAGAATGCGAAGCCAAAGGCAGATGCTGGAGGTGACCAAGCCATTGTTCTCCCAGTTAGTGTTGTTGTGTTAAATGGCTCTCGGTCAAGTGATGATCTTGGCATTGTGAAGTGGGAATGGATACGAGAGTCAAGTAGTCTTGCGCTTGGGCGAGTCATAGCTAACTCTGATAACTCGTCTGTGCTGATGGTAAGTTGTGGTCTCCTTCAAAGAACCTGTAATAAACTTAATTTTATTAACACATGGCTTGCTGAGATCATAGGTATTGATCCTAAACTGAGCATAGGTTATTTTTGACAATTTATAAGCTTTTACAACATGGGAAATGGGGAGATGTTCTAGTATTACTGAGCTTATGTTCTTTCTCTGATTCTCAATACAGTACAGGTACAATTGCTGTAAATAAATGAGTCATTCCATGACAAAGAAACAGAATAACCAAGCATACTAGTGTACTAGCTTCAAATCTCAGCCTGGAGACTGCTGTTCCAAGTAAAGATTTGTTGTGGTTTTCCTCAGTTTGTCCAGGCAAATATTTGGACAGGATGTAAATTATTTCACACCTATTCCTTCCATGTTGTTTCCAATTTATTATTGCCTAATCATCCTATCATTCAACACTATATAATCTGAGTTACTGAAAACATCAATAGTAAACCTAGAATAAATTAAATACCAGATAATCATGGTCTTCAGCCTGAACTGCTTAGATTTCCATGAAACTTTTGGATGTGTAGACTTAGGGCAAGTCTTCCTTCAGTGGTGGGGCCTGTTATTTATTTATTTATGGTTTGTTTAAGGATGCTGTGTGTAATATAAGGTGGTAGAATGAGTAATGAATAATGTGTAGAAAAGGGTGTGGAAGAAGATGATCATGGCATAAATTGACATACTTCCAAGTTTTTCATAGATGGACTGAGACCATTCTCATTTGTGTACAGTTTATTTGAACCCAGCACCTCCTGAATACAAGGTAGAAGCAATAAAGCATATGCCTATTGGCTGATTTGTAAATAGAGCACTGGTAGAGGTAACTAAAGCTGCTGGCTGAAAGAGTTGCTACAAGCCAGGATTTGAGAGAATTGCAGTGACAAATGTCATGACTTGTACGCTTCAACCAGGATTGTTAGGGTAAATAAATGAGTTCATGCTGTACTTTGATTTATCTTAGGTAGGAGGTGATATTAATAAATCTTTAGTGATGGATCTTTGAAAGCAGTCATTTGAAGGTCTGAGATGGAAATATAAAGATAATATTGAATTGGATTATGGAAAAGTCATGAGGATGTACATTAGACAAGCAATTTGTGGGTTTGGTATCAGCAATATTGAATCTAATCAAATAAAGTTTTACAAACTGATGACTGCACTGTGATGTGGCTGAAAAACTTGGGCATTTACAAAGGGAGATATTTCATGAGCATAAGCAGCCAAAAATAAATTTCTGTAATTTCTTATTGGATGTGGATTAATAGAGTACAAAGGCATTGAACATATCAGGTGAGAATGAAACATTGTTTCCACATATGACAAAATGGAATATGAACCAGTTAGTAATGTAGCTATGTAAATGCTGAGTTATATTAAATGCACACTCCTTTTACTCTGTAGATGAATTTCTTAAGAGTACTGTTAACCTATAATACTGACGTCTAAGACTGCACATAGAATGTTTAAAGCATTTTGCAATGTACATTTTTGTATGATTTTGTATGTTATGACTTATTGCACATCCTCTTGTCTTGTGACAAAATTATGGATCCATGGAATTTATATATGTATGTATGGATGGAAGAATAGATGCCAAATAAGATGGCTGTAACAATACTAGACATTTTCATGACCTCTGGATCCAGAGAGGTCAGTATGAGTATTTTTCATGCACACAGCTAGTGCAATTCTAAATTCTGTGTGTCTGGATAAATAGCAAGGGTGACACTGCTAACAGATATCCTTCCTTAGCTCACAGATGTAGTCCCTGGCCGCTATGTCTTCCGTCTGCGTGTTACTGATGAGCAGGGTGTGACAGACGAGGACACTGTCTCTGTCATTGTCAAACATGGTAAGCAATACAAGAAGCTGTCGGCATTTATCAAGACGTGACAGCTGGCCTTAGATATCTGAGATGACAACTTCATCAAGATGAAGCTTTCACCATGGACTAATAACTTTTTGTTTGAATTGATATTGCTGTAATGGAGTACTTCAAATTACATTATACTCTAAATGTGTAATGACATATAGCAATATTACAGAGCCAGGATAGCATAGTCTTTTAATGACTAGGCTGTGGGCTGTACAATGGATGAATGGGTGGTTTGATTCCCAGCAGACGTAGGAGATTTTTCTCTTATCCCAAGCATCCAGACTGGCTCTGGGGCCCACACAGCCTCTTGTTCAGTGGGTACTAGGGCGACTTTTCTGGTGGTAAAGTGGCCAGCACGTGAAGCTGACCAGTTAACCTCCATCTAGTGCCTAGGTTAAGAATGAGGTGGTATGATTAAGTGTAGCATTTGATGATGGGTGTTACTGACTGTACTTGTGTTCTTACTGTATTTACAGGAAATCTTTGTACATAGTACTCACTGAAGGAAATAAGAAACATGCACGAATTTTGTTAAAAAAAAGCCTCAGAAGAAGACCCACTTTTAAGAGTCCTCCATGTAACAGAAATAATAATATTAAAAAAAATGTCAGATAAATATAATGTGAAGATGTGAACTGGACTGATCTTACACTGGTCAAGGTTCATTTATGATTTTTGTAGCACGTTTGTCATGATTATCCTGTCATTCCAGTAGATACTGGGGTAGCATATTGAAATATTCATAACTACCAAACAAGTGAGGAAATATTTACATAGCAGTATAATATTAAAATGGGCTGTGGGGAATAGTGATTTAGTATAAATTGGATTGATGTGGTTCAGACTGTGGGCCAATGGTAGGTTGATTTGTCATTGGAGTCTGTAAAATTGTCAGACCCTTACATACTGCAGACAGAGCTCACTCAAAATCATTCTGTATGTACCTGTTTATGTTGTTACGTACCACATCTAGGTAGTTGCATCATATGTCTGGTTCACAGATCCACATTTGAACCATCTGGTTGAACTAACACTAAACATAGAGGGCCATATGCTGACAAAGGCCCAGGAATCTTCTCTTGAAATGAAGCTGTCATTGCTGCTACGTGATGAAGCAGAAATACATGTGCGTGAACTGCGCACAGAAGATCGCACAGGCAGGGCTGTTATTGTGTTCTATGTGGAACAGAGAAATGGCAAAGGTATATTGCCAGGTCCAGTTGTTGTTGCAAGACTGAAGGAGAAGCTGATGCAAGACTCGGTCTGCTGGAGTTGTCGGTGGCCAACATCCAAACTGCTGTGTGCCAAAACAACTGCTCAGGTGTGTAGAATAAAGGAGAGGTGAGATCACTCAGCATTCAGAACTTCCCTGTAACACAAAGGAAGTATTACAGAAGTTACAGTATGAAGCATTTTGGTATTTAAAATAGGGGATTTATGTCCATAGTCCAGTCAAAGTGACCAAGCAACTGGGATTTTATTTACAATGGAAGTTTAAATAAATTTTTCTGTTTGCCACAATGATCGGGCAAGGTATTGTACCCACACAACATCATATCCAAAGGTGTTAAATGGAGTGATAACTCTATTCAAATGTGAAGCTGACATGTAGAATGTGTGAAATGCCCTGAATGCCATAGTTTGCATATGTGAGAAATTTTTTACATTATGTCCCTTTTTCTTGTATTGTACAACAGATCAAATTCCCATAGAATTTCTTCCCAGTGTTTTGCAATAAATGTTTCTGTGGTTTTTATAAGCACAGAAATGAGGGCAATATTCTTGAATCACATAAGTAAATACGGTATTTGTGTTGTGAATGTGGTACTGTGGATTATGTCAAACAGGTCATGGTGTCTGCGACCAGGTAACTCGGCAGTGCCTCTGTGAAGCATTCTGGATGCAGAACCTCATCATGAAGCACCTTGGGAGTGGTGACTCTAACTGTGGTAAGTGTCCTGTCATGTAGCAAGCTGCTGGGAATGGTAGTGACCTGATGGGCATATCTAGAAAAGTGATTATGTACTTATTACTGGTGTGACAATAAACCAGTGTAACTATGCGCAAGTCAATTCCACTTTAAAACAAGACTCTCTACAAGACCTGTTTGAAGGTATCTGATGTACAAGTATAACCCTCCATATGCGGAAGGAACACCCATACAGAGGTACATACTAATATGAAATAATAAATTAAAAATTAACAACAGTGTATCACACATAGTGTGTTTTAATTTCATAGTACTGTTAGGCATTCTTTGTATGTATGTGTGTCGTGCATATTATAACATGAAACACCATTTTTGTCTTTTCTGTAATTTTCTGTCCATTGATATCAGTCCATCATGTCTTTCAAATTCTATCTGTACCCTCTTTGATATTTTGATGATGTATGGGGATACAGAGGATAATGACAGAATGAACAGCTTGGCCGGCCAAATACTGAACTGAACTTCATGACTGTGCATACACAGAACAGCTGGAAGTGTAAGTTACTGTATGGTCAGCTGGGTCCCTGTAAAAATACCAGAGTGGCCTGTGAACCAAATATGGTATAAGAATCAGTGCTATTTGTTGTAAGAGTGATGAATAGTTTGAGTATGGATTCTGTTGCAGACTGGAGCATACTGTATGTTGTGATTGTGCTGTTCATCAGCGTTCTCTTGGTGGTTGGTTGCGGCTGGGGAGTTGTGTCTCTGTTCCAGCATGCCTGCACACGTCGGCCACACAAGCGTCAGCGTTACTCACTCCTGGATGAAGGTGAGGATGATGCTATGATCCCCAGAGGTAAGGCTCCACTTCAGTCCTGTTCATGCAGTCTGTAGTCATGTCATGTCTTCGTATGTGGTACTTGAATTGAAAGTGGTTGATTTCTGTTTTATTCTCTCATGTTCTTCAGTCAGAAAATAATACCATTTTCAGATATGAACATGCACCAGTTAATTTATCTAATGCTAATGAGTTATTTTCTTTGAAATCCGCAGCATCACATGGAAAAATGATGCTGTCACAATCTGATTCAGACTCAGATGTCTTGTTTGAGAGCCGGAAGTGCAGGCAGAATGGAGATGCCAGGAATGGACATGGGAAAATCCGCAACGGTTTTGTAAAGCCAGGACGTCGGATCAAAACATGAAGCATTTCAGTGAATTATGTATAATGCGTCACCAGAATGAAAAGGACAGAAGCACTTCATTTGAAGATCAGAGGCTACATCAGGAACTTGTACGATTGTGTCCAGTACACAAAACTGGGGTATTGTGTGGAAAGTATAGCCTCTGTGGTTATATTATTTTTATTGTTAGAATTACACAATACAAAGTTTGCTACTGGCTCATATTTGTATTTTATTATCATTGTAATTTTACGTGCTAATGAAACGTTCGATCGTCTGTGTACCTTACATTATGCAGATGCAAATTTGATACACATAAAGGACTGCCCATATTGGAACTTTAAATCTTTATTGAGGAATGTGATAAGACAGAACAACAAAAATTCTGACTCACAAAATAACAGTGTATTTTTTTAAATCTTGGGTAATTATCTCAATGCCAAATTCAGCAGTTATGTCTTTTTACAATTCTGGACCTGTGGGATGTTGCTTTGTCAGAAAGTAACAGTATTCCTCAGACAGGTTTCTTCTCCTGTTTCATAAACTCCAACCGATTTGTTGGTTTCCCTGTTCATATGGCCTTAGTCCATGACATTTAATTTTTTGGGGTTATGTAAAGGACAAAATGCTGTCCTCAGAAGTAACATTTCTACAGCAGTTCAGTGAGTAGTACCAGAACCTTGAGTTATACTTGCCCCAAGCATGTTTGATGACATGTGGCAATAGCTGAATTATAAGTTAGATATATGCGCTGTAAGTGGAGCTGTAGCAAGTAATACAGACTAATTCATTTTGTTGTCTGGCTTGTCACGTTCAGTAAGTGTTTAAATTTCAATTACTGCATTGTATATTTTACAAGAGGTTTATACTGTATTTTGAAGAGGAGTCACCGGTAGTGGCACTCTTGCATTTATTCAGCACCTGCTTTACTGTCATGATGAATTTCATATTATGTTAATTTTTATACATATAGTTAATGCACAAAATGTGGGTCTTAATATCACAGATGGATTTAATTTGATGTTAAAGGTTCTAAATGTGTAAGCAGCACCTTAACAAGTTTGTCACAGTAGCACATAGTAGAAAATGTGTCTGCAAGTGAACCAAAACTGACATCTTGCAACAACATACATACTATTGTTGGATATAATGAGCCAAGGATGAAGAGGATTTCTGTTGGGCTGGAAAACAAATTCTAGGTGTGGATTAGCTTGACAGTTGAGACATGTCAAGGAAATGTGCTCCTTTAACTCCCTATTATGGGTTACTGACTTTATCATGCTTGTTCTATCATGGGGGTTTGATCTGTGGCATGAGGCATTACAATTTCATGTGATGATTTCCAACATATAGCCTGAATGTATTTTCTTTTGCTCTTTGTTTGTCTCAGTTATGGCTGCGCATTTCTTCCTCTTGCTTTTAAAGATCAAACTGATCTTTCTAATGCTTCAAACATACAGCAGAGCTTCTTGCTTGGAAGAACTGGTTTTCAAGGTAAGGTAAAAGCAGTGCAAACTAAGCCACATGGAAGCCGTGAATTTTGATATCATTTATTGACCAATTTTGATAGATATTACTTGAGTGTCACTTGCTTTGAATTTTAAGAGCAATTTCTGTAATTGCTTTTGTGTGAGCGGTACAGTGCTTTCTGTCAATGCTGACTGCACACATGAGCGTTATACAAAACTAAAAAACATTTGTTGCAAAATGGTGGCGAGTCAACGGAACGTGATTACAAGGAACCTTCATATAGAGTTGGCATTGTTAGTGAATATAATGACATAAAGCTGAAAAGTCATCTATTGCTCAAATGTAGAATTAAAAGCTGGCATTTCTTTCAACAATGTATATTCTATAAATTCATAACGTAATGAACTAAATGAGCACTTTACCAAGTGTCACTGTTTCACTCTAATGTAACACCACCACCACAACAATCCATTAACATACTCTTATTTGCATTAGCTATTACCTTATGTTGCATGAGACATTTAAGGAGTCTGCCTATTCTTTGGTAACTTCCATCTAAGTGCCTGGAGTTTAAGATGCATGTCCAGCTTGGTGATCTTACATCTCCCCATCCAGACATCGTTAAGCTTCCCTATCCAGAAGAAAGTCTCTGTTGACATTTTCGCATCATGCTTTACATTCTGTACATTCTTAACTTACGTTTATAAAGATGTTTAAATTTTGTTGTGTTTTGTTATCAGCTGTCAAATTGTCGAGGTAATGAATAAACCTCCATTCCTCAATGGCATGTTGTGTGAACGCAGGGCACCCTTAACTCTTACCTTTACCTCCACTGCACAGATGCTGTTTCAAGTTTTATTATAAATTCATTATTAGACAAGAGTCTACAAACTTTCAATTTTGTTGCTAACAGACATGTAAAGTCAGTGCTGCAGTACTTTACTTACTTTCACAATGAACCATGTTCAAGAAGCTTCAATCAATGTCATAACAAACACACAGCATGTAAAATGAACTTACAAGAAAAAAACTTTCACTTTGCTAAACTGTGAATGCATACAGAGAATGCTAAACTGTGAATGCATACAGAGAATGACAGATACTTAAGAAATGTATAAAAGAATGTTCAGAAAACTGACAAAAATGTAAATATTTTGAATGTGTTTTACTTAAGGGACACAATTGTTCTCCATTTTTTACATTTAAAGTGGCAGGCTGATAAATAATTTTCGTTTTTAATAATTAGATTCCCTAACTTAAACACGTGTTCCTGCACAACTTAAAAATGGCATGAAGGTCATCTAGTGAACAGAAAGTGGGGGTTCAGGTTGAACATGTCCCCAGTTTACATCCTTTTATGATGTTATGAATCTACAACTTCCCATGACTTTTATTGAAACATTCTGTGTTTATTACCAAGATTAGAATACTTGAAGGCTTTGAATCACACCAACTGTTATTGAATTTCCCCTCCCTTCTAGTTTTATTTTCTTGCTTGTTTACATGTCCTACAGTAAGTTTCATACAACAAAAACTGACAGTAGAATCAACTGTATTCAGACATACGAGGTAGTTCTGAAAGATAAACCAGTAGCAGTTCCTCTATATATATTTAGTTTATTTATTTCCTTGATGTTAAATATTCATTGGTTTAATTAATGACCTTCCAGCTGTTCATATTATAATGTGTTAAACTGTAGTATGGTTAGTGAGAAATGAAATGGAAAGGGTGTGGAAGAAAGGAGGCATGGCCCAAATTAATGTAGTGCTCTGGAATTTGCCTGGAAGGAGGGGAAAAACACCAAAACTTAAAGTCAGAATGTTAGTCTCTGGGCCAAGATTTGATCCTGGAACATCCCAAGTACAAAGCAGGAGTTTTAATGTCATGATTGTGATATTTGGTCAGTGAAGAAATTTATGCTGTAGTGCATTGACTTATCTCATGTCCACTCATGTGAAATTTGTGGTCGACAAATTGGCAGTCAGGCAGATTTTTCACCCAAGTATTTCAGTTTTCCTCCACCACCCTGCGCATGCATTTATCAAAGTTTTGGTGTGCAGTAGTCCTGACCAGCTGGAAATGTATCACATCCTTGGTCACAGCCTTTTATTTTTCTGGAATCAGAGTAAGGACGTTGAGTAATGTGTCAAGAGAAGTATCATTGACAGTGTTGACCCTGTCATTGCCAAGTCCGTGTAAAAATTGCTAGGTTGCTTTACAAAACGTTAAAAAATGCTGACAGAGTGACCTCTGTGCACAAGAAGTACAAAAATCTTGAAAACATTATACATGGCCCTGTCTTCTCTTATATGTGAATTGCAGACAATAAAAACTCATCCTGTAAGCACTGGTCAAGTCTGTCACCATAAACCTACCATAATAGGTCAATCTTTATTTTGAGAAAGGTGAATGAATCCTTTCTTTGTAACAAATGAGATATTTTAATTAGGAACACTAGGCACTTCTGCTCCGAGTAAATGTATTGTTTAACATTGTTAGTGGGCTCGCTTTTCTTTGTGACACTTCATCAACTGACATAGTGTCTGAGTTATCACTGATACTACATTCAGATATTCCTAGCAAGAATAAAAATGTTTCATTTTCCCACCCTGTCCAGAGTGGCTGCCCAGCCTTATTGAATGATTATTGGGTGCTGTTTTCCTGAAATTAACCTTTAAACAACTGGGTTGGTATTTAAATTTTAGTGCATGGTTTACCAAAAAAAAAAAAAAAACGTTTGAGCATAAAAAGATAAAATTATGAAATAAGTGGAATATGGAAAATAAAACAGAGATTATGCAGCATGTTTTAAAAATCAGTAAATTTCCTTGTTGCCTAAATATATAAAATGAATTTCTGTGGGTGTATTTAACATTCATTCGCATATGCAAACAGATCATTTAAAGGTTAAATCGGCCAGAGCATAAAGCCTACAGTTTACCTTCATCTAGTACAAAAATTAAGTTTGTGTAGCTCTGAGTCCACCCCTCCCCCCATATGTGTTCATGGTATTCTGCTTACAAACAAGAACAAGTTTTTCTTTGCTTTTCTACATACAAGTAAACAAGGTATTTTTGCTAAGTAAGTTTCAGCATTGATGAGATGAAGTAGGTAACAATCTTGTGAAGGTGGTGATGTTAAGGTATTTGTCATTATCCTGGCTCTGTAATGGGGACCAAACATCATTGAAAATTGTTGAACATTGTTCAGTCTGACAGAGCATTTATATGGCAGACTGTTGACTTTTAGCTTTGAGGGTGGGTGCTTTTTTTGTATTCAGGACTACGTTATGCTGTGTATAATATTAGTTATACATATTCCAACCTTCAGAGAGTTACATTCCATTATCTTCTGATTGATTAAAGGAGAGTACCATTGGAATGTTATATTATTTCCTGTTGCTAAGTACTGTGTACATAGAACAACTATCTAGTCATGCATCAAGTTCCATAACAAAGTATTTTGAAGTGTTTTAGCATTGAATGATGACAAATGTAAGTATAATTGAGATAAGAGTAGACATGTTGACATGTATGTAACCAAATAAGCTTTCATAGAAAGTACTGCAGTGTGGGCAGTGCATATCCTAACCCTTAATTGTTACAAGATGGACACAACAGGTAATATAACTTCATTCCAGGTCACAGAAGCAAGCCCCACAGGCCAATCTTCTTTATATCATCTCAAAGTGATATGCCTCCCCCTCAAACCTACTCCCCTGTATTCCATGCCAGCTGTCTAGCCATTCTGTTTGCATGAATGTTAGTAGTGACAAGTGCTTTGGGCTGGCTTATGTAAGCCAGAGGAGGCTGGAGAGGAATACAACAGGCAGAGAGGGGGAAGCCACAAGTGCTACCATCTGTGGGACTTCCTTCCATGGCCTTGTTATAAACATGTTGTGTTGATCAGCTACTATGTTGCAAATTGGGTTGTGGTTGTTTCCAATAATGAAACTGTAAATAGATGATACAATAGTCCATAGGCCTACCTGCATCAATGGTGATGCATGTTGTACCAGATACTGGAGTCCAAGAAAAATCTGTGTTGTGCCAAATTCTGGAGTACAAGATAGATTCATGTTATGAAAAATTATGGGCTGAGAAATGTATGTATATATGTATGTATGTATATATATATATATATATATATATATATATATATACATAATATATTTTTTTTCTACAACATTGTGAGATTTAAAATAGATGTGTGTTATACCAAGTCCTGAAGTTCACTACAGATTGATGTTTTACCATGTCATGGTGAAGTATAGATTCATGTTGTACATTCATTCTGGGGTCCAACACAGATTCATCTGATACTGAATGAGTCGAAGATAGTATAACTTATGCACTTCAGTTAGATTCATGTCATTCAGTAAAGTATTTTTTTGCTGAGAGCTGTGTCTGGTGGTTGAAGTAAGCCACCAGTTCAGAGATTGACTGTCTCCAATATCAGGGTTCTGAATTCAGTCAGTGTGACATTTTCAAGACACTGAGATTCCTGTTATGCCAATCTGGGTTTCAAGGGATAGTATACCAAGTTCTGGGGCCCCAAGAAAGGACCCTGTTATACCAGTTTCTGTGCTATAGTGATCTCAGCAGAAGATCAAGAGTTATGTGAATGACATACCCAAAGCACTTATAATATGCAAGTACCTGAGTTAGGTGTGAGAAGGGAAATGGAAGTCGTGTGTTGTGTTAACACTTTGTAAGAAGTAGTTTCTGAAACAGCTTCATTACAGCCCAACTGCATAATATTTACCTGAAATCAGTACTTGATGAATGTGCATGCATTTTGTAATGAAACAGCTAAATTTATTATATTTTTATTATACGGTATACTTGTAAAAATGTTTCATAATTTATAGGTATGCTTATCAGAAATAAGGTTCCCTGATTGACTACTGTGATCTACACATATAAAAACGCTTCATATGTTCAAAGAGATATGTCAGACAGAAAAATCATAAATTTATAGTGATATTGCAGGGAGACATTTTGGTCCAAAAATCTCACATCAGTGTGATGTGTAAAACTCACCATGTTTGTAAGAACTTATGCTACTCACTTTTCTTTGAAATTGGCAGTCTGGTGAGGGTTCAAATGACATATTCATCATGACATTCAAATTATGTCATAAGGAAAGACTTTGGTGCTTTGGATTTTGTTTCTAAATTGCTACCCAGAGTACAGTCACAAATTATTTTCCCATATATTCAATTTAATATATTTCTTCATGTATTCACCACATCAAAACATGTTTCAATTAGGGGTTGTAGAGCATGACTATGTCATGTATATTTTTTTGTATTATGTGCCATTTTTAAGAAATTTTGTTTTATGTAAAGGGACTTGTATGCACCACAATGAAACTTGCTTGACAGAGTGTAGGGGGCATCTCCAATTACCAAATTTCAACAAAATCAGTTGAGTATTTCCAGAGAAGAAATTAGTGGACAAGTACAACTTCTGCATTACGTATTTATTTTATTCACTGTGCAAGAAGTGTACACAAAAGTAGTAACAGAATAGAAATGTTTGGATCTGTGATAGCGAAAGTGTTTGATTCCATAGGTACATAAGTTTTTAAGCAGCACAACAGGGAACCTTAGTTTCAGATAGGTCACTTTATTGCTCATTTATTTCCTGTTGAAAATGGTTTTACTGTTTAATCATACTGACAGTTCAACATGTGGCATATTGTTTGCTTGTAGAACCATCATTTGCAGCTAAGGGGTGGCTAATTTCATAGCATACACACTGTGTACTGAATAATGAGAATTTGTATTGTAACTGTGATTGTTGCATCATAAATGTTTTGCTACTGAAAGTTCTGAGTTTTTAAGTTTTACCTTAGACACTCCATTGTGTTAAATGTAATATTACAAATTACTACTTTATTACTATCGACACAACTATTTATTGGTATTTCTATCAGATCATAAAAAAATATAAAAATAAGCGTAAATTACAGTTGCATATTAATTTATGTGCAAGTAAATTTATATAATGAAATGGCCTGAAGATGACCTGATCTTGGACGAAACATGTTGCCCTGTAATTTGATCTGATAGAAATACCATAAATAGTTCTGTTGATGGTTATTAAAGTACTACTTTGTAACATTGTGATTTTTTGTTTCATATAATCTGTGACTGGAAGCCAAGATACCTCAGTTACTGTGGTGACTAGGCTACAGACAGGGCCAACAAATTGTGCGATTCCAGGCAGGGGCAAGAGATTTTTCTTTTCTCCAAAACATCCAAATTGACTCTGGAACCACACAGCCTCCTAATCAAAGAGTGTTGGAGGCTGTTTCCTGGGTGTGTAAAGTGGCTGGAGTGTGAAGCTGACCACTCCATCTAATGCCAAACTCAAGAATGCATGGTGCTATACCTCCACTCTCCCTGTGACTTTAAAGTAGTTTGTTTAATACAACTGAAGATTTCTTACTTTCACCATAAGAAGGCAAGAGTGCCTGTGGAAATATTACTATGTGTGATTCCTTTCCATGTTATTTCTTGTACTTGTAGATTTAATGGACTTGGAATTTAAAACACAAATATTTGACAAAGTGAATATACTTATGGGATTTCTTTCTAAAAATGAGAAACAATATGTGCTGTCTGTTCCAAAATGGCATTCACAGCAATGAATTGGTATAATGAAAATGAGTAGGTGTATGGTGTATGTACACTTGAAGGGTAGTAGTACTAATACAGTGAAACATGTTTTGAATAGAACCTGGATTAAATAGAAAGATGTTTTTTAGAAATGTTTTCTGATCCTAAAAATGTCATGAAAGCCAAAGTAAGATTACGTCTAATCAACAGGAAATACCTAATCAAAAAAACAGAAACAGCAATGCTGAATATTAGCAGCTTATAGCATCTTTAAATAGAACACAAACAACGTTTTACTAGAAATATAGTGTGCACGTATCCAATTAGTGTTCTGTACTGTGCTTCCTAGAATTTATCTGAAAAATAATATTTCTGTAAGAAATAAGACGGCATTAGTTCGGACTGTGTACAAAGTATACCCAGTGTACTTAAAATGTATTGAAAAAAATTTTAAGAAGGAACACAACAAAGAAGACAGAAAACATATACTACTCAGTACGTGTTTAATATACATACACAGCACAAAATTCTGACTTGTGATTAGGGCCCTCAATGAGCTACACACTATGAAATAGCTATTTTTTCCTAAAGTTAACATCTACATTAAATGGGAGAATGTTCAGACATTTACAGCTCTCTTATTAGCAGGTTTTACTGTGTAATGTTTAGAGGTACACGGAGATACACAAAATACAGATGTGCACACTTACACACATTGTTACTGCACAACAGTATTAACTCCTGTAGCCTCCTCTTCATTTCTCCTGACCCACCTTCATTCATCACAGGACAGACAAGATGTAAATGTTGCACCAGTGAGGTTAATGCATAACAAGAGAGTATGCTGTGAGACTGACCAACTAATTACCTGCAGAATGCAGGTGTTAAACAGAAAATAATTATTTTCAAATTATAATTTGTATATGACCATTGACATTCCAGAAGAACCTGCTACCTGCATCATTAGGCCATCTACCCTCATGATGAGGGCAAGAGGTTCCCCTGGAATGTCAGTACACTTCTACCAGATACAGTGCATCACATCCAAAAAAAATCAATTATCTTTACAGTCACTGCCATGGGAACCTCAAACCTCACTCAAAAAACAATTTATGCTTAAACACAGAAGTGACTTTAATTTCTATACCATCTCTTCTCTTAAAACTATGTATTTTTTCACCTGCACAAAAATGTCACAATAAAACAGTAGTGTTTAGGCTTTTGTGGTGACTGCACACTGAATAATCTGTACACACCATATTTTTATTTGGCCATGTGCTTCACAAACCCTATCTAATTAAAGACAGCAACAGGACAAGGTCTTCTCAAAAGTGAGATATTAAAGATTAATATTCATATAAATCATGTTCCAATGCAGTTCCATTCTTAGTCTAATTCCAAGAATCTGAAAAAAAAAGTCCTATTAGTGTGGTATCTGTTCAAACAAATAAACCTCAGTCACTTATTCCAGCACCCAGTTCACTGGTGGGCTGTCAGAAGGTTTCCGTTTTCACACAAAATAAACTGGACATGGCTGAAAGACATGTCAAAATATATGTAGCTAAAATGGTTAAAACAATAAAAGTGTCTATAAATACAAAACGTTCAACAACTGTATAAAATGGTCTGAGTATATTACTGTCATTACACATCTACTCCCAAGAGGTTGAAGTACATCAACTACCACTGCATGTCTACTCCCAGAAGATTTAGGTGCATCAACTGCCAACATACGAGTATGTGTACTTGCAAGAGGTCAAAGTCCATCAACTGCCATTGCATGTCTACTCCAAATCCATGTAAAAAAATTACCATCTATAAACAAATGTTTACAATTTACCTAATCAGCATACCATATTGACAGAAAAAATTATGTGTTGAGGATTGTCGAAGGATCATTCTGTAGCTGAAGAAAGAACAGTGGTAAGCAAATTTGGTTTTGAAACTTTCATGTTCTTTAATATGGTGTTTTTCTAACGTCTGTTGATCCTGCTGGGAGGATGGCAAGCAAACATACAGCTTAATGTTGGCCCTGAATGACATGAGGATTTGGTATTCTCCTTGTTTCTTAACATTCACAAAAGTTTGACTTCATCAAAGATGAGGGAGAGGGAAGGCATGTAAAAGGATATGCATTACATCAAGACAAACCCATAACCTTCAGTACAGAAAACTTTTGTTGGTACATACTGTTCAGCTGATGTCACAGTCCGTTAGTAACACTGTAAAAAAAATCACGCACAGAAAGTAAGTTGTTGGTTAGGGGGCTATGTTGGAAGGTCTGTAACTCAATTTCACCCAAAAGGTCACAACAGTGGATGTCTTGCAGAAGCTTTTTACAATAATTCCTACTGTCATATAATGTGAACTTGTCATGGCTAATACCCGTGTTAAGTTTAAAATGCATTTCTTCCTGCCACACTGAATATTCTCATAAATATCATCACCATTAACTACAGATTAATAACCACAATTATTCGATTTACATACAAACACTTCAAAATCAGTGCCTGCAATCATTTCCACTGTTTCATTACCACAGAAAAGCATGATGAAAGGGTGAAAGTCATATGAAACCAGTTAAGTTACATCTAGATTCTATGCATCATAAAATTAAACAGTCCTTAGTTGTGAAGACAAACAGGCATTCAGATCTATAATGCACTAACCAGACTGACCATAAAAACTGACAAAGAAGATAATAAAACTAGGCCTAATACTAGAAAAGATGATGAATATTTTAGACAGCCATCTTCGCTTGCATTGAATTTAATTCAGTTTTGTTCCTCAATGCAACCTATAGGGGAAAAAATTCATGCTACCTACAACAAGACAGTCCACAAACCAAAGATAAACTATTCCCAACATTAGTTTAAGAATGCATAAAATCTTGAGTCACACTAATATAAAACAGTGACAGGCAAAAAACATAGCCATGGAAAATAATCATGATGATGATGATAGACGGATGAGCACAAGCACACATCGTGAGGTGGGCAATTCATGTATTTGTGGTTTATTAACAATGCTGTCAGTAGCACAATCTATATAGTGTCAAATGTGAGATTAATTAATTGGAAAGGATGTGAAGGAAGAAGTCACGGCCTAAATTGAGGTACTATCCTGGCAGACTGAGTAAAAACATGAAAAACCCCACTTATGATAGCTGGCCTCTTGATTTTAAATTGGGACCTTCCAAATACGACTCAAGATGGCCAACCACAAGACAGCAATGTTCTGTGATAAGGATGATGACCTATGGATGAGCATGACATGACCAGCACAATGATGAGAAAGGCAATTTCTGGCAGTATGGAGGCTGAGGATGATTTGTGGATGAGAATGACATGACCCGCTTCATGAGAAGGCCTACTTCCATTGTCACACAGAATAAGAATAATCATTTGTAGATGAATATGACATGTAATGCCAGTAATCTGGGGAAATGGATGACACATCATTCAGGAAAAGAAGAATGAGGTGAGGATGAGCACAACATATCAATAGATTTATGTTTATTACAGTCTGTATCTTACATGGTTATTCTTAATAACAAGAATATACAATATCAATCCTACATATTTACAAGACCAAAATTATACAAATGATACTCCACATTTAATATTTTACATACATTTAACTCGTTTGTTTAGTATGGAATGTACAGGCCACATATCACATGGCTGGAGGATGAAAGGGCATTATCCCATACAAGTACAACCAAAAAGAAGGTCAAAGGCAACTTACATCATCCACAATTCAAGAATGTCCATCAATGCCACATTCATGTACTCCTGAAGTCCTGGAATTGAATTTGTTTTAATTTTAAGCATGGAGAATGTAATAAAAATAAACATTTTAGAAATGTATTATGTCCGGATTTTGAACATGCTACATTCAAGCCAGCACAAGTCTTAGATGTCTTGGACAATTCATGTATGTGCTACGATTGACAAAGTAAGAATAGCTTTGGTGATAACCAAACATTCTGACATTGTGTTCTTTTACAACACACACCACTGGAAGTTCCACAGTTGCTTGTTCCTTGACTACCTAAATAGCAATAAACTCTATATACATATACAAAACCTAGAACTGTGATTCATGCATCAAAATTTAAACTTCAATCGGACATCCTTGTGTAGGTGTTACGTAAGAAAAAAATGTGAGTGACATACACATGACACATTTAGCACATGCCCCTTTCAAGCTTTAGAATCAATGACACAATCCACATGTTAATACTGTGATCTGCTGCATCTGTGATTTTATAAAGCCACTTGTGTGATGTCTGAACAAAAATCAGCTGGAACAGACAAGTCACAACACAGAAGTACAGAAAGAACCATAACCCACCACAAAATACTAACACTGCTATTTGCCTCAATAGGAATTTTATAAAGAACAAAGTATTATACAAAGGCATGTTTATCATCAACAAAAACATGATTATTGGCCTTCATGACTCATAAGACTGGTTTCTATTTTCCATATTTTCATGTATGGTAATAGTCGTTTCCTACTACTGCAGGTTTAGCCATTCATTTCTTAAAAACTGGTGCCCACTTTATGAATAATGCTCCACAAAACACAAAATTGTATCCTGACAATGCTCCAAAAGTTGTTGCAATTGGGTTGTATGATGTGAAACACTGCTGTATTTCGTTCTCAGTTTGATTACCAAAAATATGGAAAAGCTGTTCATCTACTGCACAAAAAGTAATGTTACTTCATAACATGGAATCAAAAGCTGGACATTTAGGGCACTGTTGATAATGATGGAAAATGGGGAGATTGTTAGTACACATGGAACGGTAAACAGGAGAACCATCAGAAAACCTATGCCCATGCAGGTCTCTTCACACCAGAGCCTACATAAAATCCAGGTCCACTTGGAGGGTGAGGAAAAATACTACCCATACACTAACACACTACGCCTAAACAAAGATAAAGTCATTTCTTTTGAGTGTATGACACATTAAATATGGGCTGTATTTAAAGGTCAGAAGATGGAGGAAGAGATGACCAAATTCAATCAATCCCCATTATTGAAATTTCTGGAATGAAGTGAATACGAAAACTGCTTTTCTTACACAATTTACTTAGCAAGTGTTTTGAAAGAAGGAACCAACATTCATGTTAACATCATACTTGTTTTGGGAGGAGATTTTTTACCAAGAGTTTCCAATACACATCCCAAAATTAAATCCCAGATATGGTGCTGTGCTATATTATTTACATTAAAACTTTAAACTTCAGTGCCCTGTGTTGTCCTCAGATCAAAAATCATTCTCTTTGTGAAACTGAAAACTCACATGCCACTGAACTGCATTTTCTGTTTCAACTACTTAATGAGTTTCATCAATGCTAAATATGGTTTAATTTCACTATCATATGACTAAAAAGGCGCAATATTCTGTTTTATCTTCATTTTAAGAAATTCTATGCTTTAGCTGCCAAACTTCCAGCCCCTGTTGGCTGCTTGGTGCTCTGTGTTTGTTCTTTCTCCAGCTGTCTGCCCAGGTATTCCCTGAAAACAAATAAACAGCTATACAGTTACAACAGAAAGGAAAAAACCAACCCCAGTGCTGTATAAAAACAGCTACTCTCTGTTATGACAGTCAGTAAAATCGCTGTTCACTTCACACTTGTGATATGTCTTCATTTACACAAAACTGGATGTATCATGAGAGGAAAGCATCCTCCAGTTTGGAATGCACATGCTGCTCATATTCATTTACATATCTAGTTAGCCTTGATACTCATAACTGCTGATGTAAATCCTGTAGTGGGTTAATTACAATATATTTCCTCTTCATACAATTCAATGTGTGACACCACTTGAAATATGTTATAGCTCTTTCACTTCAATGGTCTTTTTGCAAATTCTTTATGCATACACCATTAGTACATCATATTATTTAAAACCTGAATCACATTAATTCCCTTTTCAATACGACTTACCTAAAATATATAAAACAATTAGCATTTAAATACAGCAGTCCCCCCGTATCCGCAGGTGATACGTTCCAAGACCTACCACTGATGCCCGATACCGCGGATAGTAGCGAACACTATACATAAGTCGTTTTTCGTTTACATACATACCTATGATAAAGTTTAATTGATAAATTACGCACAATAAGACGTTACCACCATTAGGCTATTGATCCTGGCACCACAAATGCGGACAACGAGAACGCTAGAGGCTAAATGGATGCGAGTAAAGCGGGCCAGCGTGGGTACAGAGGACAAAGAGAGATGAGTCATGTACTGAGCGTGATGGGGCGGGAAGGTTTCACCATGTTACTCAGAATGGAGCGCAATTTAAAACTTATGAATCGTTTATTTCTGGAATTTTCCATTTAATATTTTCGGGCCGCAGTTAACCGCGGATGCCGAATCCACGGATACAGGGGTTCTACTGTACCTTGCTATGTATCTTCTGGGAGATAATGCTATAGAGCTTGGTTGATGGGTACCAACATTTCAGAGGAATATGAAGCCTTATCTTTGGGGTATACTCATAGTCACTGCCATGAAAATCACAAACCTCACATCTCAGCATTAACTTCAATGCCAGGAAGAGAAAAACAAATTGATGCCATCAATCCTGTTACAATGCAGATATAAATGTACTGTTGCAAAGCAAATCACATTACAATAAGAAACCTTGTATTGTGTATCACCAACTAGTGTCGAGGATAAAAATACTTACCTCCACTCCCCTATTCTTCTTCATGGTATGTGTTTAATTACATACAAGAACATCTTTACTTTATCTTTTTAACATCAAAGAATGCTTAAATTAAAAGGCGTAGAGCTTAATAAGGCCTGTAATTTTTGTGTATAGTTTTTATATGATGAACCTTTCCTGTGAAACTGTTCAACTACAAACTCACATGAAGTAAGGTTTATACTTGATCAATTCAATCTAAAATTAGATTCACTTAAGATATGTCAGTGTTGATGCCACAATATCAAATTGGATCAAAACTAAGTCAGCCATTTTGGAAACAGAACATGCAGTTTGATGTACACACATTATGCATTCATTTTATATATTTCATGCACAAGATTCACAATACCATTTTGATTTGTTGGTGTGCAAGTTATCATCAGTACAGGTACAGTAAAAGTTTGTTTGACCAGCACAACTGGGAAACCGGGTGTGCCAGTAGATATATTCTGCTGATACACAAAATGGTGACGTAACGGCAAACAATTTTAATGTGGGCTATGTTAACAAATAAAATAAAAATAAAAAAAACATGGTATTTACAAAAGATGGCAAAAAATAAAACATACAGCAAAATGTTTACTGCCTCCCAAGTGCTCTAGAAGCTGATACATCATTAACTTCTTCCTGTGGAATATGAACAATATCAAATGCAAAGGTGTAAATTACAACAGACTCTACCAAAAAATATGCTGTTAGGGTGAACTTGGAACTGAACAAAGTGCAGTATAAACAAACTTTTACTGTTATTAGCTCCTTCAGCATGCTTCCACATTTAGTCTCTCTCAGTAAAGAATTTCAACCATCTCCATACTTCAGTGAACTCATGAATAAAGAAATTATATTCAGTGTTCTAATATTCTCATATGTCCTAACTTTTTTCCTAGAGTCCATCAAACTCACCAGTTGTGTACCATCAGTTTCTGCACTGCAAGGAGGGCCTCATATCGTACATTGGGGTCTTCATGACCCAGCAGTTGCATCACTAACTGCTTGCCCCCCAGCTGCTCAATGACACTGCAACAAGCAATCAAAAGCATCTATTTAGCTGTAATTTAAACCCAGATTTCCTCTGAAATGCTAAATGAATGAGATCTTCCACAGCTCCGCTGGTTAGACAACTTACTTTATATGCAGCATCTTCCTTAAAAGTCTGAGATATTCAGCTGGCCAAGATATTAATGTCATAATTTTTTACATTTATTTATAACTTACTTGACAACAGTCAGTAACTCAGACTACAGTGTCAAATGAAAGGGTAGTGAGTGAATGTTGAAATTAGTAAAGGTTTCAAAGGAAGCAGTTACATCCTCATTTGAGGTTGGGTCCCAGCATTTGCCTGGAGCAACTGAGAAACACCAGGACAGCCAATCTGCAGACTTAGATCTGAACTTGCCAAATATGAAGTAGAAACATTATTCATTCAACTGCAACATCCAATTTTCTGCTTTTAAAAACTCAAAAGATTCATTTCTATGCTCACAAAAGCCCACAGCTGACCCCATCCCAAGCTGGTTCAATCCAGTCTCTAACTTCATGCACTATTTCTGGAAGATTCAGTTTGATACCATCTTATCTGAACCTACATAACTCATGGGCCTTGCAACATGTTTTACTAATAACAATTTTATATACATTTGTCACTGCTCCCGTGCTTACCACATTCCACCCAACTCATCCTTCTTGATTTATTCCACATTAATTATTATATTCACGGACAGGATACAGAAAGATAAAAGATTATAAACTGAATGACAGCAAACATCATTTCCTGAATTTTCACTACTCTTAATTTCATCATGGGAGTAACTCTGATTTGTTATCGTCATGCCTTCCAGCTTGCGGGCTGGGCATGGGGCCAACAACCTGTCACTCTAAAATCAAGCATCTTATGAAATATCTGTGGTTATAGAACTAACATGATCAGCAAAGGATAAAGGTTTAAACCTCATATTGGCCAACATATTTACAGAATTAATTGTTTTGTCTGATTGGCATATAAAGTTCAATGTTCAAATGAGGAAGCTGGCTCATGTAGTAACACTTCTGGCTTGTACTTGGGAAGTGCCTAGTTTGAATCTCAGCTGAGACTCTAGCTATTCTGGTCTTGTGTGGTTTCCTCAGTTTCTCCATGCAAATGCCAGGATAGTGCCTCAAATTTATTCCACATCCTTTCCAATTCTTTACTAATTACTCAACCTTCTGTAAGATGCTGTATAGCCTTTAAGTACTGACAGCATCACTACATGAACCAAAAAATAAATAAATAATAAATAAGCAAATAATTTCACTCAGACCTTCAACTGGCAGTCATGTCAGGCTAATACAGCTTAACTTTTAATTTATACAGCATACAAAACCATCCTAATTGAACCCAGTCAAAACATTAACTGCTTACTAAACCCTTGCCCAAAAAAAAAAAAAAAAAAAAAAAAAAAAAATCACACTGCTTCAGTAAATAACTGAAATCTAAGGCACCCTCTATAACTCACCATTTTATTCCATGTACTTGTGCTAAATTTCCACCTAATGCACTTCTGCATGCACCAACAATATTTGACTGTTCTCCTGTTCTGGGAACATGGGTTGACAAGGGAGGTTTTTGGGCCATGCTTGTAATGTCAGTGTTGTGCTTAACTTGGGTCTGGGTTCTCAGGAAGTTGCAGGTTCAGGGATTGCATGAGAATAAGCAATCAAGACACCAGCTGGATTAGCTGTAAGATTTTACTCATCCAAGCTGAAACATTTAGCTCTCCAACAGCCTTATAACCACTGGTAAGGATATCTGGTTACACAGGGAAAACTCCTGTATATATTCTGTCACTTGTTATAAGATCACCAATATTTACACTTGCATTTCAAATGCTGTTGCTTTTCACACTGCTTACTTTTGTCCACACCACTGACCACAACAAACACCCATGCAGTATACAAAAATTACTTTACATCACAGCTCTGAAGATATGGATCACTTATCATAGAACATGGGGTTAAATATCACCGTTTCACACTCTCATGTGACTTCAAGAGAGGAGATGCTACAACTAAAGGACAGCCAAGTTATAACCTCAATCTACCCCCAAAATGCCTACATTGAGATGTCTCTAGTATTAATATTGGAAGAAGTGCTCAGAATCAATTGTCTGATCCATATTAATACACCCTGTGTAACATGGCAGCTGGTAGTTGTATCTACGATGAGGCTCCTTTCAATAACGGTAAATTAAGAGATGAAAACAAATGTCTGTGTATATGTTGTGATAAATGGAAATGGAAAATGTTTGAAGTTTCATCTGAGTTGCAGTCATCGTTGAAAACTGCAAAGATATTACAAGAAGAGCGTAGTGAAACGCCTCAGGGAAATAGGTTAAGTGCTACAGATGAACAAAACATTCAGTTCAACCAAAGTTCTAGTGATACAACTGTAAAATTGATGTATTTAGACAGCCAGGAGTTGTTAAATGGAACATCGTCATATACGGATATAGAAGCATTACAAAGGGATGCAACAGAATTGACTGCTATGTTCTACAAGATTCAGCGACCGACGGTAAAAGAGGTTATTCAAATGGATACAGATATACTTTTGGCAAAGATAGGTAGTTTGAAGGTTAATAGTGATGATCAGCATGAAGCAGAATCAACATGGAAAAAAGTGGTGGGGAGGAAATGCAAGAATAATGTAAATTCAGACAAAAATGTTGTCCAACCAATTCCAGTAATAGCAAATCCTTACAACATTTTGCATAATGAAACTTACGATAAAACTACTCTATACAATGCAGGAACGTTAAAGGTATTAAATCCTGTACACAGATAAGATGAATAATAAAAAAAAGAGAGTTATGGAAAAGAAATTACATAAGGTAGTAATCATGGGTGATAGCCATGTTAGAGGTTATGTCTCGGAGCTACAACAGAGGTTAGGTAATGATTTTGGAATTATTGGGTTTGTAAATCCTGGTTCTGGAATGGAACAAATAAAGAAGGTAGCAAGTGCGAACATCCGAAAACTAACAAAGAAGGATGTTATTGTACTATAGGGTTGCGCAAATGATGTATCTAGAAATAACTCAACAGAGGGTATGAAAAGTATATTAGATCTCATTACGTAATCTATTCATACTAATGTGATTGTGATAGATGTTCCTTACAGATACGATTTAAGTATGAGCTCCTGTGTAAATAAGGAAGTAGAGGCATTTAATAGGAGGTTATGGAATAAGATGATGAGGTTTGAGAAGGTGGAAAGTTAAATACAATTAGTGACAGGGATTACTAAATGCAACATGGGCAACACTTGAACAGAAGAGGCAAAGAAATGATGTCAGTGAAAATAGCTGCCTCAATAGAAAAAATGTTAGAGGAAATGACTGTACCTATCAGTTTGAAATGGAAAAATGATAAGGTAGGTGGTGCTCAAGAACACTATGCTTTTGACGGGAATGTAGGTATCAACTTAGAAGGTGAAAACAGTATTGTTAGTGAACTTAAAGAACAGCATGTTCTAGTAGGAAATGTGAATAATAATTCAGTAGATGATGTAGGTGTCCTCAGCAATAATTCAAGTGTAATAAATATTCCACAACCAGAAGTCCCTCTTCCAAATGGTAATAAGGAAATAGATGTTGATATAGGGAACAGGAGAACATCAAACAGACATAGAGGATTACCTCTAACCAGAAACAATGGTTTTTTATGGACAAGCATCAAACAGAGAATAACAAAGTAGACAAGGAAAATAGTAAAAGGCCTTATAATGAAGAAATACCGTATATTCTCGAATCTAATCCGCACCCGAATCTAATCCGCACCCAGTTTTTGGCGACTTCTTAAACGAAAAAAAGTTAGTTCGCGATTCTAATCCGCACCTTTCCTTCAACCACCCCTTGCCCACGGGGCGACTGATTGAATAATATTGGATGTTACCAATGCGTTAAAATCCGACGCTACGCCTGTGGCCGATGAGTCATACCGATAGAGGAGGGGCCTTTCTCAACAGACGTGCGCAATCTCGTCTGAAGCCAGCTGAGCTTTAGTTGTTGAAACGTGGGAGGTGCTTGTTCCAATTTGTCGTGTACCGTAGATATGGAAGAGGGACACCTGAAATCTAAACGACTCTCATATACGGCAAAGTTCAAACGTGAAGTTATTCGGTGCGCAGAGGAGAATGGAAACCGCAAAGCCGCTGCAATTTTTGGAGTTGATGAAAGCAACGTTCGACTGCGGCGGAAACTGGGTGGAGAGCATGGATAACGATTCAGTTATGAGTGATGACGGCGAGTCTGATGAATAATAAATTATAATAATAAATAATAAAATAATAGATTATTGTATTTTATTGTTCTTACGTTGTTTATTAATTACGTTAATTACGTTATTGTTATATTGTACAGCAGCTCAATCATTTTTCCAAAATCCAGCTCTAGACCGCGAATCTAATCCGCACGCGAATCTAATCCGCATCTGATTTTTTAGCCCTCTAAAACTGTAAAAAAGGTGCGGATTAGATTCGAGAATATACGGTACTATCCGTTCTTCATCACAATTTACAAAGTATAAATAATAAATTAGTGGAATTAGACCTTTTATTTAATTCTAGTCTAAAGCATATAGATGTATTATGTTTTATGGAACATTGGATTAAGGAGGATAATTTAGATATAATAAAAATCGACCAGTTTAAATTAGTAAGTAGTTTTAGTAGAACGATTTATGACCATGGTGGATCATGAATATATGTAAACAAAACATATTGTTACCAAAGAACTAAACTGTTTTCAGGATTTAAGCATGGAGAAAGAGTTTGAAATGTCGGTGATCAAAATGGTGGACTTTAAATTGATTATTTTTTGTATTTATAGATCGCCTGATGGTGAATTTAACATATTTTAAAAAAAATTGGAGATGGTAATTCAGATAATACAAAGAAGAAAAGGATAATTTTATGTGGGGATTAGAATTTGAATTTTATGCATGATAATGTTAGACTACAGGAAGTTCGGAATTTATTAGAATATTATGATCTAATAAATACGGTCAGATCACCGACAAGAATTACAAGTTGTACTAAATCTATGATACACGTAATTATAACAAATAAAGATAATCAGATTTAGAAGCAATAGTAGATGAATTAGGATATTCAGACCACCTTGCTCAGATATTAAGTATAAAGGGTGGCACAGGTATTCAGTGTTTAAAGAAAGTAAGGAAAAGACAGTTCACGAAAGATAGGTAGAAGAGTTTAAATATGTATTATCAAAAGAACCTCCACGAAGTATTTAACCAGTGTGATGTAGACTCTTCCTTGAAGGCCTTTATGGATATCTTTTTGTATTGTTTTAATATAGCATTCCCATATAAAATGATAAAATCAAGGGTATATACTAATAAAAGTTGGGTATCAAAAGGATTATTAATCTCAAGCAAAAGGATGCAAGCCTTAAATAGTTTGACAAGAAATTTTACCTTCAAGTGGGAGACATTAGAATATGTTATAAAAATATAAAAGAATATATAAAACAGTAGTAAGAGAAGCAAAAATAAGAGATAACAATAGGTATGTCTTAGAATCAGAGAATAAAACAAAAACCATATGGCAATTAACTATGTAAAGTAGCTTTTATGATCAAGTCTTTGAAGAAGATTATGAGTCCATACACGATACGTAATATTTACTTCTCTCAGTTCCAGTCGCTGTTACGATTTGGACTATTATTCTGGGGAGGAAGGGAAGGAATTATGAGCACAAAATTATTTAGATTACAAAAAAGGGTAATAAGATTTATGGTTGGAGTAAATGCTAGAACAACCTGTAAACAGTTATTTAAAGACAACAATATATTCATTCTGGCCTCTCTGTACATATTGGAAGTGATAGGTTATATAAAAAGATACTGTCAGTCTTTGGAATTGAACGCTGATGTCCATAAGTATGATACAAGAAGGAAGATGGATATCCACGTTCAATTGTCAAGGACTGACAAAAATAAAAAGAATGTAATAAGTATGGGAACTAAATTGTATAATAAATTGCCCAGTTATTTAAAGGGACTGGATAACTATAGGGCCTTTAAGAGGGAACTGATATAATTTATTTTATGTCAGGTATTTTACTCAGTGGATGAATTTATATCTATGTAATTGAATTGTTAGTTGTATAAATACATATAAAGATATTTTGTAGTATGCTGGTTTGAGACTTTGTATAACTGTTGCAATCATATTTAATGTTGACGAGTCTATAGTCACAAGTATAACAAAAACTAGACGGAAATAAAAACTAACTAACTAACAGGTAACACTAAACTCGAATGTTAGGACTGGCTTGAATTCTCCATGAACAAGCTAATTTTAACAGTTATTTATTACGCAAGGCCACATCTTTGGTAAACAATGCAGTTTCCAATTGTGAAAACACTATACAAATTCTCTTTATAATATGGCACATACTAACTCAGTCTGTGACAATGGGAACCCTTGGGGTTTGAGGTAGTTCCACTGTTTCAGTGGAAAACCACACACTCACCTTCAGTTATTGGTGCCTGCTTGTCAACTGTAGGAAGTACATTGTATACATGTAGTATGAGTACTGATAAAAGAATACTAATTTTGGACAAATTCACAAAGCTAAGTGAATATTTCATTATGGCTCCCGTGTTACTGCACTTCTAGCAAGTATGGAGTTTGCCACATATCAACATCTGGATTTAAAAGGTCAAAGACTAGTGAAGTTTTAATGTATGTGTATTATTTTAATCAGCCCAGGGGTGCAAAAAGTTTCCAAAAATCTAATAGCCACCTCAAAATTCTAGGTGCCAGAAGGGTGACATTAAGCAAGTTTGATACTGAGGACCCAAAACATTATTTAGTTGCCCAGGTTACCTGGCACTCACGATTTGTGCACCCCTGATTTAGCCCCTATTTGTATCAGCTATTGGGATCATGAAGTTCCATGTGATAGTCACAGTAAGACGCACTATAAACCAGAAAGGATGGGATACAATATGGCTGAGGCCCATTTTCAGCTACTATTTTCTATTTGATATATACCTGAAAGGAGAGAGAGAAATTATAGAAAGCTGCCAAGAGAGGAAAACCTCTGATATGTACTGAACACTTTTCAGATTCCTATTAACTACATACACTTCAGTACCTGTAAAAAATAAGCAGAATTTGCTTCAATGTTATATGTCAACTCACTGTTTGCCTCGTGGGTAGTGTCGGACATATTCACCAATATCAAAACTTGCAACACTCAGCACCAAGGGGTCTTTATTTGTTTCCAGGAGTGTAATCAAGATCCGGAGAAGCTCATAATTCTTCTCACTGAGCCTGGATGCATTTTCTCTCCAGAACTTAGCTGATTTATGTACAGGACTCCACTCTAGGCGGCCAGATTTTATTTCTGTTGCGTATTCATCAAATGAACTACAACATATTCAACACAAACTTTAACAAACAGTTAAAAATATCAGACAATTCTAAATTTCTAAAATCACAAGTGTTTCAATGAGAGTTGGTGCTTTAGATGAACATGAAAATCTGTCATGTGAATTTCATTTTATCTGTCTACCCAATTCTACAGTGTCACGACATGCAAATCTTATATATTGTAATTTTATTTTAGTTCCCAATTTCATAATCATGTCCCATTTCCTTAATGTGTAACATACACCCTGCCCATTTCATATTTCATTATAAAGCTCCTAAACATGTAATACTCTCTGCATTTTTGTTATTTCTTGTTTTTGATCCAAATACCCTCAGTCATGATCAATGCATCTACACAAACCTGAGATCCTGGACTGATGCCTGCAGTTTTTCATTTAGGAATTCAATGTCAGCCACTATGTCTTCATCATCAAACTTGCGCTGCTCTAAGATGCTCAGCTGTTTGAGTACTTTGCATTGTACCATTGCAATACACTGCTCCTTTGAAACTGCAGCCTCCTCTGGTTTCTCAATCAAATTCTGATAACAAACCAACATTTCTGTGCATTTCAACATCAAGTTAATATCAATCATATCCTCTCTGTATTAATGGATATCTTGCCTTTCCACTCCTCCCCTCAATCTCCTCAATTTCCAAATTCCCAACCTGAACCATGCTTGTTTTGTTACTTTTATCCTTCATAGAACAACAAAAGACATGTTTCTGTCTCTTTGACGTGTTTAATTTCCCAGTAAAGTATGGGATTTCTGTTCTCTCACATTGGCTAAATTAACATGTCTTCTTACATGACTGCATCTAGCTTTAATAATTTACCTAATTGTCTTTACATTCCTCTTTGTGAGTTGTGCCTATGTATTCCTCTTCAATTTTGCTTAATTCCTCTCTTAATTTTCCATGCCCAAATTCCCAACTTTAAATTTCCCACTTGCCAATCACAGCAGCTTCTTACAAGTTCATCCTACACAAAAAATGTTACTATAAGACATAATATAATACACCAAGGTCTTGTTTTACACCTGTCTGTGTCACAAGTTTTTGCTTTTATGGCCCTTGCCAATTTACACCACTTCTTAATTTACATCTTCTCATTTTCAATTTAATGCTCATTGGCTGGTTTATTTCCGTTTATTTTTTTTTTATGGGAATATCATTTTTTATTTATGCCCACCTTTTCAGGAACAGAACTAGGGCATAAAACAAGGCCTTGGTGCACACAATACACGTAAATTATGATTAATGAGACTGAAAATGTGCAATCCATACCAGATTACAAAGTTTCCACATGTTCTTTGCACTTTGGCTTTCTCCTAACCATTCCAAATAACTAATGATACATTACTAACCACCCAACTCCATATAGCAGAGTCCTTTTTTGAGAAGCTAACAGTTCTCAAGAAATTCCCTACATTTTATGGAAACCAAAGGTTCATTACCTTGCTCACATGAGCCCACCAACAGCCTCTATCCTGAGCCAGATCAATCTACTCCATGACCTTACAACCAATTTCTTTAAAACCAATTTTAATATTATCCTCCCACCTATGGCCAGGTATTCCAAGTGGTGTCTTTCTCGGAGGGAATACATTAACAATGCTAAATATAATTCCTGTAACTAGTTTTCAGAAGCAGTGCTAGTGTCACTTCCATCTCACAAGTTTCTGCATCTGCCATACTTTTATTAGTGGATGTGAGAACTTAAAAAAATATGAGCTTTTGGTGGCCTCCAATGGTAAAACATTCATATTAAATTTGATCAAAATTTGCCCAGGGTTTCTTGCACTGAAACATGAGGACAGACAGACACACAAAGAGCCACAGGTCTTCTATTTGTGCACACCACGCAAAAAACACAATGCAATATGTGACAAAAATTCTAATCACACTTTTAAGAAACCATAGAAACTTACCCTGAATACAGCCAGAATGATGCGAGTGACTTTCTCTTTGACAGAATCACTTAGAATGTTTGCTAATATTGGGATGATATTAGACCTGAAATGAAACACAATTCCTCACTCCACTTTCCAACCTGCAATATGGCCATGTACACATCAGATTTACAACACTTAAGTCAGGAATACAGCTACTGCTGATCTGTGAAACTTATAAAATAAATTTGAAATATCACAGCTAAAAACCTAATACTAAAGACAATATCCAGGAATGCAACTTCAGCATTAAAAACAATCACATCCTATATACTACAAGTAACTTTTACATTGGATGAACTGTCATTCTGTAACTGAACCAATTCCATGAAGCACAGACTTTTTTGAGAAGCTAACAGTTGTTCAGTTAGTCAAGAAATTCCCCACATTTCATGTAACCCAAAGGTTCATTACTGTGTTCACAAGAGAGACCCACTAGCCCCTATACTCTGATCCCAATGACTCCAGTCCATACCCTCTTACTCTGTTTCACTAAGATCCACTGCAATGTTTTCCTCCCGCCTATGCCTACACTGTTCTCGAGATGTCTCTTTCTATCAGCATAATTGATATCAATGCCACGTGGTATGTTATGACACATGGCCTTTCTTTCAGGTTTGCAGACTAACTTTACATATGCACCTAATTTTATAACAGAAGATGAAAAATTAACCCAATAAATTTATGATGAGTTGGCAAATTTTCTCAGTAGTTTTACCTACATGGAATACATTAGACCTGAAACTAACATTCTATTATGAATGCTGTTTCAGCACTGTAGAATACTGTGCAAGGGACCAAAGCTTTCGATTAAATGTAGTTACATTGTTTTCTGTGTCTTCTTTCACACATCTTATGATAACTGGGTTCTGGGCTCACAAGACATATTAAAGAGAGAGACAAAAAAATGCAACTACATCTGATCGAAAGCTTTATCCCATTCCACATTCTTTGATGAGACAATGATAGTAAACTATGGATGGTTGAACAGGAAACCTTGACACTTCCACAAACATTTTAATCATATGACCTATGGTGCACACTATACTACGGAAAATCAACACATATTTCACCAATGTAACATTTCAAGTATTGCTGTTTTAACTGAACTTTAACTTTGTAATCAACAATAGTTATTCACTAACTGATCACCCTACTTTTGGCACAGAATAACACTTAAGAGAGTGGAATACTGGAAATTCCATACACTATTTTTAAAATATAGTAATGTACAATTATGTTGTGTAATAGGTCAGCTGGCTTATGATAACGTTAAGGTACCAATCAACTAATTTCCACTTCATATTCTAAATGTTCTCCCTGATAATGGTCCAGGCTGGCCAACACGTGTAGGAAGAATATTAAGTACCAGTTTGTTCTCCATAACATATAAAATTACATCTACAAGAGCACAGCGAATGATGATGAAATAATAAATATTAATAAACAATTATGGCAATACAACAATAATTACAGTTCCTCCAATAATAACACTAAATGATGTTCATTTGACTCAATGCACATGTTCAAAAAAAGAACATTATTAAAAATGGAAAAAAACTGTAAAAACTGAATATTTTATCCATTCAGTTGACAGCAAAAGTGGAATTTGTCAAAATACATACATTCAAAAATGGACAGAACTGAGACTTATACCAGTACTGTGAGTTGCAAAAACAAAACTAAGTGAGAAGCCCTGACAAAGAACAAATGTGTAGAGGCTCACTTGTTCATTTTCTCGGCCAGCAGAGGGTTAAAGGTGAGAACCCAGAGACAGAAGATCAGCTGGTACTGGACTTGGAAGTTTATTCTCCCCTTAAGAACCGCAAGCAGAGTGGCAATACCATCCACTGCTACAAATGCAAATCTGTACTCATCTATACGTAGCATCATCTGCAGACAGCGTGCGACTGACTGCATGTATTCATTGTTCTGGAATAACAGACCATGCAGAGTTATAAAGTAACACACCATTCAGTTCCCTCTCTCATCAAGTCCTCACATTGTAACTTAATCACAAACATATATCAGTTCCAAAGTATATCTGACTTGAACTCAGGAGGTGCTAATCCCCTTTTTTTCCCCTAGTTCTGCCTTTGTGACTTCTGCCAGTACCACCAAGCAAATGCTATACTTTCAGGTTTTCACACTGGGTGTTACACCATGCACTCTAATGTGTTTCTTATCTGACATTTCCGAGTAACATAATGCCTCCACATTCAGGATGACTGAATTTGGTTCAGATAGATGCTGAAGCATTTGGGAGGAGGAAATGTGCCCATTATAAAAATGCTTGTGATAATAAACTTCATTCACAAATTAATGTGGCTCAAAGTGATAATTCACCTCAAAATTTGATCTTCCATATCCTCTTACATGTAAATAAACTACATACAACAAATGGGTTCACATCAAGGAAAACCAGTCATGTAATTAAAAATTAAAAAACATGCCAAAATTAAATCACAAATCAAGTTTACTAGAAGTTTTCTGTGAATTAATTCATACCAGATTACAGACTCAGGTTAAAGAAAGAGTGGAGCTATACCTCTACTCCCCTACATGCCTGCATGGCATGGACTGGGACAACTTTACCTTTACCGTTTTAATTTCTGATACCTGTGACTTCATGAATTAAAGATTAGACATTATAATATTAAAAATGCAGTGTACTCTCAATTATTTGGGGTAATGGTGGAGGGGGGGCGCATGGATAATTCAGAAACACATACTTTGCTGAGCCACAAACAAAAACTAAAACTGTAATTTTATTTATTATATACATAGCTTACGAGTAGACGTTTATTGTTTCTGTACATAGTCCATTATTCTTATTTGTATCGAAGATTTTGTTTGACCACTTGGCACTAAATCACATTATTTCCCACCTTCTTCATTAATCATTGGCAACTTATGATCATGAATGGATAAACCATGCATGGATAACTGAGAGTACACTGTAATATGCTGCTTGGAGAAGTTAATGAAAATATTCTTCAATTACATTCCTATACATGACAGAACACACAATGTGTACTGCCTGTGGAAAAGTTGCAAAATTCCTTTCACCTCAGACTCGTTAAATCCCCCAAATGTCAGCGCATGATCTAATGGACTTGTGCTGCTTGTAAGCGTAAAACAATAAACCCAAAACTGAAAGGAACAGTGAGCCTCACTAATAAACTACCTGGACAAAAAATCCCACAGCCCCCACCCCCCATTTATGCAGGCTGAATATCACTATTATGTTCACAACAGCCCACACCATAATAAAATTACATGACCATGAATTCTTGAAGGGTACGCTGCTGGTCTGTTTTACACAAAATTGTACACCCATTGCAAGGATAAGCTACTACATTACTGAGATGTAGGAAGGGACTGGCTGACCTTAACATATTTCCTGTATTTGTCATCCAAATCAGATACCAAAATTTGATGTCTCCTGACCTTTAAACTATGAATGAAGGCTTCCATATATGAAGGTCCATAGTTTCAGATAAACCTAACAACATTCTAGGAATCTCCTATTTGCCTGGAGCCTTGTAATGTCCATGTTAATGACGACATTTACTAGCTAAAGTTGGCTGGAAGTTTAACTGTATGGTACAGGTCATCCTTCAGGAGTTGCTAGTTATTAAACTGATTAAGAAATTCACTACTTTAATGGGGTTCAAAGGCATATTACTATGTTCACGAAATTCCATCACTGGAAGCTTCTGCATCAGGTAAATCCTGCATTTCTGTAAGATCCATTTTAATACTATTTTCCCATCTAAGCCTCAATGTCCTGAATGGCCTCTTCCCTTGAGGTTATCCACACAAAATGTTACATACATTTATTATTCCTTCAATGCATGCAGCACATCCTGTCCATATCTCATTCTTTCAACACTGAATCAAACAGAACAATACAAAGCCTGTGCTGCCATGAAATAACAACATGATCAGTGACCACAAAAGTCTCTTCCTGAAGCATATCACTGAGTTTAGAATAAAAACCAACCAGATTCTCCTCATGCTGCTCAGCCGGTGTTTTGGGCACAGAATCTGATGACAAATCCTGTGCTGCACGCGAACCATGTAAGTTTGCATCCATTAGTGCTTCACTCTACAAAAATACAATTGGAGCGAAAAACCAAAATACTTCAAATGCTTCAATAGCAATATAGATGTGAACAGAAAGCTTACGCAGCGAGTAGCAGAGGTAGCACAAGTGGAAGTACTTCAAGGACAGAAACTTGTGCTACAGGCAACGAAAGTCACGTGTTAGTCACAAGAGCCATGGGCATTATTCAGATTGTAAGCAATACGCAGTACTACTTCCAGCAGCACATATCAATCAAACTTAAAGTCTACAGTCTACACTATGGTAGTGGCCACCTGAGGCTCATATGTGTCTCCTCTGACCCACAAAGCCAGAACGATCTTTTGTAGTCCTACAAAATACAGGAGAAGTTTGAGAGGAAATTGCTGCAGCACATGTGGAGGTACTATCATACATTCCTGAACAGACTGATGAAAACATAGAAGCCCTCAGTCATTATACAAATACACTGGCTAAAACTAACACTGAAAACCTTCTGAACACAAAGCAGAAATGCTAACCACTACACCACATTTAGATCTTCATGCATCCCATACACAGCCTGACTATGTGCAAGGGGATGGTTCTCAAGCAGGCAATCACATCCTCTCAAATCAGCAGACAGTTTCCACCCCCCTAGTTTCACTCTCCTACATCACTGACGTATAGGATGACATGCATAAACTCTAAAACACCAGAAACCCTTTCCTCCTGAAACCTTGTCATGCTATATTAAATAACTCCACATATAACAATCACAAGTCCCACAAAACGAGTAGCTCTCTCTTGCTGTAGATACAATCATGTAAAACATATTACAGTTACAGTTACTTGTGTGGTCTTGGCCTGGATGAAAGTAAGAAATAACCAACCACAATGGTTCCAAACCTTTCTTGTCTCTTGCCTAGAACATTACCCCTTATGTTTTAAAAAGTTTACTCACTGAAGCAAATTCAATCCCAAGCACTATTAATATATAACATTTTAGCTGCAAAATAAAGGAAAATAAGGAAAGAGGACTCAAGCTGGGGAAGGGGTAAGGAGGAGGAGGAAGAGAGGAAAAGGAGGAGAAGTGACTTAGCCCGAAGTCAAATGGACAACTGACAGTGTCAGTACCAACTTAGCTATCACAGCCTGCAAGCTATACAAAATGCTATAAAAAATTAGGCCCAGAAGGGGTTTCCCCCGTTTTTGTATATACGGATTTTACAATATTTTCTGTTACTTTATTTAACTGATGTTACAATAGTTTTGTTGTTCCCATAAGAAAGACATGTGCAGTTTGTCCATCCAATGAACTTACTGCCAGCCGGCCTCACAACAACTGTAAGAAGAGTTCAGTTGTGTTCTCAATGACATGTTAGTGACATTATACTTGAAGCTTCTAGACTTCCAGCTATTTCTGCATATTCCTCCCAAACACTAAACTAACCATGCTCCAGCTTATAAAGAGATGTGATGTCTGCATTCATTACAACAACGACACTAAACTACTTCTCATCTACCAGAACACTGGATACGGTCATGCACCTCTATTCAAGAACTCTTAGAAATATAATACTAAACATGAGAGTAAAAGTTATGTTACAATATGGCACAAATTTTTCTGGAAGTTCCTTAATTTACCTGATGAGTAAAATACTGGACTAAAATTGATTTAATGGTCTTAAGTGATTTAATTACCTCTTTTATATTTTAAAATATCAATATACAGGGCATGTCAAGAATGATACATCCTGGTTATGCACACAAATGAGACAGATATCATCAACTGTTCAGAGCAGACTGGCCACTGGTACATTAAACCAACTTACATGCATCAGATCATTTATCTACTCTGCACAGCTAATTTTGTAAAATCTCCCTAACTTCATTCTCTTCTGTATGCATCACAATCCACTCTGGCACAAGGGTATGCTTTGCTTCTTACAACTGTACTCTTCAGATCAAGTACATCACTAGAAATTTCTTCATTCCTAAATATTATTCGTATTTCTGTAAGGGTTCTTCGAGAAAAAATTCCTTATGAGCTGCAAGCAAACTGCATTAATAGAAGAAACTTCACATTCATATGCACATGGGACAAAATGTACAAATTCATGTAAGCTATGCAACAACAATTAATTAGATACCTTATATAATACACTTGGTTTGTGAAGCGTGAGTGGGTGATGAGTGATTAGTTACCAGATCGCAGTTGTCCAATAGACAGAATTATGGTTAGTGAAACGCAAAATCAAATTGTCTTGGATGTCAGATGACTGAAAATTTATGAAAAAAATGTAATGAGTATGTGAACAACTGAAGTTAAAAATGATCTTTTGTTTCACAAGGTGTGGGATTACTGACTATCTATTATTATTGATATACATTACCTAACTCACCCCAAATGTTGTGTTACAAAAATACTGAAAATCTGTTTGTTTCACTTTATTCCACATTGATCAACAGCTGAAACACTGGATTGTATACAGGCATAGTTTCTGTTGTTGAAAAAGACCCTCAACAACCTTGGTCATACATGGTACCTCCCTTGTATTTTCTTGATATAGTACATCACAAAATGTTTAAACTAATAGATATAGATCTTAATAAGATAATGAGAGATGGGTATATCACATGCCAATATCCTGGATGGTGATCAATTTATGCATAGAAACAACAAAATGTGACGATCACAAATTTGCAACACTTTCATGATCTGCCACTGAATGACAGTTTTCATTTCAAGTGAAAGACTACCATTTTGTACTTAAGCAGTTAAAAAACCGTGATGGTATTCAATGCTGACATCACCTTCACGCCACGTTTCAGAAAACCAGTTTAAGTGTTAAAACTTTAGTGGATACTAACCTTGCACATCTACATATCTTAAAAGAGCTAGAAATACACATTAAAAATTAACCAAAAGGCATTTCTAAGATTCGCACGAATGTGGTGCCAAGTACACACTGTTAGAAAATAATAAAATATCTGTGTATAAGCAAGTTACATTCTGCTTCAGCTGATCCTTCAGCCAGGTGAGGTAAAACTGCAAGTCTGAGCGATCCATCAACTCCTGGCTCCAACAGGCAATCTTTGCAATTATTTTTGATGTCATGTTCATAATAAAACCATTAGGGCGATTCAGAAGATTCAAGAAAGGTCCCCACACTGATTCTCTCTTCTTGGAAGAGTGTTCACGGAAAATTTCTACACGTGAATGGTCTTCCTGGAATGCAATGACAGTGTTTTAAATTTTACACTTACACAAAAACTCATGAACAGTTAACTTTTTCCACCCACATCAGTTGCCTATAACCATCTCGGCTGAACATAAAATGCTGAATGGTGGCATAGGATTGACAAAATATTGTGACCGAATTGCATGCAGCCCTATAATATCATTTCCTCCTTTATCTTCTTACACCTTACATTCAACAAACCTGCAGCATGTCATCAATCATTATCAAGATGTACTGTATGGTCTGATCCTTAGATACATGCCCCAGTAAGTTAAGGAATGTCTTTGCACACTGGCCACGGTTATCCTGAAGCAGTGCTCCCCGACTTGCTGCATCAGCATTGTCAAAAGCTACGATGAAGTTGTAGTCCTCCTGTGAGATCATCTGTGATCTAAGGGAATAAAAATAGTCAGGTTACACAATCCTATCGCACATCCTATGCAGTAGTTCTTTAATATGTGTATGTCTGTTTCTTCTAAGTCTTGAGGTTTTCACAGTGGTGTAGTTGAGAATTCTGTTTTTCTAGGATATGATGCCATATCACTGGGTAAGCGGCTCCTGACATGTGAAATGAACAATGTTTTCTTCTTCAAGGATGACCTTGGACATTTTTTTTGGGGGGATATGATGTCATGTCACTGGGTAAGAAGTTCCTAATGTACCAATGGAATGTAGTGCTTTCTTCTTCAAGGATAACCTTGGACCTCCACACCCTTAAAGATGAAGGCATAACATTCCTTTCAAACACTGGCAACTGCCTATCCAATGACACGTCATATTCCAGAAGAACAGAATATCCTTCTTATAAGTGACTGAATTGACCAATAACAATGTCAACATACTTCACGTTAAAATGTTTATGACTGACCACTCACCTCAGTCTAGTGCCAAGGTGGGCTGCAACTCCACATCCCTACATATAAACACAAGGTGTGCTCATCCTAGGGTAATTTCATCTTTATCTTGCACTTACAGCTACAACCCAATCAATGAAATTAATTTTAAGACAATCCACCCCCAGTGTGTTTTAGATAACAAGATTCACAGTAGATTCTGTCAAACACAAAAATTCATTTATTCGGCATTACGTGAATAAATAAACTGTTGTGTTCGATTGAATCTAATGTGATTCTCGTTAATGAAATTAATGTTACTCTACAAAAATGTAACCATTATGGCCCACCATGTTGCATTCAAAAAATATGAACAAGCACATGCAATAGGTTTCAGCTAATATCAATAAGGTGTTAACAAACTGATCACCACTGTTACCACTTGTACTGAGCAACATAGCATTTTCTGCTCTGCTCCAGAATAAGGGGACCCATTACTTGCCAACCCGCACACTACTCATTACACGGTGAAGAGATGTAATCTGTGGTCTCAACTTGCCAGCAGTTCCCGCTCATGTGATGCAAGGTATAGGTTAGAGGTTTCAGTTATGTGTGTGTTGGGAGGGTACTGATGTCTGTCTGGAAACAGATACGTGTCATGGCGGATCACATTTCTCAAGTTATTGTGCAGTACCATTGTTAGCTTGTGCAACTGCCATTTCTTTGCGCCCTGTCCTATGGCTGCACGCAGCTCAGTCTGGACAGTCTTGTTACGACATTCTTCTCCTCCTACCTCTTCTGTGACAAGAAAAGGGTTGTGCAATTTATGAAGGACTTCACAACATTCATGCATGTGCAGCGTGCTTCTGTCCGTTTGAGACGAACAAAAGCTAGCAGTTTAGTTTAGCCCTAACGTCAGCACAACATTCATGCATGTATTGCATGCTTCCATCCGAAGGGGCAAAGGTTAGCCGTTTAAGGTACCCCTAGTGTCAGTGTTCTTTCAGTCAGTGTGTGGCTGCATATGTGCTGAAGGAATTGCTTCTCACAGTACTTCTGTGCTACTTGTTTACTTCCTTCAAACATTACTGTAAAAGTACAGGTGTCATACTTGCAAGAAACATATACTACATGTCATGGCAGATTACATTTCTCCTGTTACTGCACAGTACTTCTGTTCCTTAATATCTTTTTCAGGTTTCTGTATAAGTACTCATGTGTTACTTTCGACAACCATACCCAGACACACACAGGTGCAACCTCTAAGTTAAGCCTTGCACATAATGAGCAGTGAGTGCAACCACTTGCAACCACAGATTACACTGGTCAACAGTGAAAATGTTACGGAGTTGAAACTAGTTAATCTTAACTAATTTGAGGTCGCTGAGAACGAATATGATGCTTAAAATTGTTTGTTAGCTCTTGTTTTGAAGTAACAGGCCTTTATTAATGTGACCGATTTTTATTATTTTCCTTACATTTTGTTTATACACGAAAGACTGAAATGGGTCTACATTTCCATTCCTAACCGTAATTTATGCTATAGGCTTATACTTACACTAAGATTGTGTACTTGCATATTCACAAAATTATATAGGCCTATATATTGAGCCGATTCTGGCGTAGCGCAACTGCAGTGACTTGGTGTCGGTGATCGTCGGATCGCGTCGGGTCGCGCTAGCTAATCGTCGGGGATTCCCGCGCATTTTTCACGGTGTGCCACGTGGTATTTAGAGTTTCAGTGTGCTTTCTCGCTGCATCCGTGCTCGGTTACAATATCTTGTTTTTTAAAGCGAAGAAAACTAAGATGCCTCGTAAATGTGTGAACCGTTCAGATAGTTTTTGTTATGTTTGTGGGAAAGTGACATTTGCTTCACAAAAGCGTGCTCTAACTCCAATTGTGAAAAAGGCGTACCATCTATACTTCGGTTGTAAAGTTGGGGATCAGGACAAGAGCTGGGCTCCACACATATGCTGCAACTCTTGTTCGGCAAATCTTTGCGGCTGGTTAAATCACAAGAAGCGTTCTATGCCTTTTGCTGTACCCATGGTGTGGCTTGAGCCAACAAACCACATTACTGACTGCTATTTCTGCATGGTTCCTCCACTGGAACATGGAACGTCGAAGAAGAAAAAGTGTAAACTGAGCTACCCAAATATACCATCTGCTATACTACAAGTGCTCCATGGAGACGATCTACCTATTCCAGAACCGCCTGACTCATTTGAAATCGAAGATGATGATGAAGATGAGGAATGCAGTAATACAAATGTCTCAAGTTCTAGCGATCCAGATTTTATATGTGATGAAGCATGTATTGAGCCACACAGAATAACACAGAACGAATTGAACGACCTTGTGCGAGATCTAGATTTGTCGAAAGGTAAAGCTGAACTCTTGGGCTCAAGATTGCAGCAGTGGAATCTACTTGGTGAGGGCGTCTGCGTGTCTACATTTCATTCACGTCATAAAGACTTTGTTTCATTCTTTTCAATGAAAAGTAATCTCGTCACCTGCCATGACATTGATGGTCTGATGTCAGCTCTCAACATCAATCATAACCCTGATGAATGGAGACTTTTCATAGACTCCTCACAGTTGAGTTTGAAAGCAGTATTATTGCATAATGGCAACATTTTGCCATCGATTCCAATCGGTCATGCAGTTCACATGAAAGAAACATACAGCAACATGAAGCAACTGTTGGAGTGCATATACTATGATAAATATAAATGGCAGCTTTGTTGTGACTTAAAGGTTGTTGCCATCTTACTCGGACTGCAGCAAGGATACACAAAATTCTGTTGTTTCATCTGTGAATGGGACAGCCGAGCAAGGGCCTCGCACTATGTGGTCAGGGACTGGCCTTTAAGACAACGTCTGGAGCCAGGTTCAAAGAATGTACTACATCCGTCTTTAGTGGAACCAAGCAAGATTCTGTTGCCACCGCTGCACGTTAAGCTTGGCCTAATAAAGAATTTCGTCAAGGCAATGGATCGAGACGGCCAAGCATTCAAGTACCTTCGTGATAAATTTCCGAGGATGAGTGATGCAAAAGTCAAAGAAGGTGTTTTCGTCGGTCCACAAATCCGAGACATCTTCAGAGATGAACAATTTGACCGGCTTATCACTGGTGATGAGCAGTGTGCTTGAAATGCTTTCCGGTTGGTTGCTAATAACTTCCTCGGAAACACCAAGGCTGAAAATTACAAGGAAATATTGGAGGACCTGTTGGTTGCGTATCAGAAATTGGGCTGCAATATGTCGTTAAAGATTCACTTTCTGCATTCTCACCTGGATTTCTTCCCTGAAAACTGCGGTGCGGTCAGCGACGAACACGGTGAACGCTTTCACCAGACCATTGCGGAAATCGAAAATCGTTATCAGGGGAAATGGAATCCAGTTATGTTAGCAGATTATTGCTGGACAGTAGTTAGAGACTCTCCAGAACTTGTATACAAAAGACAGGATAAGAAAAGACGCCTTTAGCCGAAGTGATGACGGATAGCAGTGAATAGTAAGTATTATTGTGTTAAATATGCTACATGTTATTATAAAATTTCACAAATCTTGGAAACTGTAGCTAACTCATCATTTTAAGGCCTATTTTCATGTTCAGCATACCCAATTACATAAAGGAAAGTGGATTCGATGCTCGTAACCGAAAAAAAGTTAAAATTTGTTGCCCAGTGTTATAGTCTTCCATGTTCTGTTGGGTAGTGTGTAGGATGGCAGTAGATGGGTCCCCTTGTTCTGGAGCAGACCTGCATTTTCAATCCATAGCATTTTAAGAAAGTGTTTAAAACTGCATCCTATATGGTACTTCAGAGGTTAAGGTTGTTTGATACTTACTGATGATAAGACTGCCAATTCACCCTCTGGGAACGGATTTCCGCTGCCTCTTGCTGCAACACACTTGTTGCAGCTAGCATATCTATAGCACAAAATAGAAACATGTAACTAAAACTACTCCCGTTATTACATGTCCAAAATATTCCATGCGTCTGTCAAATCGTATACACTTGTTTCACAAGAAACAAAACCCGAAGTTCAGTTTCATTTAGCAAAAAGGCTGTTATGAATGCAAAAGCGCAAACGTGTGTATGTTCAATTAAGAATCATATAACCTACAAATAATGAGTTCACTATACTTTTTGAGCAACATCGAGCAGTCATTCTTTGCCCAGAGTTACATTAACCTACTTCCTAACACATAAACGACTTCTTCAGTACGCACCAATTTTCTCCTCCGGCAAAGCAGGTATCATAGATTTCACGTTAAAATCTGTATTCGCCATATCGATTATTATTTTGTTCTGCTGAAGGTATATTTACAAATACCTGCAAATAATTAACATCAGAACAATCCACTCCTCTAAAACCAGACCTACAGCAGCAGACTGATCTTGTGATCATCCCTAATTGCTGCCAACGTATGTTGATGAATTTCAGTCACCAAATAATTAAAGTCTCCTTGCCCTTAGACTTTTACTGGTAACAAAAAAGCAATAATTTTCGATAAGAGATGAAACTGCGTAAATTCTAAAACGTATTTGTTGTATACTGTTCAACGCCCAATATTGTTTCACGTATCATAGTTAGTAGCAATGATGCTCACCGCGCACTTTAAAATTATTACGTTTTCAACTTCTTCGATATTATTTGTGCTAACTTCAGCCAGCATGCTTCAGGGCACAGATTATCTAGTTCAGGGGTATAGTGACTGCCTAAAGGCTGGTCGGCCTACGAATTGGAATCCGATTCTAGGAAGAGACAAGAGATTTTTTCTCTTCTCCACTGCATCAAGACTGTCTCTGGGGGAAAACCATGGGGCTCTTACCCCAGAGGTAAATCAGCTAGCGTGTAAACCTAACCACCCTCCTCTATCTACTGCTGAGGTTAAGAATGCGTAGAGATAAACCTCCACTCCCCTATACATCTGCATGGCTTGGTAGTTACAGCTGTGACCAGGGTTACATCTTGTCCACACGCATTATTATTCTACTATGTATTGTGTATTTTCATTATCCAAGCAGTCCACACATGAACAACTTCCTGACCAATACTTATTTTAACTTATTACCGTCTCCATCCATGCCCAGCCCCTTAAATTTCCTTGACACATTTTCGGTTCTGTGATCATAATCAAATCCACGGTTCATATACTTCAGATTATGTGAACAAAAGTTCACTGACACACACACTATTGTTACTTTAGTAAGAGCCTTTGAAGCTTCAACATCAAAATTCCAGTCGGTTATTGCACATCAAATCCCGGTGGAAGCGAGATTTTCTACACCCATCCGGACCAGCCCTGGGGCCCACCCAGTCTTCTGTACAATGGGTACTGGTCTCTTTCCCAGGGGTAAAGCAGCTGGGGCATGGTGTTGACCACCCACTCCCATCTAGTGCCAAGGTTAAAGAAGGAATAGAGCTATACCTCTGTTCCCCCTCTGGGCCTTCATGGCCTGTTCTAAGGTGAACGTTTTACTTCTACTATTGCACATATTCAGGAACTACATCAGTAAACTCAACTTCTTATAATTTATCCTAACACCCATCTTACTACCACCATCCCACCTCCTTCTCAGTCTTCCAAGTGATTCCCATCGTAGCCACACATCTAGACCACCTAAGCCTCCTTTATCTCACTATTCTATCAATAGCAAGTGACCTACAAAAATCACCAGGTCCCCCATTGTAAAATATCCTAAACTGCTCACTTGACACATGATTCCTAGGCCCAAACAACTTCCTGAGCATTTTATTTTAAATCACTTGTGTTCACACATGTATTAAAAATATTTATCACACATTTAACATATTTTAGCATTTTGAAAGATTGCACCTCAGGTTTGTAATAATAGAAAGATTATTATTTAGTATGTTACTTCTTAACGATGCATACCATATCATAAACATGCAAACATTAAGACACAACAACACTGAAAAACTTGAAGAGATAAGCAGGATGACAACACATTTACACAAAGAGATAGTATGAAAATCAGCCTAAAAACCTGAAGAGAAGCAGTGTGTGAAGACCTCAGCTACACCATGGTGGAAGCCTGAGATCTCACAGCTTTCGTTCTTACTGATATTTCTTCATTGTTTAATCTCCATGCCATTATTTTAGAAACTGATTTGACATTTATTATGAAACTGAATTTGTTTAGAAACAATTTCTTTAACTACTTACATGAATAAGTTACTTATCCTAATTATATGCAGTAAATCTTACAAGAAGGTAAACAGCTTTTTCTGGTAAGTTTACAGTACTTCTGTGGTAAAAATATTGATTTAGAATAAGAAAAGCCATTCTCCAGGTATTCATTAAATATGGATTTCACTGTAATGTGTCCAATTTGGTGTAAAAATATAAACTATAACTTACCATCCAGTCACCGACTAGGTTTTCTAAATATTCATAGATGACCAGTCTGATAAAATATGCTGTAAATGTTTACAGGATATTACAGCTACGTGTTTCATGGAAGGTAGAGGAGAGAGGTGGCAATTGCAAAGTAGAAACCTGTATGGCATACATAACAGATTTTAACTGCTTCCATAACAGCACTTAATACTAGTCTGTACATAACACAGTTCACATGTGATGCAAAAGCAAAACTGAATTCATTTTAAAATTTTTAATACAATGAAACTTCTATCCATCGTTTGTGACGGGAAAGCATGGGGGAAACAAAAGATAAATGGAGGCAAATGGCAGTTATGAGAAAGCATTAAATGTTTCAGAAACACAAGAAAATAACAACAAAAAATAAAAATTACACATTTAACATTTAGGTCTACAACAATAATAAACAAGTACGCAGATACTTTAATACCTGTGTCAAAATCACTTTTTCCCAAAGAAATCTGTACGTCACAACTATTTAGTTGAAACCTTATGTCTCAGACAAAACAGGGCCAATTCCAAGTTCAAAATGTTGTTTACCATGCTCACCAGCGCAGTTTGTATAGAAGAATGATTTAAGAATAAGCACACACTGGACTGCATTGGATGGAGGCACAGCACAGAGAGAAATTATTCTTCCCATTATTAATTATGTGCCATCTTTCACAAAACTACATCAGCCACAACAGTGTTCAGCAATTACGTTTTAGATTAAATTCGTCATAGTGCATGACATGACAAAAATTGGAAAATGATGCTGTTGTATGTGGTTGAAAATAGGTGATGAGATGTATTTAGTTTTGATTACTAGCATGTAAGATTTATGTTTGTGTGAACTACACACTTTGACCGAGAGGCAGGGCTGAGTACTAAGGACCGCGTGATAATGATGTTCAGGCGTACCATGATCCGTCCACGGACTTTGATGGGATGGCTGTGACTACCACCAGGCCAAAGTGCGTGTCACGAGTTTTGGGTGTGGTACAGCAGTTGAGGTGCCTGACGTCATAGTCGCTATCCATGTGTACGGTTTACGCGAGCTGACTCGCGGGTTCATCTACGTAACATTCTGAGCAACAGACTATCATCGCAACGCAGCCGCGGTCCTCTACTCATTCCACCTCATCGGTCACCAGCTTTTCAGCACTAGAAATCTGTATTATCTTCTTCAACGAATAAACCTACTTCTTGTACGACTTGGACTACTTGTGTGAACATTCCTACTCTGCGCTCCACAAATCCCAAGCCGCTCGGGGATTCTGACGATCCTTGGGGATTTGGCCATCCCTAGGATACAACAGAGAACGTATAATTTTGGTGTCATCAGCGGGGTTCACACCCAGTCGACAGAAGCTGCAAGCATAGAAGGCGAAGGAAACAGTGGACGCACTGTACACGACGCCGATCACAAAGACGCTGCTAGTTCGCGGAAACTGCAAGTCACGGACGCTGCTACAGCGCACTATCGGTTCTTCTGAGGCGCTGTTGCTCGAGGAAATCTCCACACATTAGGTGGAGCGGACACAGAACCGAAATTTCTTGAGGGCTGCCAACACCTGCCGAAGGAGGGCCGCCACCGTCACAACCAAACGACCCAGACCGAACGACCGGGGTTTGATCCAGAGTTTCGTCTCTGCCCGCCGTCCACCTGAGGGTCCAGGCTATCCATCACCGTCCGAGGGCTCAGACCGAATGACCGGGGTTTGATCCAGAGTTTCGTCTCTGCCCGCCGTCTGTCCGAGGGTCCAGGACGACATCCATCATCACTAGAGGGTCCAGGCTAGCGTTTCGTTCATCGCTTCATCAGTTTTGAAGATTTGGAGTTCCCCCCGTGATCCTATTCTCGGCCAATTCTTCTACGAGAAGGTAAGCCGAACTCACAACTTTCTTGTCATCTAGACTGTTTGTCGAATTAATTAAGAATTGCTATTCTAAATTCTAGATTAGAGTGGTGTTGTATTTTGACCACATATCGCTAAACAAAGTAGGTAGTATAAGTGAAGGTTGGAAAACGACAAGCAGTGTAAATCACGCCTTGCCAATTGAAGCACGTGTAAGCCGGAGTGATCTGCTGTAAATTAGATAGGAACACTTGACATAGCATTATGTCGGATGAGGAGTATGAGGGAAACGAAGCCGTAGATGCAGGGGAAGGTTCGTCCTCGCGGAGGTATTGTAGCATCGCAGAAGCTATTAAATTGATAGGCGTGCCATTTTCTGGGGATAAAAGTAAGCTGAAAGAGTTTGTGGACAACGTAGACATTGCGTTTGAATTGGTAGACCCAGTTAATCATGACCTGCTATTGAAGTTCGTAAAAACTAAAATTACAGGAGATGCAAGGTCCAAGCTACTTGTTAGGGACTTGACAGGCACATGGGGACAGGTTAAAGCAATATTGGAGGAGAATTATGCAACCAGGAGGACGATAGATTATTATGCCTGCAGAATGTTCAGCAGTCGGCAAGAGAAAAATGAGAGAATTTCTAGTTCGGGGTCGAGAGTAGACCAGATGCAAAGTGAATTAAGATTAGCAACAAGTAAAGTGTGCAAGGAGAATGAATTAGCAGGGGCCATTAGTCTGATCAACTATTTGGCACGAGCATGTTTTATTCAGGGGCTGTCGAACGAAAGGATCCAAACGATAGTCCGGAGCAGGGGTGAACAATTGTTGTTATCCACTGCGGTAGAAGTAGCACTAGAAGAGGAGAGTGCATTGTTATCCGCCAAGGATAGGGGCCTGATTGCGCACAGGTCAGAGAGAGAAGCGAGAGATAGCAGAATAGTAGACACAGGGTACCGTAGGTCCGGGTACAGAGCAAATGTGATTGCCGAACCAGACAGAAAAGATAAAATTAGGTGTTATGCTTGTGGGAGCATGGGACATCTCGCTCGTAATTGTAGGAGAAACAATAACGGGTGGATTGAGAAGAAAGGTAAATCAGGTCAGGCACGGGGAAACGGGCCAAGGGGCCAGGTCAGCAGCCAGCCGAGGTCTCAGACAGCATAAGAGGTTGCAGTATATGTAGCACGAACAGTATAAGGGCGTTAGATACTGTCATTTGTGGTACCAGAAAGTAGCAAAGAGAAATTGACATTTCTTATAGATACGGGAGCCCATATTTCTATATGTAAAGCATCCAGTTTACAACCAGGAGTTAAATACGATAACTCACAGAGAGTGAAAATTAGAGGGATTTCAACAGCTATTTTGCACACCCTAGGTTCGATAGAACTACGGTTAGAAACTGAAGACAGGTACACTAGGCACAAATTTCAAGTCGTGAGTGACTGTATTTCCATTCCTTGTGACGCCATTTTGGGGCGAGATTTTTGGGATCTTAAGGGAGCTAAAATTGATTTTGAGAATAGGATTATACAGATGGGCAAAATGAAGGTGAAATTTGATGAAAAGTTAGGGACTGATGCCAGAGAAATACAAATGTACATAAAATTGCCTCCACGATCGGAATCTATGATTGAGATACCGACCAAAAATGAGACAGACGTAACAGGGATTGTGGCTAAAGAGGAACTAATACCTGGTGTCTATATGGCAGAAGCACTAACCAGATCTATTAACGGCCGCTGTGTAATTAGTGTTATTAACACCTTAGACACAGAAATCACCATGCAGGCACCTAAGGTACACCTGGATCCCTAGGAAGGCGAATCGGCCAGTAGGTTGATGATGAATACATACAGCACTGAGAATGAAGCAGAGAGGGGAGAAATAGTACGCAAAAAGTTGAGGTTAGATCATCTACAGAACGAGGAGAAGGAAGCCATAATAGATGTGTGTAGCCGGTATAACGATCTCTTTTACTTGCCAGGAGATAAGTTGTCGTGTACACAAACTATTCAACACTCAATACCAACACCGTCAATAGACAAGACCAGAGGTATAAATGTCAGACAATACAGAATACCTGAAGTTTTGAAGGAGGAGGTGGCTAAGCAAGCACAGCAGATGTTAGAGGAGGGAATTATTACCCACAGCATGTCCCCCTGGAATTCGCCGATAATTATGGTACCGAAAAAGATGGACGCCACAGGAAAACAGAGATGGCGAATGGTTGTGGGCTATCGAAATCTGAATCAGTTCACTGTAGGCGACAGTTTCCCCCTTCCTTTGATAACAGACATAGTAGATTCTTTAGGTCAGGCCAGATGGTTCTCGACATTAGATAGTGCGATGGGCTACTACCAAATTCCACTCAATCCTGATGATCAAGCTAAGACTGCGTTTTCTACACCTACTGGGCATTATCAATACTTGCGCATGCCAATGGGATTGAAGGGTTCACCTGCCACCTTCCAAAGATTAATGAACCATGTGATGAGTGGTATACAAGGAGAACGAGCACTCATTTACTTAGATGACATTATTGTGTATGGTCGCACCGTACAGGAACATAACGACAGGTTGATTGAGGTGTTCAACAGGTTGAGGGAACATAACTTAAAGTTACATATAGACAAGTGCGAGTTTTTGAGAGACCGAGTAGTCTATCTGGGATACGTGATTTCGCGTGATGGGTTGCTACCGGATGAAAGTAAAGTATCCGCCGTAAGGGATTTCCCTACGCCACAGACTCGGAAGCAAGTCAAAGGGTTTCTTGGGTTGACGGGTTATTTCCGACGATTTATTTCAGATTACAGTAAGATAGCAAAGCCACTGTTCTACTTGACGAAGAAAGGGGTAGCATATGAGTGGAAGGAGCCACAAGAGGCAGCATTTAGTAAATTGAAGGAACTTCTAATAACTGCACCTTTACTGCAATACCCGGATTTTTCAAAGCCATTCATATTATGTACCGATGCAAGCGACACGGCTATAGGATCCATCCTAAGTCAGGGGTCTCTTGGAAATGAGAAACCACTAGCTTATGCGAGCAAGGCACTTACAAAAGCCGAAATTAATTACAGTGTGATAGAAAAAGAAATGTATGCCATTGTATGGAGTTGCACCCACTTTCGACCGTATTTGTATGGTAGACAATTTCTGATAGTAACCGACCACCAACCGTTATCCTGGATATCTAGCATACAAAATCCAAGCTCTAGGTTATTGAAATGGAGGTTGAAGTTAGAAGAATTTGATTATCAGATTATGTATCGAAAGGGTTCGTTGAATAGTGGACCAGATGCTCTGAGTCGAATTCAAGTTACATTACCAACAGGAGAGAATACAGGGTCACCTACTGAACTTAGTCAGGAGCAAAAGTTTGCAATATTACGCGAGGCTCACTCGACACCACTGGGAGCACACATGGGAATGAACAGGACGTACCAGAAGCTGAAACTGTACACTGATTGGCCAGGTATGAAGAAGGACGTAGAGGACTACATACAGAAATGCGAATCCTGTCAGAAAAACAAGGTTACCCAGGTTACGACTAGGTTACCTTTGCAATTAACCACCACACCAGACACTGTACTGCAGAAAGTAAATATTGATGTGGTACGGCCAATTAATGTGAGCGCGAAGCAGAACAGGTATATTTTAACTATGCAGGATGAGTTAACAAAGTATTTGATTGCGGTGCCTATGGAAGATCAGACAGCTGAGACTATTGCGAGACATTTTGTTGAAAACTTAGTTTTGATTTACGGATGCCCGCAGATTTTACTTTCGGATTGTGGGGCAAATTTCCTCAGTGAGTTATTCAAAACCATCTGTAGATTGCTGCATGTTAAAAAGATAAACACCACAGCCGTGCATCCTATGACAATTGGTGCTTTAGAACGGACTCACCGTGTTTTGGTTGAATTCATTAGACACTTTGTGAATCAAGACCAAACCGATTGGGATGAATGGATTAAATACGCGGTGTTTGCTTACAACACGACACCACACAGTGCCACGGGATTCACACCATTTGAATTAATGTTTGGACGCATTGCTAATTTACCGGACTACTTACAAAGGCCACTAGAAGAGGTTAACTACAATTTTGACAGCTACGTACAGGAACTGAAGCAGCGATTACAGCACAGCTATGCCATAGCAAAAGGAAGGTTGGACATTGCAAAGAAGAAAAGTAAGGATCACTATGACCAACAAATACACATGCCTAAATTCAGGGTAGGAGATTTGGTATTATTGCAACATGAAAGTCCACGTAGGAATCGTTCTAGGAAACTAGGCCCTAGTTGGATAGGTCCTTATGTAATCAAGGACATAAAGGGAGTAAATGTTATCTTGCAACTCAGGAGGGGTAAGCAAACTACAGTACACGCAAACCGACTAAAACCATTCTTCGCATGATTTACAGATGTGGGCCGCGATTTGGATAACATGTCTATTCATCGCAGGAGGGAATACTCTAGATTTCAGGCTCGAGACCATCCCTGAATCTCCAGGCTTGTACTATGAATACATCGGAGAAGCCAGATTATGAAACAGCGTCTGGAAAATTCTGACGTATGTAGATTTGTCACAGGTCGATAGCAACTTTGAAGTAGTTAAGAAATATGCCAGGTTTATAACAGATTTTTGTAAGGTACATGAGAATGCAGATTGGGTAAATCTGACGGAGTGTAGGTCTTCCATCAGACATGCCGAGAGAAGATTAGATAAGTTAGAATCCATGAGATTTACATTGACAGAGTTAACTAGGCGCGAAGCAAATTTAAATCGACGCCGGAGAAGTCTGTTTGGATTCATTGGAACCATTTCTCACTCGTTTGGCACATTAGATGAGGCAGATGGGAAATATTATTCAGACAAAATTTCGGAATTGGAACAGGAACAAGCATCGTTTCTTAAACTTTCCAAAGAGCAGATAGTTCTTGTCAAGAGTACCTTAAAGACAGTGAACAGGACATTAAGTGATGTAACACATAACGAACAGGTGTTAGCAAAGGGGTTGTCAGAGATAAAGAAGCATATTATTGAGGAGGATAGGAAGTTAAAAATATGGAGCTAGGGTACACGTCCATGTTGATCACACTGACTGAACATGCAATAGAATTAGATAGAGCATTCGAGGAACTGCAAGACCAGTATTCCATTCTGATAGAAGCTGTGCTTCATTCGCAATCAGGAATATTGCAACCACAGTTAATTTCACTTCAGACAATCCAGCAGATCATGAAGGATAATCAAAATGACTTTCCTAGAGACCAGTTGTTTCCTATACCTCTGAGTTCGGCATACACCTCTCAAATTTTGAATGTTATTGATGTTGATGTGTTTATTCAAGGAAATTATTTTGTATATGTTATAAAGTTACCATTATCGTCACATCTTAGCTATAATGTATATCATGTACACGCATTCCCTAATAAGATAAATGGTACTAAGTCCAAATTCATTTTCATACAGCCAGAAAAGGAAATTGTGTTAGTAGACAAAACCAAGCAATATTACACTAGGACGAGTTTGACTGAGCTAAGACGTTGCAGATTGGCAGCTAACATGTTATATGTATGTAAGCAGAATTTCCCTGTTCAGTTGATGCATTCTATTACTGATTGTGAAGTAAGGCTATTGCAATACAGCACTAGTATACCTACTACATGTGCACAGAGATTGGTTGAACTAAACAATACACTATGGACACAGTTAAAAGATAATGTGTGGTTATATGTAGCACCTTTACCTGAACATTTGACAATTATTTGTCCAGGACAAGAGCCTACAGATGTAATTATTACAGGGCTGGGAAAATTCACTTTCATGAAACCATGTACGGGTTATGGAAAATTAGCAGTAATTCAGGCACAGGTAACTAAGGAGGTAAACAATACAGGCAAGGATATTATTCCACCAATAAGCTTAAATTATGATTGCTGTGAAATATTTAGCAACAAACAGATATTGAATGATATTAAACTAGACGTTCCATTGAAAACTATCATTATGCATGGTAATGAGCTTCAACTGACTAGCTACAAGGTATCAGAGGTTGAAAATATGATTAATGAACAACAGTGGAAATTGAAACATGCTAAACAGACCAAAACCTTGTCGTTTTTCACATACGTGGGGTTAAGTGTTACATGCTTGGTTGTAGGTATTTTAGTATGTATGTGTTGTTGTAAATGCTGCAAGTGTTGGTCATGTTTTAAAAGATGGTTCAGTGGACAAGGACCATGTCATATGATCTTGTTTAAGCCAAAAATAGTTACCAAAATCCACAATTCCAATGATAATGTGTCAATGCCAGTAAGTCGCACTACCTTGAGTAGGAGTCAGGACGCTTTAGAGGAAACAGAATTAGTTACCATATTACATCCTAATACACCCCAATTACGGAAGGGGCCACCCAAAGAGGTAGCCACGGATAAGCGCTAATTGAGTGCGCTTGTCGGAAAATTGAATGGATATTTGTTCATCTTTCAATTTTCCTCCTGAAAGAGGAGGAAGGTGTTGTATGTGGTTGAAAATAGGTGATGAGATGTATTTAGTTTTGATTACTAGCATGTAAGATTTATGTTTGTGTGAACTACACACTTTGACCGAGAGGCAGGGCTGAGTACTCAGGACCGCGTGACAATGATGTTCAGGCATACCATGATCCGTCCACGGACTTTGATGGGATGTCTGTGACTACCACCAGGCCAAAGTGCGTGTCACGAGTTTTGGGTGTGGTACAGCAGTTGAGGTGCCTGACGTCATAGTCACTATCCATATATACGGTTTACGCGAGCTGACTCGCGGGTTCATCTACGTAACATTCTGAGCAACAGACTATCATCGCAACGCAGCCGCGGTCCTCTACTCATTCCACCTCATCGGTCACCAGCTTTTCAGCACTAGAAATCTGTATTATCTTCTTCAACGAATAAACCTACTTCTTGTACGACTTGGACTACTTGTGTGAACATTCCTACTCTGCGCTCCACAAATCCCAAGCCGCTCGGGGATTCTGACGATCCTTGGGGATTTGGCCATCCTTAGGATACAACAATGCTATCATTGTATCTGTGGCTCAGTGTTTGCACTGAGTCACTGTGAAAAACATGAAGCAATGGACAATGAACAATTAATTCTGTTTGTATTACCAAGAAGTTTGAAAACCCCAAATTACAGCAACCTCCAACTGTAGGAAAATATATGGGAAGAAATTAGCCAATTAATAAAACAGTTAACAACAAATGCATAACTATTTCTTCTTCCTCTTCCCCTCCTCCTCCTTCCTCTGAGCTGCTCAAGTTATTCACCAATCAACAAACTGCAATCAATTAAAATCAGTTAATCCATCAATCCATACATGGTAAATCCAGTAAGATGTTCAAACTCAATAAGAACATTGACTTGTGTGATATGCCCATCGTTCCACATGTGCATTTACCCTAAAAGTTTCAACAGCAGTGTGCACTTTGGTAAAGCTCAGCAATTGTTCAGGCTCATGCTTCTCCCCCTCTTCTTCTTCTTGCCTGCTCCCATCACACACATGATGATCACATACCTTCTCAATGCTGAAAATGCCACACGTGGCAAGGTTTGTCACCTTACAACTTACGTTAAGTCTCCCCCTCACCCCACTGCCACTCCACCAACATGCCTCACCTGTCCGAGACATAGTGACATGTTAGTATGGGCAGGTTACCACTACTGTACTTTCAAAAACATTATGTTACTTTCACTATTATTTTTCTCAGAAATAACCATTCAAGGAACAGTGTGAGTCAGGACCTACAGATGCGAATGACTGATGCAGTAAAATAATGCTTGAAGGAATCACGCATCTGATTTTATAAACAGTTTATATTGGTGACTTATATAAGACCAGAAAAAGGGGAGTGGAAGACACATACGGGAATGATAGTGGTTTCACTGTACATTACATTCCTCCTCCTCCTTTCAAATTTGGTTTATTCCTTTTCATTGTAAAGGAAGCAACTGTGAGGTACATGGTCATGGATTGTTACACTGGAAATATAATCATTAACCCTGCCATACCAACCACATAGAAATATTAGTACATCTTTTTATGCTCCTGTATTTTCACTTCTGGAAAACTAACAGTACATCAATTCACAATATTTTTCACTTTAAAAACTAGGTCTATACACAGTAATATGTTAAAAGTGTGGACTCTGTAATCTGGACCACCAATGCTGACAATGAAGCTGACATTCTATTACTTTCTTACATGATACGGCCTATTCCTGCAAACTGTTGACAGACACAAAGCACAGTCACCATCTCCAGAAACTTTGAAGACAGCATCACTACACAACCTTGTAGCGCGCCTTGTTCATGATATGGTGAGCTGAGCTCTGCAATTTCAACAGCTCCTCTTTGATCAGCCGCGTAATTTCAATCTTGCTTTTGACACTGCCAGTTCATTTGTGCTTTCAATAGCAAGGTACAACTTCCGTTCCCCTTCTGGCGCTGGCTTTCCTGGTGTGAAATAGGTACCACGAACAGTGATTCCAGCCTCAGAATACTCACTGATTTGTGCCAAAGCTTCCTGCAACAGGAATAGTACACATGTGTGAAATGTACATCTACTGGCATGATTTGAGGTTCTCAGTAGCCTTGACTATGGACATTACTGTCTTGTGGGATTCTGATACCTTGGTAGGCTGCTATCCATAAGATGAAGGCAGCAGGTTTCTTCAAAACATATCTACCAAACTACACATTGTCACATTCCAAAAGACAGTCATGTTCTTATATTTACTTGTCTCTCTCTTGACTTTTTCTCTTTACCTAGGAGTAAAGGTGGCTGGAAAATAAAGTTGACTGCTTATCGTCATCTAGTATTAATATTATACATCCTGGAGCTTTACCTCCATACAAAATTCTGACGCTGACTTATCTAAACTGGAAGAGCATTAAATAATGTATAATTTCGTCAAACTTTTATAAAGCAAGCATCAAAATATGTACTTCCTTAGTTACTTTTCATTAGCTTAAAGTGTGTTACTAAATCACGGCACGTATCCATCCTAATTATGATACTACCTTCAGAGCTCTTGATGGTAAGTGACTACTACCTGGAATTTGGGGTACTTTAAGAAATGTTTGGCCAGAGCATGAGTGGCAGATTTTTAATATTTTCTCAACATACAAAGCAGTGAGTGGGTATTACACACAGCAAAAATAAATGGGGAAAAAGACAGAAATGTACACATAGCATAACAATTCTTGCATGTTCTCTCTTTTGTGTTCCACAAGAGAAAAAGTTTAAAATTTGCTTGATGAATGTTACTGATTTTCACTCACGAGGTGTGCAGAAATGCATATAAGTCTTGATATAAAGTGGTTGTTAAAACTAATCTACATGAACACTAAAATGGCTCCACAAATTTCTGTAAAAGTCCCCCAATATAAAATTTCCCAAAAATCTGTTGAGTAGTACGCAAGTTGCTTCACGCATACAGACAGAAAGATGAAGCTTTCCAATGGGGTTGTGGAAGCCGCTAAAAAGGATAAAGTTACACACTGAGCCAACTCACTCTGTGGGTAAACACGGTTTATCATACACTGAAAAATGTGAGACTGAATATTTTTGTGTTAAGAAACAGAATTAACACAAGGAATGTGTGAACACTTTGAATTTTGGGAAAATTTTGCACCTTTATATGAAACCTTAAATCAGAACACAAAGTACACATGTTTACTACATCTGCTATTGTAACATCTTAATAAAATCCAGCCTGAAAATATAATTCTGGACCATACTGGCCAATACAGGCACAACTTACATGATGACAAACACTAATTTTTATGAATGTATTCTTTACCTTCAGTAACCACAAGTGGTCAGAATTCAGTGCACTCTGTCAGGTAAGTACTGCACCATAAACTCTTACATGATGGAATACTTCATGAAATGGCCATTAATGCTGGATCATAAATAGATTCCTACAGTATCAGTAACATACCATACTTCAATAAAACTTTAAAACCCATTTGAGCTAAACAATAAAATCTGGTCGCATATATATTGCTACAATGTGAATCCAAAAACACAGGTTAAATCTACTAGCCACTTCACAAAATCCACTTGTTTGACTCACACTGTGCTTCATAATCACTATCAACGTCCTATATCTTGCCTGTGGTATGCATATTCCTGAAGACATACCCTATAAAATATAATTCAAGCACATGAATCGTGGACCGTTCATTCACCTCACATAGATGTATTTTTATATTTCTGTACCTGTCAATTACATAAGTGAACTTCATAGGATAGTGTTTACTCTTTGTGACAAAATTAAAACCCAATACTAACCTTGGATGTGACCCTCCACCGAGCCTGCTGAGGAAAGTCATTGATCTCCAGCTCCTCCTCATATTTGCGGAATGTCTCCACTTGTTCCTCTTCTGCTTTATCATCTTCCTCTTTTGGTTGATAGTTAAGCTTTGTGTTCAACTTGGCAGCCAGCTGTTCTGCTACTGTCTTTGCCTGTTGGGTATATCATAATTATTATACAATAAAACATCCCCTCCCAGATGTAGGATTCTAAGATGTGTGGAAATAAAAGTAGTGCATATGATTCACACCAGAATGTGTTCAGGTACCTTCCAAACAGAGATTCTACCCAGGAGTAAAACCTTTCCTGTCATTGGTATCAAGGGAATGATCCTACGCTAGGAACACAAACAATGCAGTTCACATAAGTCTAAACATTTGTGACAGTGGCCTGTTACTTACAGTCACACATACATCTGACTTCTTCCATCATTTCATTTTTGTTAAAAACACACCAGATTTAGCAAGCTGGTCCTGTCACCATGAACACATAAAACATACGTATTATGTAACTGACTCCGTTGGCTTCGTAATTTCTTTATTTTAGCCAAAGACAGACGCACAGCCACCTTCCGAAATTATGTATGTTTTTAACGAAAATGAGACAATGAGAAAAGTCAATATGTGTCACCACAGTATTGTTGGTTTAAATTTTACACAAGCATGCAACCAAAAATCATGACATCCACGAATTCCCAGCTGGGTGTTAATTATAAAAGGTCAACCCCTAACATGCCATGAAGGCACAGAGCAGACACAAGAGGTGTAGCTCTACACAACCTTGGCACTAGAAGGGGTGAATGGTCAACACCATGCCCGGGCTGCTTTACCCCCAGGAAAGAGACCCAGTATCCATTGTACAGGAGTCTTGGTGGGCCTCAGGGCTGGTCTGGATGGGTATGGAAAATCTTGCCCCTGCCAGGATTCGAACCCCAGTCCATCAAGCCCACAATAAGTTGCTATCCCATCCTCCCCTGGGTATTAATTATACAAAAGGAAACTGCTTACTGTTATGAGAGGCTGTGATCCACCACCCTTGAGGATGGCTTCTGCAGCCTGTTGTGTGGCTCCCTTAGCCTCCGCTCCAAGATTCTTGGCCATGTTGATACGTGAAGCAAGACGACGAGCCAGTTCCAACTTGTCTGTAGCCGATGGAATTAACTGGCTTGGCACCACTACAGTTACAGTGTCAAGAATGAAATTAAGTCAGAACCATGATGATTCAAAACACAAACAGCTTCAGGGGTGTAAACATAATCATAACAAGAATGCCAGTTATCTAAACTTACTTCTAGCAATTTATATTGCACGTGGAACAAAAGCATTTCTCACCCAATTCATTTACTTGTGTGTCATGGAAGAGTTGACTGGTATTCTAAAAACTTGGAATGAACATTATGCCACTGGAAGCTGCCATCTTACCTTTCAATTTCCCACAATCAGCAACAATAATGTAGCAGATGCATAAACTTGTAAAGCAGGAAAAAACAAACATCACTTAACACACAGTCCTGATAAGTGAATAGATTTCACACTGTTTTAAAGTGAATAGATCTTTGAAAAATACATAATTACTGTCTTTTTTTTTTTTTTTACAAAATGTACAGCTTTCACATTTCACTTATGGGACAACATTATCAACCACAGCTGTGAAAGGTTAAGCAACCTAACTAAAACTTCCAGAGCAATATAACCAACAGTGTATATGGAAATGCATGTTACTTGCGAAACAGTAAAATTCTGTCATGCAGACAAGGTAAACAATCCAGGTAAACTGCCACAAGCATGTTACTGCTTTCAGATGCATTCTTAAAGGCTATTATAATTTCAATTATTCTGTTTCTATTTCTTGAAAAATACCTGTAGGACTTTATTAAGTTACACATATATGTGTAAAATGCTTAATAAATGACAAACTTGTATGACAGCACACATAATTTCAATTTCAGCTACGCCAACACTAAACTGAGTACGAGCTCTTCCTCTCTGCTAACGACAGACAGTAAATAGGTGCAGCAGACCCAAGACCCTGTCCAGATTGAAAGAGTACCTAACCACAGTAACATGGCCTTTGAACATATTCCTGAATATTCAATCCAGATAAGTGCCTCCCATATCCCCATATATAAATAAATGATCAAATTATCTAAACCCTCTCTGTTACATTGCTTTAGTCAGTCCTATATCATCATCAGTAATACTACCTGGAGCTCCTGGGTTCATTCCTATTGGTGCCTTTATTTCCTTAACGATTCGCTTTGGTGCCAACATGTTCTCAATTTGCTGGTCAATGTCATGCTCCAAATCCTCATCATCAGAATCTTGCAGACCTGCAAACGAAATACACACCACATCAACCACAACAGTATTTACAAAATTCCACAATAAATTATGCAATGAACAAGGAAGTTTTACCAAGAGCAGCCTTTTGGAACTTCTTTTTCTCGCTCACCATCATGGCCTCTGCTTCATCGAACTTAAAGCCCTTCCCACTGAAACCTCCACCTGTGTGAACTTTCTTGCCCTCCTGTAAGGAAATCATACAAATTGTTATTGCTTCCATGCTCAAAGTTTACTGATATGAATAGAATAAGAGGTGCTTTCATGGCAGTAATGTTTCTCTGAACATTTGTTCCGCTCAGTGCACTCTCATACAATCTAACGCAATAGTGCATTATGATTATCATACTTACTTGCATAATTTATGCAACATTTCACGCCCCCCCCCCCCCCAAAAAAAAAAATTGGGCCTCAAAGCTGCAGTGCATAAAATATGCAACATATTTCAATAAAATTTTACGTATTACATTGAATTTAGGAAAATTATGGCCCCACAATAGTGACAACAGACATAATTTCTGTTTGTTGCAGTCCTCATGTATGACACACTTTCAAACTTCCACTTATTAATGCTACTGAGTTAACTGTCAGAATGACACAAACTCCTTGAGTATACTGAATGCACACAACAGGGCAAGTACCACTGACAAAAACAGGTTACTTGTATGGCTTCCCATCCTCAACCTGCTTAAGATTCCCTACAAGTTCCATCCACATTTATTGTTTAGGGATCCATCTGAACACAAGGAAGCACAAATGCAAAATAATAAAAGACAAAAGAATGTTGATCCTGTCCAAAAGCAGCAAAGGCCACTCCTAATACAGCTGGCTTGGTTTATGCAAGTAGGAGTGACAGATGTGGCTATATTAAGGAAAGGGAAGTGGAACATTCAGGCAGTAGTATGTTACAAGCACTAAATGGCAGCGCTTACATCCTCATTGAAGCACTGTGGATACAAGTATAAAATCTTGCAAACCACAAGTGGGCAAAATAACAGCTTCATACTTTACAAGGTTTGTGACTTTCACAGCAATGTAGCTGAGAATTCCAATCCTCTGGGATATGACATTGTGTCAATGGTTAATCACATCCTGAACTTTCGAGGGAAAATAGTGTCCTCACCTTCAAGGGTTGATATGTCCAAGAAGATATTTCCAGCCCAGAAGATTAGGACAATCTGTTGCCTCAAAACCTTGGGATCTGATTACCCACATATGCAGTGTAATTTCCCAGGAAAATGGAGTCCTCAGCTGCAAGCTTACACAAAATTCAGACAACATACACAATGTGAAAATTCATGCCTACAGGGTCCAACATGCAGTCTCTTTATGAACAATGTGACAAAAACACCCCTTGATATAATTCTGACATATACAGTGGAACCTCGTTGCATCGTTCCCCTTACCATCGTTTTCCTGCATATATCGTCTGCCTTATTTGGTTCCACAAATAGCCCCATATAAATATCACTATTTTTTCCCGCCTCTATCGTTCCTCGAACTGTCATTTTATCGCATCGATCGTTGATAAATCACGGTCCTGATGCAACATTATCCAACATGGATAGTTTTTTTTAAATTTGAAACGATAATTTAGTGCGATGCACGCATGTATTGCTGTCTTAGTGCTGCCTGCATTGCCTGCTGCGTGTTCAACCAAATACCAGAATGAGAAAATTGCCTTAATTTCTATCATTTTGGTTTTCCGCGAGATTGAGGATCTTCGAAAGACTCGGGAAAAGTTACTGTTTTACTTTGTGTTAACAGTGATGGAAGTGACAAACAAGTGCCGATTGTTATCGGAAAATCTCCGAAACCGCGATGTTTCAAGAATGTAAAAACATTACCCGCCACATACCATGCGAACAATAAAGTGTGGATGACCACAGACATTTTTTCTTCATTTCTGTGTTCATTAGATGCAAGTATGGGTGTGCAGAACAAGAACATTCTCCTCTTTGTGGACAGTTGTGCCACACATCCAAAGGATACATTGTTTGTAAGAAATGTAAAAGTCATTTGGTACCAGGAAAATTGCACAAGTGTGCTCCAGCCCCTTGATTTAGGGGTAATAAAGTGTTATAAGCAGCTTTATTGAAAACGCCTTGTGCAAACAGCTGTTTGCTTAATGGATGCAGGCAAAGATACGAAAAAGAAGATAAACGTGTTGGAAGCTTTGCACTACACTGTGGCAGCCTTGCAACAAGTAACCCAGCAGACAATCGAAAATTGTTTTCGGAAAGCTGGTTACGTGCAGGGACAATCTTCAGGCGATAGTGACATCCTATTGACCAACGATGACTATGATTTCCACCAAGACTGGGAAAAGTCCAGTGGCATGAACAAAGATAAATTCGAGGACTATGTCTCTGTGGACAGTCACATGGCAACCAGTGGTGTAGAAATAGTGCAGGAGCTGTGCGAGAGCCTCGTGGCGTCCGGGAGTGTGGAGGGGGAAGGAGGAGAAGAAGATGGCGAACCCAAACTTGTGCTGAACTTTGCCGAGACGCATGAAGCGCTGATGAAAGTAAAATCTTTCTTTTATGCGCACAGCACGAGTGACAGTGATCGTGAAACTGTTCTAGGCTTTGAAAAATCATACTTTGAATTCGGGCGTAAAGTTTGCACAAAACAAACGTCAATGAAAGATTTTTTCAGCAGGAAGTAATAATAATCATTAAATTGTTCTTATCTATAATTTTTAATGGTTTCTCGGTACTATCGTTTTCCCGTATATATCGTTTTTGTTTTCCACCCCCCTGAAAAATGATGCGTAGAGGTTTTACTGTATTACTTGCAGAAAATACGCAATTAAAGTTCTCCGTACCACAATGCCATATCACATTCAACTTCAATGTGTTTTCTGTGAAAATACCCAGGTACTTCAACTGCAAACACATAGTCCTTACATCAATCAATTCTGGAGTGAATGCACCAGCAAAAAATGTGTACGGACGGCACAGATTGCAAGTTCTCCCATACTGCATGCTTCTAAACCTCTGCAGTTTTCCATTGTGCCCTTATTTGTATAGCTCAGCTACCTGAGCACAGGCATCAGTGTGTCTCCGTCCTCATATTAAGTGAGCTGATAAAGCATAAACATAGTGTGCATTACTTCAGAAGCTACAATACACGCCTTTTAAAACCAATACATAAATAGCAGCGGCTGGTAATAAGCTAAGCCGAAGTTCACACGATTGTTACTCATAATCACATCTAGTTATCAAAACATTTGTTAATACGAGTTGCAGATAAAAATGGATTATTCCACACCCCCCCCCCCCTGCAAAATTTATCACATAAAAGTAGGGGAGCATAAATTATGCAAGGACATAAATTATTCAAGTAAATATGGCAACACTATAGATAACAGTCTCTTGCTGCCTGTATAAATTATTCAAGTAAATATGGCAACACTATAGACAACAGTCTCTTGCTGCCTGTATGTCTAGAATATTATAAACATTACTGCTTGCTACCACTTTCCTCAATTAAACTAAAACAAATATACAAAATAAACTTCACATACAAGCACATGACTTCAAAATTACAAGAATGTAAAGTTAGAGTTACTCAGAGATTCAAGTTTTCTAGGATACGATGCTGTGTTGATTGGTAAACAGTTATCAATGTTTAGGGGGAGCTTCCTGCCTCCACCTTCAGAGTCCAACTATTTACAACTTACCAACTGACATGGCATCACAACAAAGAAAACTTGAATCTCGTCAACACTTCTGTGAGAACCTCAGATCTTGGATAAAGTTACTTGCAATTAAAGATCTTAGTTCCAGTAGGAAGCAATAGGCATGCACTAGAACCAACCGTACATACACTCACATAACACACACAACAAGATACGGAATGCTGAAAACAGCAATTTCAAATCAACTCAGTACTCACTGCAGCTTGTTTGGCCTTATAGCGATCCCAAAGCATTCTCAAGGGATCAGGTACTGGTACCAGAGACAGCTCCAGTGCTCGTACGATATCCCCTGAATACCTCTCCTGTTCAGGTGTAATGAATGTGTATGCAAATCCCTTGTTTCCAGCCCTGCAATAATGAAAAGTTTAAAATCTCTCTTCAGTCAAGAATAAAAGGTAAAAATAGCACTAATTCTTAAACTTGGAATTGAATAGATGTGAGTAGTCACACTCTGGTTTTGTTACTCAAAGTGAAAATGTCTCTGGTACTTGTGAAAAAACAGACGGTTGGGGCCCAAAGCTGTTCCGGACACCCCACTTGTACCACGTCACTTTACTGACTGAAATATCACAATTCACATCGGTAATGCAAAACAGAATGTCATTTGCTAGTTCTTCAACATTACTTGTTGCATACCTGCCAGTTCTTCCACATCGATGAACGTAATCCTCGTAATGGTTAGGACAATCATAATTGACAACAAGAATGAGGTGCTTGACATCAAGACCCCGAGCAGCAACTGAAGTTGCTACAAGCAGTCGCACCTTGCCCGACTTGAAGTCAACTATAGTACTGTCACGGTCAAATTGGTCAATGCCCCCGTGAAGTGACATGCATTGATATGATGCCTTCATGAGATCTTTGAGCAGTATGTCAGCATTCTCCTGCTTATCCACAAACACAATGATGCTGCCCAGTCCTTGGTAATGCCCAAGAAGCTCAAGTAGCTTCAGGAACTTCTGCTCCTCCTCCAGCACAACGACGTGCTGTTCTACATCCTTACACACCACACTACGCCCCCCAACCTGGTAACAACAAACAAAGCAGATCATTATTCTGCTTATTCATAAGGAAATTGTTGTCGGTGTACAAAATTTTAGAATTCATTATTTGTAACACCTAAAACATGTTCGCTCAGGCTATATGTCTTCAACAGCCACTGTTACAACTGCACTGGATATGAATGTGAAACTAACAAAAAACAGTCCTTGGTTGACAGAATCTTTTATCTATCAAATTTAGTAGATACAATTTCAACAATACTTGCAAAATCTAGAACATCAAATAAGTTGTTACATTACAGATTAGTATGTTACATTGGGACATGGCAGGGAGACAACAAGAAGGATGGGAAATTGTTCTGTAATACAGCACCATACACAGTTTTCTTGAGTTGTGTTCTTTGTAATAAGATGCTTCTTTCTCTCTTTCCTTCCCTCTCTCCGTTGGCCAGGATAGCGTAGTCAGTGCAGCGACTTGCTACGAGCTGGATGGTCTGGGGATCGAATCCCGGTGGGGGCAAGATTTTCAGCACCCATCCAGACAGGCCCTGGGGCCTACCCAGCCTCCTGTACAATGGGTACTGGTACATTCCTGGGAGTGAAGCGGCCGGGGCGTGGCATTGACCACCCAACCCCCATCTAGCACCGAGGTTAAAGAAAGAGTAGAGCTATACCTCTACTCCCCTTTTGGGCCTTCATGGTCTGTTCTAGGGTGAACTTTATCTTTATCTTTTACCTTCCCTCTCTCCATTTCTTCTTATTCTTCTTAGTTCTTTCTTCTTTTGTTACTTTCTTTCTCACTGAACAGAACAATGCACAACTGATAAAAGTGTACCTTGTTAGGCACGTAGACACACACCTGATTCAGATCTTTCAGGCTTGCTTTGAATGCCATCCTTACAATTTGAGAACTGTGATTCCATGAGTTTTAAACTAAAGCTTTTCATACAAAATATTACATTAATCATTTTTTATTTCATGTACGTAATCCACTACGCACGTTCTGCCCTCTAGATATTTAAACTTTTAGGCATATTTGTTGTCACTAGAGAGGCCTTCAGTGCCCCCAGCTTCTCACAAACTTTTCAGTACCATCAAACTTTTTTCTACAATAACAGACAATGGATAAAGTACAAATAAAATGACACAGTAATAACACACCACTGTCATAACATTTCAGAATGATAAACTTCCTTCTTGTTGCTCTGTTCCACTTTCCTTTTGTACACGGAAGATACTGGGAAAAGATTTCATAGTGACTGCATACCTCCTTCACATTAGTGTACATAACATGTGGCTGCTACTGCGACCGATTTAGAAAAACCAATGGTGTCATATGAATACAGATTATGAATTACAGTAGATGACAAATGCATGTAACTTCAAGCAGAATGGTAATTAGTAAGGTGACCCTAAATTCCACAAAGTGCTTATAGAAATTAAATTCCAAATTTTCTACCAGAAAACAGGGGTCCAACCTATATGTGATGGCATCTGTAAATACGGTACTCAATACCTGGTCTCCTACATTTCTCCCTGATAAAAAGTCAGAATAAAATGGATCCTTTTCACCACCTAACTTCTCAGTCTTAAAATTAATGTATGCATTATGACTATCAGATTTAGAAATATCTAAAATTCCTTCTGAATGACACGAAATTTCCTGTGAAGCCACTGGTCACCCAGACAGTTAATACATTCTCAAGCTTTCATGGATCCTGAATGTTTATAACCATGTTCATAAGGGCCTACCCTTCTGAATCATCATTAACAGAAATGTGAAATGTGGACTCCAATTTCCAATTCTAAAAAAGCACTAGAAATCCTCTGCAAACACATGTTTGTACCAACACAACTCCAGCTGATTACTTAGACTGCCTCATTACACAAATCAATGGACTTAAGACATACTCTCTGATACGAACTGACACACCAAAATTTCCCTTTTTCTGATGTCAGTGCAAAAATGGTATACACACACACCAAATTACAGCTGAAGTGGTGAATACCTGGATTTCTATTGGTTTGGTGAGAATACGACGTGCAAGAGCTTCCATCTGTCGAGGAAATGTGGCACTGAACATTACAGTTTGTCGATCTGGTCTGATGTTCTCAATAATTCTCATCACCTATAGATAAAGAGAATACCATTCATATTTATATCACACATATTTAAGGAAAGTAGGTAGAGCCCTACATGTTCTATATCTCATTACTGTGTTCAGTTACAATTATGCTCATATACCATGAGACAGTTGGGGCCTTCAAGCTGTTCTTCATGTAAATATCCAAGAACAGACTAGCATTCTAGAACAGATATTGTGCAAATTTAGTATCAGATTTATAAATTAGAAAGTAATAAAATTTACCATTTTCTGGATGTTATGCCATGTAATCCAGTACAAATTTACCTTCTGTAAATTTCTATCAGTCTATATCGCACCACATCTCAAAAGATGGTAACCCTCACAGTTATAGCTGTGACTCTCATATTTCACATAAGATAAAATATATCTGCAGCACACACAACTGCAGTGTGTATTACTGGGGTTTAAAAAAGCCACTGCAGATTAGTTGACAGAGTAACTGCCACAAGTTTCATCCCCATAAAAGGCATATGGTATACTTCTCAAAATCAAACCTGCGAGACCTAACCTCCTGCTCTGTGGGGAAAGAAGACAGGGAGTTTGGTGCTCAGTGGGGAGTAAAAGTGAAAAGAGAACAATAACAGCATTCAAAGACAAAGTTGGAGAAAACACAATGCTTTACCCAGACTGCAATGTAACTGGACAAGGAAAATCTCTGGATGCAAGCTACAAATACAACAACTCTATTCCCAAGAAGCAGATACTATTCACTACCACCTACCTCAGTACAGTAAAATCCCATTTAATATTTCTCTATTTATTGTTTCCTCTCATTTAACATTCCATTTCTAGAGTTTCATTTCTATAACCCACAAGACAAGTTCCTCTCACTTTAGTGGTGAAATTCCTTAACCCTTACAGAACTTCAGACATTTCACAATGTTAAAAATAATAACTCAAATACAGTAAACTATCATAGCACTTCTCTGTGCATGTGCTACACAGTGTCTTACGTCTGGAACACATAAAAAAGAACAGGAATGTTTTCAGTCCATGGACTTAATTTCCATTGTCCAGCTGACAGAATGCATACCATCTATAAAACCATAAAAACTATAAAACATTGCTATTTGTCGATCTGAATTTGCATTAATTTAAAGTCAAAATATGAGAATAACTTGCCTGAGGTTCAAAACCCATATCAAACATTCGATCTGCCTCATCCAATACTACATATGTCACACGCTTCAAATTGGTCACTCTTCCTGCAAAGACATGAAATTTCAATAAAAAATACCCGAAGATGTATGCCACATATACATTTACTAATCTTCTGCAAGACATCTTAGTTATAACTACCTCTTGCAGGTAGACTCACAACATCATTGATTATTGTGTATTTATATTATATATTTTCTGTTTCACTTACAGCTAAACTTCTTTAGTATTGCGAATATCATTAAGACGGTATAAAAATATACATATAGCACACTGATTTAGATAACAGTTACGCACATTAGAGGCAGGGAATGGAAGAAAAATTATCAACTGCTCAGGGAAGGTAGAACAAATGAGTTAATGCATCACAGGCAAGGCAGTGGTTACCAAAGGCCATGCAGTCTAAAACCATGAAATACGTGTCACAAAAACCTTTTCATACAGAGCATATGGGCATGTTATTGCAGTATACACAATTTTTATTTGAGGCAGAACTATAAGAATACAGAACTTCAGGTATTTTTTTGGACTCTCTTACAGTCAACCCTTCAACCATATTTATCATGATGATGCTTGCTAGTAGTAGCCATCTTAAGCATATTCAGCAGTCCAACCTGTGCACAACCCAACCTGCGAGTGTTTATCAAAATCAAACCTAACATTTTCCTTACTTTCTTGTAGAGGATACATGCAACTTCACTCTGCATAATGACAGTGGAGTAAAGCAACACTCCAGAAAATCAAAACTGTGACCTTTTATGTAACAGAGCAATCACCACAGAAAATCCCAGTCCTCCAGGATTGGAAAGGTTGCTGGGAACTAGCAATTGGCAAACATACTTACAAAAATCCTTAAAACTGTAACTCTTATACATGCTACAAAGCAACAAAAGAAAATAATTTAAATAGTTTCCTGAAAAGAGAATGATGAACCTACAAGAATGGGGAACAGCCACAAAAAATAAAATTCCTTGTTTCAGCACACAACTTTTAGTAATCTGCCATATTTCAAACTGTCACATATGGAATGAAGACAAAACCCACCACTGTTGGCAGCCAAAAGGTCAATCATTCGACCAGGAGTGCACACGATGATCTCTGCTCCCCGTTTCAATTCTGCAATCTGTTCAGATATCCCGGTACCTCCATACACACATACAGCCCTTAGGTTCAAAGATTTGGTGAACTTCTTACACTCTTTTCCAATCTGCATACATAGTTCACGGGTTGGAGTCATGATAACAGCTAAAACATTACCACAAGTTAAAATTACACCTTCAAACTTGAAACTGAATTATGGACTCCAGACATACAACAAACACTGGCAACTATCACTATATGCACATTCAACACCTGGATTTTTAATCTTACTTCTTATTAAGCTCTACAACCCTGGATGGGTTTTGGCTTACTCAAGTATTCTGCATTTTTAATACCCACAGGTTTATTTCAACCTTCCGCCTTCATCTGCGTCATCTAACACTGACGACCCAGCTGTCCTATTACTCCTCTAGCCAGTCACCTTAAACAAGCTCTAGGCCCACTTCTTCACTTTTTATTTAAAATGTATTTTTTTGTGTTTTGCATAATTATTCACTTCTCCTGTGTCTTAATATGTATTAAGTGAAAGTGTATTACTGTTTAATCAAATCTTGAAATATCAAAATCTAGTTAATTTAGAAGAAATCCTCTATTATTACACATTACAAAATTCCCATTTTTCAAGTTTTCAATCCACTGCACATGGCAATTTTCTGGAACAAAATCCCCATATATAAAGTCACGGGGGAGTAACATCCACAGAATTCGCACCACAGATTTCAAGACTGGTAGGCACTTTTAGAGGTAAAATAATGCAAAGTGACTCACCATGTACAACAGCCTTTACCACAATTAACACAGTCAAATGTGTCAATATGAAGAACAGAGTTGAAATAATTGGCCCATATACATGTGACATTTCAAAGAAACTGTGAGCACTGAGTCACCACAAAAAATGCTTTACCTATTGGTCCCTCCATTTCTTCAAGTGGTGGCTGGTCCATGATGTGCCGTAACATAGGTAGGAGGAAGGCCAAAGTTTTTCCACTGCCTGTTTTGGCAATACCAATCAAATCTCGCCCTGAAAGAAAAAAAGATAATGATACTTAAAAAGACTAAGGATAAAAACATGTGACAAACTCAGATCCTTCAATGTGCAGCAGAAACATTGTAACAAAAGTCATATTACTGACAGAGTGGTATGTTTTATGGTCCAGTACTATGTACAGAAAACAATTTCTGAGAGCTTTTTTTAATATAATAATAATAATAATAATAATAAACTACTACTACTACTGGTGAGACCAAGAGCAAGACAAACTCGATGATGGAAGGGGTATGAAAGGAAAATGAGGACACAGACACAACAGGGGTGCTTACTGGAGAAAAGGGAACAGAGAAAATGGTCACAAGACATCCAGTCGTGCTAAAAATGCTAATGGATGGTACCTGATACCACATCTCACCAAACATAAAGGCGACATCACTTGAAGCAGGCTATCAGTTTACCTCTAAGGCATACTCCAATGACAGGAATGAAATTTTCGTTTCTAACAAATCCAATTACTGTCTTCTGAAGTTATAGGCTACTGCCCGATTGATTACACTTCCAAAGCAGGCATCTGTTTCATTCTAAAAACAGGGCAAAGGGCCAGCAGGGTGGACCAAACAGCTTAACCCTTTCCATGTAACACTGGGTATTTAAAATTCTTCCTGCTGTGTGAGGTGAAGAAAGATATCGTTGAAAAAGAAACTACATCATCATCTACGTTTTGTAAGCACCCATCCACTGCTACTTCAACACATGTATCCTCTACCAGAAAGTGTCCAGGCTTACTTGAAGATACTAAGAAAATAATCTGCCAGTAAATAAAAATATGTATTTCATTAATTCTTCATCAATATAAATAAACTACAGAACAAGCCATTTGCCTATAATTTTAACTTCATAAAGAATACCTGTAAACTGCTGAAGGTTCTGCCAAGTCCATGTGTGCTTACCTGACATGATGGCAGGTATGGCCTGAGCCTGAATTGGTGTTGGTTTCTCATAGTTCTGTTTCTTCAGCACATCCAGTTCCTTCTTGCTGACACCACACTGTGCCCATGTTTTGATTGGTTTTGGGCAACCCTTCCCTTTTACCCGGATACCTTCCAACTCCTTAAAAAAAAACATACAATTAATAAAAATTATTTCAACAGTAAAACTGTATATTAAAATGGTAAAGTTGGCCATGTATCTAAACACCACACCATAAAGGCATACAGAGGGTTTATAGATCTCTGCACCAGATGGAGCTTCACATTTTAATTCTTATATTCCCCATTAGACAGTCCTGATACAAATATTAAATAGCAGGCTAGGTAAACTCCAGAGCAGGAGTACATGTGATGATAAAGAGAAATACCTTCTGTACTGCTGCTGGGAATCAAACTCAGCCACCTAGCCTATAACCAGTTACATTACTGGCATAGATATTCCTGTGAAATGGTACATCATGAAACAGGACCAGTGTAAACATAACAAACAGACGTTAAAACTTCAAGTGCACTGACAACCCTAACTGGGTGAAGAGGATCAACAATATAATGTAAAGCATTAATTTTAAAGTGTGTTTTCTATACATGAAGAAAATCCTTTAACTGAGTGTGTCAATGACACCTCCACATAAGTCACTTCATGTTACACTTCATATAAAAACTGCCCAATAAAATGCTAGGTCTGTATTTCCACTACAAAACATAAGATACTTGTTTTCCTACAGCAGCCCAACCTTTGTTCTCTTTGCAAATTATGTCATGGATTGGTGGCGCTCACAAAATTCTTTGTGTGTGTACCAACACACCACACACAATCATGAGTAAATACAAGAAACTGAACTGTGGACCTTTAAACTTGGGGTTTGGAATGTTGTGGCTAATGTTTCCACTCACGGCCTTGCTGGTCTTTGCCCACTTTAAGAGGGATGGAATTCTTCTCCGATCACGCATATTCTGCTAGCCCCAGTGGTACAAAGATGATTTGCAGAGGGGATCTACTACTAAAGCTCAGTTCTGAACAACAGTGAAGGCCAGACGTTCCTCACACTTAGAGCTCTCATTTTGGCAGTAAATGATAAAAGGAAAAGGTATCTGAAAAAGAACAGTGGATCTAGCCAGTAGCATCCCAATGATATTGGGGACAAAAATATGTCTTACTCCCAGGCTGCCAGGTTTCCACCTCAGGATATGTGGGAGAAAATGACTACTGATAAATCTGACTAAATAAGCCCCTGTGATGATGGCAACAGTCTGCTGTACCTCCTTGTATGCATCCACTTCCTCAGGAGTCATACGTGCTATTTCTGGTACTTCCACATAAAAGTTCTTGCGGAATGGTGTATACTGCATGTTGGAATGGTCCACCTTTGCCAGTTCCTTCTTCTGCTTGTTAGCAATTCCAGCTGCTGTTGCATTAAGATCCTCCTCCTCTTCTTCTGATGAGTACTGTCAACAAAATTAGTACATTAAAACTGACATCAACAGTTACACAATTTTCATAGACAAAACACTGTTTCACATGCAATTAGGTTGTGTACACACCCAGGCCACATTCTGACCTTTAAAAGGAAAAGCAGGAAAAATAACCATTCCTATAAAGGCAACACCAAGAATAAGAAACCCTCTCATGAGCAAAAACAACACACTTTGCACAAGACAGATGAATGGTGGGACTAGTGAGGCCAGTAGGTGCAGAACTAAACCCAGAATGAACATTATGTTCTTCAGTCATTGGTTAGTAGCAAGAGTCATGATCAGTCACAATACACATTATTTCTAAGAAACAAAAGCAGCATACAAAGGTGGCAACATGGTGTCAACCTGAATAGCAAGTAGTTGTTTGCCGGTGAAAACAAAGGCAGAGGTGACAATGATAATACTAACAAACTAGAATGATCTGAATTCTTGTGAAGTTTACACCATGAATTTGTGTATATGAACTGAAATTCATGTAATTAACTCCGATGTCACTGTAAGTAAATTTAAAGGGCAAAAATATCATTTTCTGTAATCCTGATTTGTGTATGTGATGTTATGGCTGCAGCCTTTATTTTGGACATAAATGTTTACAGGAAATGTTAGGCCAAGTTTTGTGTAAATTTTGTAGTAAATCACATCCCTGACCACTAGTTCATTATTAAATTGCTATGCTAGTGTATTCAATAAAACATTAACTAAAAAAAATCAATCACTTTTATGTTCTTTCATTACCTCGTCAATGCAACCTAACATCAAAAGTACAAAACATGATGACATTCGATAACTAAAATGGGCATACTTTGTATTTAGGACTGAACGGAGATTTCTGTGATCTGCCACTTCTCCCCACATGGTTACTTGTGTCTTCCAACTGTACCATAGAATAAAACTATGCATTTCATGAAATGATTGTTAATTTCCACAGATCACATGCAACCCATGGTCATAATATATCCTACCTCCAAGCCATCTTGATTTTGCTCTATCAGTTCCCCCTTCTTCTTGTCAACTTTCTTTTTGGCAACACCTGTTACTATAACAACGCCTGAACTGTTGGAATTCACAGCAGTTCCTGGTTTGCCATCAGTCTTCTTATTATCAATTTTATTTACCTTCCTTACCTCTTCTTGAACGCCCTACACACACACACATAAAATGAAGTAAATTCACAAGCCAGCAAAAATACAAATATGTGGATTTCAAACTACAGCAAAGATTTGCCTAATTGAAACGGAAATTCTTGATGCACAACCAACTTGATAATATTACAGTCAATTCCAGGTAGAAACAACAGTAGAAAATTTCACCATTCTACTGTTAAAGCTAAAAACTGGCATCAGCATTAGTTACATAATAATCTGAGGTCAACAAAGTCACTCATCTGCTCAGCTGGGACAAATAAAAATTATGTTTCACAAGTCAAAAAAACTTTTAAGTTTATTCCTTAATAGTAATTCCTGTTCTCCTCTTTTATTTATTGACAGATGCTGAACAGGAAATCTGAAGAGAGTATATCATCATTCATACATTCAGTAAAACCTCGATGCATCATTTTTTAGGGGGATGGAAAACGAAAACAATATATAGGGGAAAACAACCGTACCGGGAAACCATTAAAAATTATAGATAAGAACACTTTAATGATTATTATTACTTCTTGCTAAAAAAATCTTTGATTGACATTTGTTTTGTGCAAACTTTACGCCTCAATTCAAAGTACGATTTTTCAAGGCACTTTCACGATCACTGTCACTCGTGCTGTGCGCATAAAAGAAAGATTTTACTTTCATCAGCACTTCATGCGTCTCGGCAAAGTTCAGCACAACTTTGGGTTCGCCATCTCCTTCTCCTCCTTCTTCTTCCCCCTCCACATTCCCGGACGCCACGAGGCTCTCGCACAGCTCCTGCACTATTTCTACACCACTGGTTGCCACATGACTGTCCACAGAGACATAGTCCTTGAATTTATCTTTGTTCATGCCACTGAACTTTTCCCAGTCTTGGTGGAAATCGTAGTCATCGTTGGTCAATAGGATGTCACTATCGCCTGAAGATTGTCCCTGCACGTAACCAGCTTTCCAAAAACAATTTTTGATTGTCTGCTGGGTTACTTCTTGCAAGGCTGCCACAGTGTAGTGCAAAGCTTCCAACTCGTTTATCTTCTTTTTCGTATTTTTTGCCTGCATCCATTAAGCAAACAGCCGTTTGCACAAGGCGTTTTCTATAAAGCTGCTTATAACACTTTATTACCCCTAAATCAAGGGGCTGGAGCACACTTGTGCAATTTGCCGGGTATCAAATTACTTTTACATTTCTTACAAACAATGTATCCTTTGGATGTGCGGCACAATTGTCCACAAAGAGGAGAATTTTCCTGTTCTGCGCACCCATACTTGCTTCTAATGAACCCAGAAATAAAAAAAAAATGTCTCTGGTCATCCAAGCTTTATTGTTCGCGTGGTATTTGGAGGGTAATTTTTTCATATTCTCGAAACATCGCGGTTTCGGAGATTTTCCGATAACAATCGGCACTTGTTTGTCATTTCCATCACTGTTAACACAAAGTAAAACAGTAACTTTTCCCGAGTCTTTCGAAGATCTTGTATAAGAATACACATGCATCTCAATCTCGCGGAAAACCAAAATGATAGAAATTAGGAAATTTTCTCATTCTGGTGTTTGGTTAAACATGCAGCAGGCAATGCAGGCGGCACTAAGACAGCAATACATGCGCGTGCAGCGCACTAAATCATTTCAAATTTAAAAAAAAACTATCAATGTGGGAAAATGTTGCGTCAGGACCATGATTTTTCAATGATCGACCCGATAAAACGACAGTTCGAGGACCGATGGAAAGGTGAAAAAATAGTGATATTTATATGGGGCTAGTTGTGGGACCCAATAAGGCAGACAATATATGCGGGAAAACGAAGGTAACGGGAACGATTCAACGAGATTCCACTGTATTATATATTAAAGGACAGTATTATTCTTTTCCTATGGCTCGACAGCCCCTAGGGGGCCTAGGCCTCCTCATTTTTCGAGGTTTTGCAATCACACACTTTAGACACACCACACTCGGTAGAACTCCTCTGGACGAGTGACCAGCCTGTTGCAGAGACCTCTACCTGACAACACACAACACTCACAAGAGACAAACATCCATGCCCCCGGTGGGATTCGAACCCACAATTCCAGCAAGCGAGCGGCCGTAGACCCACGCCTTAGACCGCGCGGCCACTGGGATCGGCTAAAGGACAGTATATCCAACTTATATGTTGTGTTTGTTAGGTGGTGGTACATAGGCTGATGTGGAGCGATTAGTACAATGTGAGCATACCAGTTTCTCTCACTTACAAATGTGTTTAAAGTCACATTTTTATCTAACACTTGAACTGATCCAACATTTGTTGACCCCTGTTAAAAACAAACAGATCTCAGATGAATGTAAAAGAGAATGAGCAAGAATGAATAAAATAAAAAAAGTGTAGGACAAGCACAAAAATAATCGGTTAATTAGGGATACAGTGGTATGAGATTACAATGAACCATAATAGGATCACTCTGACAGCATAAAGCCAAAAATAGTAAATAATGACCATTTTGGCGACCAAGGAATAGGTGGTACAATCAACTAAGGAAAGATATAAATAACATATACAAAAAGAATGTGCAAATGTACAAGAGGAACACTGATGTTGGTCACATGAGACATTCAAATATGCATGTCATAAAAGAACCCACCCTGATGAAAACATCCATGCATGACATATTCAAATTAGCACTAATAAATCTGGGCAAACATTAGCACATTTGGAAGAAATATTTGTAAGTAATTTGCAAGATAAGCCCACAACAGTCTCATATTAAAATTTTATTAACTTGATGCCACTTGTAATATGAGGTTCTTACAGTATTAGTTCCTGAAATCAAAGTGAGCATTATACTGACGAGTAAGACTGCAATGTAATATGTTAAAACATAGGTAACCTGCATGAAAGCATCCAGGGGGTCAACCTCCTCCTCTACAATTTCATCCTTGTTCTCCTTATTGTCCTGCTTATCTTCTTCCTCATCACTATCATCTTCTAGTGTCCACTTCTTCATTGGCAGCTGTAAATTAGCTGTAACATATATATAGTTAAGTGTTGCTTAATTTAAAATGTATTTATGCTTATCAAGTTCACAAGTCTATCATTCAGTTATAATTTCTAATCATACATTTACATGTGTATTTTCATACATTACGTTTAATGTAGCAATAGTAGTGCATAAAAGCATAGTGAAAAGTGTTGTTAAGAAGAGTATGTCTAGTGACAGAATCATTGCTGTTATGTTGAAGACAGAGCCGGTAAGTATTTTGATAGTGCAAGTGTACATGCCAACATCGGAATATGAAGATGACGAAGTGGAAGAGCTGTATGATGTAATTGAAGAAATTCTTGAAGAGGATAGAAAGGGCAAGACAAATGTGATTATAATGGGAGATTGGAACAGTGTGGTTGGAGATAAAGCACATCACAACACTGTTGGACCATATGGACTGGGAAGGAGGAATCAGAGAGGTCAAATGCTTATTGACTTCTGTGAAAGAAATGGACTTGTTATAACAAACACATGGTTCAAAAAACCTAAAAGAAGATTGTACACCTGGAAATCACCAGGGGAGAGGAGTCGATTTCAATTGGACTATGTACTGGTGAAAAAGCGATTCAGGAACAGTGTGAAGGATGTCCAGACACTGCCTGGAGAAGATACTGACTCTGACCGCAATTTACTGGTTGCAACAATCTGCATCAGATTGAAGAAAATCATAAGGTTCCAAACGCGAAAACCAAGATGGGATTTGGAGAAGCTATATGCTCAATGACAGGAAGTACACGATAGTCTAGAAGAAAAACTTGGTGCAATCAAATGTGAAAGTGGGAATGTGGAAGTGCAGTGGAACAATATCAAGAAATGTGTGATAGATACTATGAGTGATTTGGTTGGAAAAGTCGAAAGGAGAGCAAGAAAGCCATGGATTACACATGAGATGATCAGTAAAATGGATGAACAAAGAAAATGGAAGAATGTCAACAACGAAGAAGGAAGGAAGAACTACAGAAGACAGGAACAAATTGAAAAGAGCCACGGACAACGCCAAGAAGGAATGTCTGGAGAGCATATGCAATGAGATCATAGAATTTCAAAGAACAGGATGTTATGATCTAATGAACATGAAGACCAAGGAACTAGGTTGGAACAAAAACCATGGGATTCAAAACATTGGCATCGAAGACTCTCAAGGGAATATAATAACAGATCAGAGTCGAGTACTGCAAATTTGGGAGAATTATATTACAGAGCTCTACGATCGAGCTAATCAACCAGAACACCTAGAAGTTGAACCTGAAGCTGAAGTAGATGAAGACAAGAAAGGCCCTTATATTTTGCATAGTGAAGGCGAAAAAGCTATCAAGGAGATGAGGGATAAGAAGGCTACTGGAGATGATGATGCACATGGGGATGTACTCAAATTGTTGGGAGAAGATGGTCTCAGACTAATGACACAGCTGATCAACAGCATATATGTAACTGGGGAGTAAAGTAAAGTAAAGTTTTCCCTATAACAGGCCATGAAGGCCCAAAGGGGGAGTAGAGGTATAGCTCTACTCGTTCTTGACCCCAGCGCTAGTTGGGGGTGGGTGGTTAGCACCACGCCCCGGCCGCTTTACCCCCGGGAAAGACCCGGTACCCATTGTATAGGAGGCTGGGTAGGCCCCAGGGCCGGTCTGGACGTATGCGAAAAATCTCGCCCCCACCGGGATTCGATCCCCGGACCGTCCAGCCCCTAGCGAGTAACTGGGGAGTGGCCCAGAGATTTCATTGAAGTTACAATGATTGCCTGAAAGAAGAAGCCCAAGGCTATAAAATGCAGCGACCATCGCACAATCAGCATCATCACACATGCAGCAAAGATAGTAGCGAGTATACTTAGAAGGAGGATTGAAAGGAAGTCTGAGGATGCACTTGGAGAAGATAAGTTTGGATTTAGACGAGGAAAAGGAACTAGGGATGCAATTGGAATGCTGAGAATAATATCAGAACAAACCTTGTACATAGATGAGGAAGTGTGCTTGCTTCATAGACTGGCAGAAGGCATGTGACTGTGTCCACTGGACCAAATTAATGCAGATCCTAAAGGGAATTCAGATAAACTGGTGCAAAAGAAGATTGATCAGCAAACTGTACATGGAACAGAGTGTCAAAATACAACTGGACCAAGGGGAGACAAGGAGTGTAAAGATTGGAAGAGGAGTTAGACAAGGTTGCTGTTTGTCGCCGATTCTGTTCAACTTATACAGCGAGTACCTTACCAAGGAAGCTCTTGAAGGGTCTGGAGACTTCGAAATAGAAGGACAAGTAATTCGCACTGTGAAATATGCAGATGACCTCATGCTACTGGCTAGAAAAGAAAAGGTGCTACAGGGCATGATTGATAGACTAATTGAAATTGGAAGAAGCTATGGAATGGAAATGAATATGGAAAAAACTAAGGTAATGAGAATCTCGAGGCAACCATCCCCAATAAAAATTATGATACATCAAAAGCAATTGGAGAATGTGGAATATTTCAGTTATTTGGGTAGCACGATAACAAATGATGCAAGCTGTACACGTGAAATTATATCCAGATTTGCCATGGCAAAAGCAGCATTCACCAACAAGAAGACTCTTTTCACCAGCAAACTGGACTTAAATTTAAGGAAGAAACTAGTGAAGTGCTACATTTGGAGCATAGCATTGTATGTTGCTGAAATGTGGACACTTCAGAGAGTAGATCCGAAGTATCTGGAAAGTTTTGAAATGTGGTGCTGGAGAAGAATGGAGAAGATCAGTTGGACCGATCGTATGACAAATGAAGAAGTATTACACAGAGTCAAGGAGGAGTGGAATATCCTACATACAATAAAAAGCAGAAAGTCTAACTGGATTGGTCACATCTTGCGTAGAAACAGCCTTCTAAAACACGTGATTGAAGGAAAGTTAGAAGGAAGGATAGAAATAACGTGAAGACGAGGAAGAAGGTGTAAGCAGCTACTGGATGACCTTAAGGAAAAGAGAAGATACTGGAAATTGAAAGAGGAAGCACTAGATCGCACCCAGTGGAGAACTCGCTTTGGAAGAGGCTACGGACCTGTCGTAAGACAGACTACAGAACGAATGAATGTTTAATGAGCCACTTTTTGTGCAAGTGTTAAAACACTCATTATACTAACTACACTGGCCATTTTGAGAAATTCTACAGACCTAATAGGCTCCCCTTTATTTCCTTCTTTGTAACTTCAAGTTCTTTCTTCTTCCTTTCAGCTCTCCACCTTTCAATTCTCTCTCGTCTCTTCTGCATCTCTTGTTCTAGCCGCTTCTGTTCTTCTTCCTGAAATAATTGATGGAACAACAACCACTCCAGGAGTTTATTTAACAGAATTAACAAAATACCTTACAACATAAAGTAAGTGGATCTGGATTAAGTCAAATTACAATGGGCACAGAAAATCTTTTGAATACCAGTTTGGTCATTACTATTAATACATCAACCAACTAATGCACTTAGTAAAATACATTCACAAGCAAGTATAAAATTCCTACATAATTTAGCACTGGGGTGCCATCATCAGGGAGTTATTCAGGACAAAGGAGTACAAAGCCAACAGCTAATCTAGGTATTGAGTCTCAGTTCTTAAAATTTTAAGAAGGGAGACAAAATACCTAGATTAGCTGTTGGGCTTATACTCCTTTGTGCTGAATAACTCCTTGATGATGGCACCCTAGTGCCAAACCAATCTAGGAGTTTTAGACTTGCTTCTGAATGTATATTATTAAGTGCATAAGTTGGTTGATGTATTAAGTATAAGAATATGCTTGATATGAAAAATATAAGATTAACTAACTTGGTCAGTTTCATGAAGTAACATGTTTGCATTGTTACATGTACATTTGAGAACAATTTTATGTTGGTCACTATTATTACATAACATGTTAGATCACACTAACTAATAAAAACTGTCATTTTGACATTTAGTGTATGGCCTATTAAATACCAGTTGCCACTGCTGGCTGAAGCACTATTCAATTTAAATGCCTACTGTGGGACAGTGATTTTCCTTTCAGGTACAAAGGGTGTACATTTTATCTTTAAGTTTATCATCCCTTTGTGTTACAAAGTAAAAGAATAAAGAGCCATCAAATCAACTATACAGTATTTATTTCTGCAACATGTTTTATCCACAAAGGGTCATCTTCAGGCTAAAATACTATTAAAAACACATAAAAGAGTTATGTACAATTGTGTTATAGCCATTGAGATCTCAGTTATTACAATTTTTGATGTACATGTTGCTGTTTCCGGTATGTTGGTCAAAGTATTAATTAATTAATACTCAAGGACTGCAGTGCATAGGGGTAGATCAATGGACACGCTATCTGTGGAAATCACAGGCAGCAAGACAAATTGTCATATTTTATGTTGAAATTTCAACAAATTTTAAGATAGTATTTATTTTTAAGTGCCTGTACATTAACCTTTTAAAGCCTTCAGAACAAACAGCAACTTTTTCCTTGTACAACATTAATAGATTGGTTTTTATAACCAAGGTGGAGAGCGTTTACCGTGCGGTACGCACTGAGTCCTTACATAAAGGATATATGCTTCATCTTTAGAGGGTTCACTGGCTTCTCAACTATTTCCCCAACTTTCACTGGTGTGTACCCATTAAGTGACAGTCCACTGCACCCAGTCACTTCATATTAGCTCTGAATTCCTCACACTCTCTTTTTTGATCATGATATATACGTATAATTAAAGAAAGTCTTACTTTATCAAGATTTGTTGGATCAAATGCTTCATCTTCAGCTTTGTCATCCCCTTTAGCATCCTTTTTATCTCTTTCTTTTGAATCGCCTCTTAAACCTTCTCTCACAGACTTGTTTTTTGATTTTGATGAAGAAGATCTCCTCTCCTTGCTGTCATTCCTGCAGCAAACTTTCTACAGTGAGTTAACCTTCCAGCTTCTGTGATGTACTTGTCAGGAAAAGGCAGATGACAGGGATTTTTTGTAAAAGGTAAAAGGAAGTGACCTGAACTTGTCAGGAAAAGGCAGATGACAGGGATCTTTTGTGAAAGGTAGAAGGAAGTGACCATATTTAGTAAATACTTCAGCCATGACTGCAAGGATAGACTGGGCACACTAATGCAGAATAAAAGCCAAATTTTTGGTCTAACATTATCCGTTTACAACTTCTCAATCACGAACACTTCCAATATTATTATGTCTCAAACCCAAGATATATATGTAATTGAACATGCATATGTAGTCATGATACACACCTTCTTTTCTGCCTTGCTGCATCTTACACAGTTCTAACCACCATATCAGACCACTGTCAAAGAAGCTCAAGTCACAGTTGCCAACATACATAACAGAATACAAGAAGTATGCCACTAATGTGTATATGTGTGTATTGTGGGGCTGAATGTTTATACCAGGACAGGCTTTGGGCTTGTGTGTATACAGACCAAGGTCAGGCTCTGGATTTATCCACAAACCAAGGTTAGACTAATATGCACATGTGTAAATAAAGGCTGAGCCTCTAGAATCTGTGTGTATGTTGGTAGCCACCAATACTGGCCAACATCATGTCAATTACTATTACTACCCACATTCAGAATATACTTTAAAGATGGTTACCATTATATGAGAAACAAACACAAGAACAATTTAACCTTCAAAAGATGGCTTTAAATGCCAAATGTACCTCTTGACGGCCTGAGTTTCTTCTAGCTTAGCACACACATCTAAATTCCTACCAGGCAAACACGCAGAGACCAGTATGGAGTCTCTTAGGATGATAAAGGTTAAATATTGCTCCCATAACACACACATAACTGTCTTCCCCAAGATGTTCACAAATAAAGAACTTTAACCTTTAGCGTACGGAGTTATTTTCTCGAGTTGCCCTTTAAATCGAGATAACGGGCCTACTTTACGGCACAAGCCCTGCTTGAGCGAGTCTGCTGTCCCCGCGTGGGCCCTTTAAGTTTTTGCACTTTCGTTAAAAAAAATTAATATTATTTGATCCAGAAGAGATAAATAAATTGAATTGCTTCCATTTTGTAGAAAATGAAAGAGGCTTTTATCTGAGCGCTTTATAAAGTCAGCTTGTATCATTTCTGCCTAAATACACACAATAAAGTTCCGTATTTGTATGAATTTGCAGTTTATGTCGTCTTATTTGGGGCTATAAGCGACATCTATTATGAAACAGGCTTTTAGCAGAGCGATTTATATAGTCAGCTTGTATCCTTACTGCCTAAATACAAACAATAATGTTCCGTATTTATACGAATTTGCAGTTTATGTCGTCATATTTGGGGCTCTTCGAGATATCTCTGTTATGAAACAGGCGTTTAGCAAGCGCTTTATAAAATGGCAGCTTGTATCCTTACTGATATCTCGTCTCTCCTACTCAATGAATACAGTTTATTTATCTGAAGCATGCACAAACGTAACATCAGCCTCTGCTAGCAGTCTAAACATTTGAAGGTTTTTAGGCGTCACTGATTGCAGGAACATTCCACACCGCTTATAGCAAAACAGAAGTATCTAACTTTATCTAAAGAATGTACAACCATAAATGAAATAAAACGCTGTTCAGTAACAGTACCTTCGCTAATCTTTCTATATACACTATAAACTTTGGTTCTATCAGCTACCCACAACGGTTATAGCAAAACAGAACTATATCCCGAAAGAATTTCCAACCTCAGTCACAGAAAACGTGTTTTTTTAACTAAAATAAAGATTCAAAAGACAAAGAGAGTACTCACGTTCAAGAAATAATTGAAGAGTGTTATAAATTTAAGACAAATAGCACCTACAAATAATATAAAAGGATTTTTTTTAATTTTCTGTTACGACAAAGACAACAGAGATTTAGCACACTTTTGCACAGGAGTCTTCCTGCTCTGCAAGCGTGGGCTGACTTCTGACGTAATTTTCTTTGAAACGAATTGAATGCTGCCTTTGATAGTGACACAGTAAACACAGCACTCATTTCATGAGCTGTCGAGAGAGCTATGATTGTCGGCACATACGAAACTCCAGTGCAACACGCAGTCCGTAGGAAAAACAACTTGCGTAAAGAAGTACGCTTAGCTTTCAACCAGATGAATAAAGAAGGCTACTCAATGCTTGCTACCAGAGATTCTTCCTGGGGTAAAGTGGTCGGAACGTGAAGCAGACCAAAAATGTCTTCTAAAGCGGAGGAGAGTGGAGATATACACTTTGCCTACATCAATCAGGGCTTAGGCAGCAAAGTAGAGTGGGGGATTTAAATACCTTCTGGGTCATATATGATACGCACGGAAGCGTAAGGTTAACAGTTGATATCACTAGGAAAATCACCTATGCCCCTAATACACATTAGTTCCAGACTTTGAAGCTACAAACACAACTTTTCTCTTCAAGTTTGATTTCTGACATGTTTTATGAAATTACAATAAACACTCCATGTTAAAGAACTACTGCCAAATTCTCCCAAATTCTCATGAATTTACAGGAATAAATCGTGTCACAAGTAACACGCTGGAACTTTGCAGACAAAAACAGAATCCTCTGTACTTGTTTCACAATGATACTGACCCTTTTGTATCCCTGCCATGAGGACGATGGCGATCTCTATCTAATAAATCTCGATCCCGGTCACGTGATCTACTGCGTCTGTAGCGAGGTTTAACTCTGAAAAATATTAAAGAGCATTATGCACAACGAAATAATTAGCAGTTATATATCCAAGGAAAACAAACATTGTCACTAGCTAAAAACAATGCCCCAGAATTTGTTCCAGTTTTGTCACACAATAAAGCATAGTAGAAGTTTACGTTCATTCACAGAGTATTTGACGATACCATTTAACCAGAAGATGCTTATGTACCTAGGATGTCTGTGAATGGCAAATTGGAACAAATGGGGCTTGGGGGCGAAATAACTTCATATGGCTCGTGGTTCTTAACCTTGTTCCTCAAACAAGACAAGAAGTCGTTCAAGATTCCTCCTACATTAACATCTTTAGCATAAGGAACTCTTAATATTTTTAGACTTTAATGGGGATTTTGAAGTATTAAATCTCCATAAGTCCTTTCAAAAAGGATGTATTTTTGCCAGAAAAATGCGGTACTTTTCGTCCTAAATACAATATCGGTTACCTTTCACGACTACGTGACCTTCTACCCCTCTTTCTTTCTGGACTTCCAGACTTGCTGCGAGACCGTTTACGATGATGGCTGCAAAATATTATAGATACGTATTACATGTACATATATATATCATTTTTTATCATCAACTTCGTTACAGCATCAACAAAACATCCTAACCTTAAAGCACGTCACAACGAACATATTTTACACGGGGGTAGGGGAATTTAACATTTTATTTCAAGTTCAAGCATATACATACCCGCTACTTCGCACCATATTATACGAGAAGATACTGAAGTGATTATATTTTAATTGTTCTTTACAATTAGCAACGCAACTAAACGTAAATATAACAAACACTGCACTGTCACAGCTCCACTCTCCGCCATTTTAAACGCAAACGTAGGTTATTCGTCCATATCACGGAATACGGTGGTGAATCTTGGTGCGCGTACTACACATGGATGAGAACACAACCATCTATCAGAGGGTAATACCGCCTGTGATCCATGGGTACTACCGCTCACCACAACGGCTTATATACGAGACCGGCAGCGGTGACAGGTAAAGTTATCCCTGTCGATTCAATGAAATCATGTAGAGGGAGTAGAGTTATATCTCAGCTCATGATTAATTTTAGTACGTACAAGATAAAGCTGAGTGGTCAACTTCACGCCCCGTCCACTTTACCACCGGGAGAAAGCCTCGCTTCCCATTTAAGGAATCAGGAAAGGCAATGGGCTAGTGGCTCATTATTCGGAATCCCAACATAAATATTTAAAAGTAACAGCTACCGAAAATATTGTGTTTTTTTTAAAATAACTATAGACTATTTGCAGCGAGTCGACATTATACACGAACACACAACATAACATTCGAATACCAGGTATAACGTAGCCAACGTCGCAATTTACCAACAAGTTCAGGCTGTTCACTTGCTTGTGTATGAGATATAAAGTCTGAACCTCAAAGTGTCTATAGATCAGGGGGGGTGAGACTGAAGTAGTGGTATTGGAAGCATGCAATCGCGACATCTTACCGTCGTCAAGTTAAAACTTGTCAAGAACGACAACTACATTATCTCCTATTAATCATAACAGATGTCACACGAAGTCGGAAGCCACGTGAACTTCTGGACCAATCACAACGAATCGCCATCATTTGAACTCATTTGTCGCATCGTGTAATCTGTGGTGTGTAGATATCTGTGGTTACGTGGTTGCTGATGGAGTGACATCAGAGAGTTGCCGGAAGCCGAGGGGAGTATACACGCACCTGCTTGCCTGCCCAGCATTTTGCACGACTAGAAGTATATATAGGGCGCTTGACAAATTTAGTTACAGCAAGTTGTGTTGAATATGCGATTTGCAAGTATATATGATTTGATTTTAATTAATTTGTGTTTATATTTAAAATAACTGTTAATTAGCACGAAGAACGATTTGCAAAGTTCGTAATCATTTTGGCGCCTTTTATATTTAGAAAATACAGGTGCACATTTGGGGTATTCTAAACAAAATTCTTATTTAGAAATTAATAAATATTTATTCGTGAAATATAACAATCATATCGCATCTGTGGCAGCGTGGAAATGTATTTTATAAAACTAAAAACTTATAAATTAATATGCAAACGTTTGTAGCAATCTTGGATTTACAGTTTCTTGGCGTCCATGTAAATATTATATTTACCTGGATTATAATATTACGAATTCATGGTTACAATATTTTATTAATATCACAATAATTTTCTAAAGTGTATTATCATAAATCCTGTGGGAACTCGCCGATTCCCACAAGAGAGCACGGTGCACTCTCCACTGCCCGCAGCAGCACGGTCGCGGTGCACTTGTCTCTCGGCTTCCCGCGAAATCACAGGAGGACCACACACTAAATGGCCCTCGCTTCTACTGGGAAAATCCGCCCGCAACTGGGCGGGACCAACCTGCAGCGAGCAGCCAATCACAACGCAGGCAGCTCAACTCTGACCGGTATAAATATAGGGCCAGAAACACCCAAACTTCATCCAACGATCGGTCGCCACACAGGCCTCATCAAAGGAGTGAGCTAGTCGACAAAGGAGTAGACCGTCACCTGACAGCAAGGGAGTAGAGCGGTGGATACACCAAGCCTGCGGCCGACCGACGCTATAACTTCACCACACGGGCGGACCATCTCTGGCCGCTACGACCGCAGCCGACCAGCGCACCATCTGCGAGCTTCTCTCCGCTCCCGCTACGAGGCTCCACATACAAGCGCACTTGCACGTGCGGCAACTTAACGATCTCTCGAGATCTTGTATATATTACTGGAAAGTTAATAAATAAGCTGCGTGGAAATACTGCGTATTTCTTGTATAAGAATCCTGCACCATCCACCACATTGGTGACCCCGACGAAGACAACGTACGAAGAAAACCAGTAATATGCAGGAATCTCCCGACAGTTCCGGAGCACCATTATACAGAACAGCTGTACGGCTGCCACCATTCTGGCCTGACCGACCCGCACTCTGGTTCGCACAAGCAGAGGCACAATTTGAACTCGCAGCCGTCACAAGCGAGCGGACGAAGTTCAACTACATAATCTCCCAGCTCGACCACAGACATGCTGCGGAGGTGGAAGACGTCCTCACATCACCGCCGGCGGACCAGCCCTACCAGAAACTAAAGACAGAGTTGGTACAACGTCTGTCAACATCACGCGAACAACGCGTCCGCCAACTCCTCATGCACGAAGAGATGGGAGACCGCAAACCATCCCAGTTTCTACGGCACCTAAAGAGCCTCGCACCGGAGGTGCCAGATGATTTCTTACGAAGCATCTGGACCAACCGCCTTCCACCACACATCCAGGTGATACTCGCCGGCCAGTCCGAGGGCAGTTTGGATTCAGCTTCGCAACTCGCAGACCGCATATGCGAGGTTGCGCCACGTCCCACCACTGCCTCCGTCTCCTCGCCAACCGATGCCAGCTTACTCCAGCGACTGGAGGAGCTCTCACGCCAGGTAGCGGCCCTTACAATGGACCGCACTCGTCGCCGCTCACACTCCAGGCACCGGCGTGACACCGGCAACCTACCAACTAGGGGCCGAGATCCCACACAGAATGGGCACTGCTGGTACCACCGGAAATTCGGAGATAAGGCGCAAAAATGTACACCGCCATGCTCTTTCCGCCCGCAGCAGGAAAACTGCACCAGCAGCCGTTGAGGGTGGCAAACGTCTGCAACAACAGCACCGGCCGCCTATTCGTCTTAGATCGCGCCACGAAGCAGTCATTCCTGGTCGACACCGGCTCGGACCTCTGCGTGTTCCCACGCAAGCTCCTTCCGGGGCGCAAAGAGAGAGTCGACTACGACCTCTTTGCGGCCAACGGAACCACCATCTGCACCTACGGATGGATCTCCCTCAGCCTCAATTTGGGGTTACGCCGAGACTTCACCTGGCGCTTCGTGGTGGCTGACGTCCAGATACCCATCATCGGGGCGGATCTCCTCGCCCATTTTGGCCTCCTAGTCGACTGCCGCAATAGCCGCCTCCTCGACGGAACCACGTCCCTATCCACACCCGGCCACGCCGCTCCTACATCCATCCCGAGCGTAAAAACCATAGGCAGCAGTGCACCATTGAACGACCTCCTCGCCCAATTCCCTGCGCTCACACGCCCCACTGGAATCCATCGCGAGGTGCGGCACAACACTGTCCACCACATCAGGACTACACCAGGCCCCCCGGTTACTAGTCGACCACGTCGCCTGGCTCCTGATAGGCTAACCGTCGCAAAAACAGAATTCGACGCCATGTTGCGGGACGGCACCGCACGCCGCTCCGAAGGGTCCTGGTCTTCAGCACTGCACCTGGTTCCCAAGAAAGACAACGGTTGGCGACCTTGCGGGGATTACCGAGCCCTCAACGCCCGGACTATCCCTGACTGCTACCCCGTCAGGCACATTCACGACTACGCACACCACCTGGCGGGCTGTACAATCTTCTCGAAGATCGACCTGGTACGGGCATATCACCAAATTCCCGTGCACCCTGACGACATTGAGAAGACTGCAATCATCACGCCATTTGGCTTATTCGAGTTTCCGTTCATGTCGTTTGGCCTCCGCAACGCTGCCCAGACATTCCAGCGCTTCATGGACGACATCTTGCGGGACTTCAACTTCTGCTTTGCGTACCTTGACGATATTCTCGTGTACTCCAACACACCGGAGGAACACGACCACCACCTTCGGAAGCTCTTCCAACAGCTCACGGCTTACGGGATCCTAGTCAACCCCGCTAAATGCGTCTTCCGAGCTGCTGAAGTAACCTTCCTAGGTTACAAAGTCTCCGGCGAAGGTTCTCGCCCACTGGAAGAACGAGCCGCGGATCTGCAAGCTTGTCCGCCCCCCAAGACAGTCCGTGAACTCCGCAGATTTTTGGGGATGTTAAATTTCTACCGGCGCTTCCTACCGCACGCCGCAACTACCCAGGCACCGCTACACGACGTCCTCGCGGGCCCTCGGGTCAAGGGTTCGCATCCCATTAGTTGGACACCAGAGCTCAAGACAGCTTTCGACGAGTGCAAGGCGAGTCTGTCACGCGCCGCCATGTTGGCACACCCAGACTCCACAGCAACACTCGCGTTGGTTACAGACGCCTCTACCACCGCCATGGGTGCCGTGCTGCAACAACGCGTGCTGAATGCCTGGCAACCTCTCGCATTTTTCTCCAGAAAACTAAGTCCGGCGCAGCAAAAGTATAGCGCTTACGACAGGGAGCTGCTGGCGATATATGAGGCCGTGAAACACTTCCGCCACATGTTGGAAGCTCGGCACTTCATCATCTTCACAGATCACAAACCCCTCGTATACGCATTTAATCAAAAGAGGGATAAGTGCTCGCCAAGGCAGTTCAACCACTTAGACTACATCTCCCAGTTCACAACAGACATAAGGCACATATCCGGCAAGGACAACGTCGTCGCTGACGCCCTTTCCCGTGTAGAAGCCATCACCACGCCTGTAACTCCTGATGTACTGGCCACGTCGCAGGAGAAAGACGAAGAGCTGCGCACCCTCCTCGAAAGGGATACAGCTCTCCGGCTCGAGAGAACGCACGTCCCCGGCACCACCGTCACGCTGTACTGTGACACCTCCGCCGGCAAGCCGCGACCGTACGTTCCGGCACCACTTCGACGCCAGGTGTTCGACTCCCTGCACGGCCTTGGTCATCCCGGGATCAAAGCAACTGCCAAACTTGTGTCACAGCGTTTCGTGTGGCCTGCAATGCAGAAAGACTGCCGCACTTGGGCACGAGCCTGCCAGTCCTGTCAGCGCTCCAAGATCACGAGGCATACGGTCACACCCTTGGGCAACTTTACGCTTCCGGCAGCCCGGTTCCTGCATATCCACATCGATCTCGTGGGTCCCTTGCCGACATCAGCAGGCTTCAAGTACTGCCTGACAGCAGTGGATCGTTTCACGCGCTGGCCGGAAGCCATCCCTATACAGGACATCACGGCGGACACCGTGGCGCACGCATTGCTGTCCGGCTGGATAGCACGCTTCGGTTGCCCACACACAATCACAACGGACCAGGGGCGCCAATTCGAGTCACACCTCTTCCGCTCCCTGGCGAAGCTGTGTGGCATCCAGTTGTCCCGGACAACGGCCCATCATCCTGCCGCCAATGGCCTAGTGGAACGGTTCCACAGAACACTGAAAGCAGCTATCATGTGCCGAGCAGACGAGCAGTGGACTGCTGCTCTACCACTGGTTCTACTCGGAGTGCGCACAGCATTCAAGGAGGACCTGCAAGCTTCCGTAGCTGAGCTCGTCTACGGCGAGCCACTGCGGATTCCCGGCGAGTTGCTAACTCCATCTACCGACAACATGGAGCCCACAGAGCTCATAAAGCAGCTCCGCCGATTCCTGGATCAGCTCCGCCCGGCTCCGGCAGCACGACACGCCTCCCCTACTACATTCGTCCACAAGGACCTTATGGACTCCACGCACGTATTTCTGCGGCAGGACGCCCTACGCCGCGCCTTGGAGCCCCCATACAGCGGCCCGTACAAGGTTCTTGGGCGTACGGACAAAACCTTCAAAATAGCGATGCACGGCAAATCCATAACCGTGTCAGCCGACAGACTCAAGCCGGCCTACATGATGGATGAGGCAAAACACGAACCCAGCACCGCCAGCCCTCCGCCAGCACGAGCGACCCAGCCAGCGGTCGAACCGAGCGCACCACCGCCGCCAGCAGAGAAGACCACACGCTCTGGTCGCCGCGTCCGTTTCCCGTCTCGCTACGAGCCGTGAGCAGCCATCTCCGCGGGGGGGTGATGTGGGAACTCGCCGATTCCCACAAGAGAGCACGGTGCACTCTCCACTGCCCGCAGCAGCACGGTCGCGGTGCACTTGTCTCTCGGCTTCCCGCGAAATCACAGGAGGACCACACACTAAATGGCCCTCGCTTCTACTGGGAAAATCCGCCCGCAACTGGGCGGGACCAACCTGCAGCGAGCAGCCAATCACAACGCAGGCAGCTCAACTCTGACCGGTATAAATATAGGGCCAGAAACACCCAAACTTCATCCAACGATCGGTCGCCACACAGGCCTCATCAAAGGAGTGAGCTAGTCGACAAAGGAGTAGACCGTCACCTGACAGCAAGGGAGTAGAGCGGTGGATACACCAAGCCTGCGGCCGACCGACGCTATAACTTCACCACACGGGCGGACCATCTCTGGCCGCTACGACCGCAGCCGACCAGCGCACCATCTGCGAGCTTCTCTCCGCTCCCGCTACGAGGCTCCACATACAAGCGCACTTGCACGTGCGGCAACTTAACGATCTCTCGAGATCTTGTATATATTACTGGAAAGTTAATAAATAAGCTGCGTGGAAATACTGCGTATTTCTTGTATAAGAATCCTGCACCATCCACCACAATCCAGAGGTAATGTTGGTGAATAGGAATCTGTAGACTGGGTTTTGAAATTCATAGGCATATTTGGCGCCTCATGTAAAGCCTCAAACCCTCGTAGACGTCTTGGATTTCCACATTTTTTGGCGCCCATATAATTAATACCATAATTTGAATTATATTATTGTACATTAGCAGTTATAATATTTTATTAAATTAACAATAATTTTCCACCGTTATTATCATAATTCCAGAGGTAATTCTGTCCGTGATTAGAAATAAGATGAATGTCATGTACAGTTCATAGACATTTTTGGCGCCTCATGCAAACGCTGGTAGTCATCTTGGATTTACAGTTACTTGGCGCCCATATAAATATTAACGATTATATAAACTGTAATATTGCACATCAAGAGTTACAACGTTTTATTAAGTTCGTAATAATTTTCTGAACATTATAATCAGAATTCCAGAGTTAAGATTTTGTTAACCGGAAATAAACACACTGGTTTTTGCAGTTCATAGCCATATTGGCATCTCCTGCAGAAGCTTGTAGACATCTTGGATTCTCGTGTTGCTCTGCACCCACACAGCAATCCTGCTCGTCACACTGCGTTAACAGTTAAAATATTGCATTAAGTTCATTAATAATTTTCCAAGTTTCGTTATCGTAGTTCCAAGGTAAGTTTCGTGTTGACCAGAAATACGAAGAATGAGCTGTAAAACTCGCAGGCAGTTCGGTTGCCTTTACAGTTACGCAATACTGTGGCATCCTTGAGGCTTTATAAAAGGAAGAATTATTCTCCAGGTAAAAGCTACCTTTTTTTCTGACAAATCATACCAACTCCCACACAACTTGCACTATTTTTTTACATATTGAGTAACATGATATTTTCATTACAAATATTGGTAGGCGCCTCCGGATTTTCAAGGTTCATATCGCCGAAATGAATATTAAAGCATTTCAGATTATAATTTTTTACATTAATAATTAAGATGTTTTATGAAGTTTATAATTATTTGTTTTTCCAATTTTTTTTCACAAATTTAGGGGTAAGGCTATTGGCAACTAAAGTTTATTAATTTTTACTTATGAGTTACATAATAGAACCGAGTGCATTCTTTGTAACGTCGTAGCCATTTCTGTCTTGGATATTATCATTGAGAAACTTGTGCCGTATTCCAGCCATTATGTACTATTAATAAGCCATAAATTCATTTCTTAACTTCAAGCACCGCAGGTGTTCATTTTCAAGTGAACAGTTATAATGGGTATAAGGAGATAATTCAATATTTATTTGTAGATATCCTGAATTGAATTTTCTGTTCTAAAAAACAATAAAAACTCTATCTGTCGGCATTAGGATAAAAAGATGAATAAGAATAACAAGCATTTCTAAGTATATTTGTCACATATTAGAGCCATAAAGACATTGACATCAGGCACGAAGCTGCTACTGCCAACAGTGTTTTAAATAAAGCTGAAATATTTGTTCGCTGAAGGTAGGTCTGACACGTGGCGTTTATTCATAGAAAGTAATTGAACACCTTTGTAACAGGTTAATGTAGACACAGCTAACTGCCATATCGACAGGTTGTCAGCAGTAACAAAACGCAGCCATCCCTTTTTGTACCGTTTTTTGCGAAATAGAAAAGAAGGTTTTGCAGACCATGTCAGTACGTCTGTCCGTCCAAATACATGTGATTGAATATGAGCAAATAAACAATTTAGTTGTTTTCATAAAATCTGCTATACAAGGCCTTCATAAAAAAATCACATAAACGTGAGTTTCGTGAAAATCGGCTTATTGACGGTCGTACGTTTCTTGTGGGCGTAAACGGATTTGAGTCAGTAATTTTACACGTTCTTCAACGGATGTGGTTAAAATTCGGTAGTTACAGAAGGTTTACAGATGATAGCCTCCGCAGTTTTGAAGTTTCGTGAAAATCGATACAGTGAAAACCATGCTCCACTACGGCATAAATGAAAAGTTGCCAGTATTTTATACACCTTCTATACGACTTGGTTTAAAAATTCGCTAAGAATAAGTCCACAAAAATGTACTCACTGGTTGTGAGATTCAATCAAATCGGAGCACGAAAGCCATAATGTACTTAAGTGCGTAAAATAATTTCTATTTCACTCCCCACATTATTCTCCGATTTGGCTCACTTCCGGTACAAGACATCAGAAAATAACACTGCTAGACTGTTGTGAGTTTCACGAAAATCGTCGCAGGAAAGAACACACTTTTCCTAAGGTGTAAATGAGATTACATTTACGTCTGCACAGTGAAGCCTTGTAACGTGATGCAGCAGAGTTGTCTTTCAGAAGCTAATGCACCTTCAGTTATTCAAGAAATTCCCAGCATTTTATAGAACCCGAAGATTCGTTTCTGTATTAGAAGACCCCACAGCTTATCTACAATAGTACTGAGTCAGACGAAATTCAATGCACATTCAGTCGTATTCCTTCAAGACCCACTTTAACGTTCTCTCATCTAAACCCTGATCTTACAATCTTCTTATTTTCGTCCTTTTATACACTTTTACCTTTGAATCAGCCACGACCGTCTTTCTTTGCCCATCCAATCGTGTTTTCTTACAGCAATCATCTGTGTATACCACATTTCCCAAAATTTGGCCTGTTACTGTCTTTGCAAAATGAGAAAGCTTCATATCTGCTGAAGTGCTACACATACGTCAAGTGTATGCATTGCGTTGCTCTGTCATGTACTCTGTGTGCCTTTCCAGTTTCTCCTGCAGTGCTGTTTTAACAGTATTATCACTGATGCTAACAACTGTGTCATATCTTCAACTTGAAGTCCGTTTGACTAGCTGCGGTCTTACAATCCACGTTCAATCTGACACTTGTCTTCACCACTTGTCTTCACCACTGTGTCTTGTTTAGGACCCATATTTCAATTCTGTATTATGCTGGTAACGCAGTTTAGTTGGCGACATATTTTTATTAAATATTCTGTTCTTCATTAACCTAATTCGATGAGGCGGAGTGCTTCCTCAGCAGCTAATAGTGTCTCAGCTTGTAGGATTGTTATTTTATTTATCACAAAGTTCCATTCCTGCGTCAGAAGAGCCAGCTACTGGTCCGGATGAATCCAATACATACCCAAGCAGTCTAGTTTAAAATCCATCTTAATATTATCCTCCCAACTACACCTAGGTATTCTAAGCAGCTTATCTTCGCGTTTCTGTTACCTTGAATCAGCCACGACACTGTCCTTCCCCAGCCGCTCGTCCTATACACGTAATTCTCTATTCCACGATCTATTACCAGCACTCCAAAACAAACATATAATTATGTTGGAGGTCAGTTAAGCATATTCTTTCTTACTGCTCGCGTTTAAGTGTTTTGTCTGCTCCTGCTATCAACGCACTATTTCCAGTTTCTCCTGCAGTGTCAATATGTGTTGTTGATAATATTAATAATTTATCAGTATTCACTCAACTGAGAATTGTTTTACTAGCTGCGTGTTTTACGAAATGATCTAATATTTTTTTCCAGTTTTGTCTGCCTATGATACTTATTTTCAGGTCTACTGTAGTATTCTCTCGTCTGTGTCTTAAGTCTACCACATGGCCTGTTTCAAATTTCTGTATAAAGAACACCTGTGCATCTCTCTCCCCTCCGATGCGAGCTACTTGTTCCGCCCCTGTCAAACACCTGCAGCCAACTCGCCTACCGATATTTGCCGAGCAGCATAAATCATGCAACTCCTAGTCCAGTCGTCTTATCACTCCATCCATGCACCGTCCACACGTTTCATTAAGGACCCTGTTCTCATGCAACCTCAGTCTGCCTGCCTGCCTGTCTGTCCGTCACATTACCTCCCCACAACCCGCACAGCACACAACTCACAGTACGTTCATTCACATACTTCTCCCTTCGTAACATAGCTACATTCAGGACAACCCCAATCTTTCGTCATTCCAATTTATTGTTGCTCTTTTAATTTATTTGCTTCTGTTTGGTTTCTTCCGGTAAACAGAACGGAAATGATCGTGGCCTGACATTAAATAACATGTGCTTCGTTTAGCGTCCTTAAATAAATGAAGCCAATACGTCAAAGAACGTGGTTCTTTTTAAAGTCTGAAGTCTTCGTTGCCCAAAACTTTTCAAAGCAACTTGCTTGATAAGAGCAGTCGATGCAAGTTTAACCAAAGTAACGCCATGCATGTGTCCTCCCGTGTGAGGCAACGACTCGATGCAGTACAAGTAAAGAGGGCCAGCGCTCTTTGCTTCCAAACAATTTATGTCCTGTTAAGTTTTTTCACCCGTATACGTGAATGCCAATACGGTAAATATATGTTAGAAATTTAATGTTACGCGAAGAGAAATCGTCGTAGGTCAAATATTTTGTACGAAAGTATCCCAGGAATATTTAAAATGATAAATCTGTCCACTCTGTTATTTATACCCAAGCAGTGCCACTATAGAATCATTTTGATAAGTTCAAAACACATTTAGCCCTTTTTAACAGCGTAAAAATCATTTAGTTTTTTTTCGGTCTACTGCCATGTTGTATCCTCATTTTCACAACAAAAAATGACGTTATAGTTTTTATAGAATGTATTTAATGGCAATTACCACATATGATCGTACAAATTTCTAGTATTTCTACACGACTAACCCACTTTATGACTAACAGAAGTAACTCTTCTTTAGTATTCTGCTTGTAGGTTCATGTCTGTCCTTGTGCATGGCCGGCAAACACTAACTAACACAGTTTGTACGTTCATATGTGCCCATTGGCATTAAGTTTAGGACAAATAAGTTATTTGAATTCCCCTTCTCAAAAACTTTCACGTGCAGGAATTACGTGAATACGAGTTTATTTTGATTTTCCTTACTAATACGTAGTAATTTCTGGAAAGTGGCTTTCAGTTACACCATTTTGGCACGGACTGTAGTAGGCGGGTATCAAAACAAATTATTTTTTAACTGGTCTGTACATTTCAGATATGGTGATTTTAAATTCCGAGCAAAGAAACGTTTCAAAATATTTGGTAAAGACAATATTTTGTGCATGACACACTTTGACCTGTATTGTTTACTGTAACAGCGCTGTGCATTTGAACTGCCAAATGTAATATATATATATATATATATACATTCCAATGTGCTTTAAACTTTAACATTATAAACTCTGGCTTTTACATTGCGATGTGTAACGATCTCCGAACCCGATAATATTTATGGCAATAAACGTTAATCTGAATTTAACATTTCAAGCGGTGGCCACAAATGACCAACAGGTCGGTTCATACTAATTTTAAACACGAATTTTAACCCAAAATTTCGTTAATAACATAAGGAATATGACAGTTTATAAAATGTGAATGAATAAACTTCCTCACAAGGGCTTCTTTGTTGGTTTTTTTCGTAGAAATTAACAAGAACATATGTCAAATATTTATGAACGGAACCTTACTATACCGAGTATTCAGTTGTCCTCCTCTTTGTCCTGATTTCATTCAGTAAGGATCACGCATTACAACATTGTCAGAATATCCCTCCTATAAGGTCCTTGCCCTTATCCTGAACTGTTACCATCACTTTCTGTAAGAATTCCCACAATACGTTTCAACAAATGATAAAGGACACAGACTGGCTACGAATCGCCTTCTATTATCGACACCAACAATAACAATACAATACTTCATCACAGTTAATAATCACAGCCTTCTAACGTACCGTGTTTTGCTGTCACGATATTCAGCAGCAACTAAGCACTAAACTGTGCACCTACACCTCACACTTCGTCTGTCTTGTACTGATTTACTCCCGTTTTCCTCCAGTGCTAGTTATTAGATTTATTTTCGTTAAACTTCAATGAATGCAGCTCTTAGTGTGGCGTTTTTTGTTGCGAAGAATTTTGTCGTGGCCTGTCTCAGCAGCAGTAGCCGTTCGAATGTTTCGTAAAGTATTCACACACACACACAGCCCTTCCCCCTTTAGGGCCCTGTCATTCGTTGTTTTGACGTTACCTTCTTCAGTAACAGTTACGAACATGTAATGTTAAAGACAACAGGCACTCTACAGGGTGTTTGGTTTTCCTTTGAGGTTCTTCACAGTTAGCAACATGACCTCCCATATAATCTTATTAAACTTTTTATTGTCTTAGTGTTCTTTGTGAAATTCACAAACAATTACCAATATAAAATTCCATTATAGTAAAGATGACAGTCTTTCTGTATGGCGTCCTTTTGTCAAATATAAAGCCAGCATAATAATACTGTACAATAGTGCACGCCATTCCAAACTAGCTCTATCCATTTAATATCCTGCAACTTATTGCCTTAATATTAACTTTAATATTATCATTACAAGTCTCGCTGTCTTTTTAAATATGTGTCCTCACCCAACACACGTGTTCTCTTCGTGTTTACCTAACTTAGCCAACTGGCCAGCCCATCGTAAAATTATTGATTTGTCTACGCTGTCAGTGCTCGATAGATGCATCGATAGATCGACAGACGGCAGTCAACTGAAGTCAGGTACTCTGTTTTAGAGCAAAATTTTTTATTCTTTACGTGTTTTAAACACGCGTAATGTTTGTTTTCTGACATAAGCAGTCCTGTCACGTAGCCTTACAAAATTCATATAACATGGCTGGTTTATAGGAAACAATGTAAGTAGGATGTAAAGTTTGTAAATCGGTAAAAGTTAAATACAGTTCGTCTATGTACTTGATCTTATATCCCAACCTACTTAAAATACATATTATATCGCTATCAATGGTAGTTTATTAAATTACTATATTTTGGTTGCAAATTTACATCGATACGTAGTTGTGGATGTCAAAGGCAATTTATTGAGTGCAATGGTAAGAAATATGGCAAAATTTTATTGTATTAGTGGAATCTTTATAGTACAGTCGTTACTTTCCCAGAAAATTCACACGCGGAATTGGCACAGTAACTCTCTTAACATTTGGACACTCTCTATAAAGAGTCTAGAATATATTCAGATAAAGTAAGAGGGAAATTAAAAGCTAATGGAAAGATTTGTCAAGCGAAAGGAAATCAGAAGGAGCAGGGAAATTGTAGAGGGACACCTTTTTAACAGTTTGGGAAAAACATTCACGAGGAAGAGTTAGTATATTAAGGAACTGGTTATTTTACTATTATTAGAGACTAACTGCTATACAGGGGGGATTTGTTAAACGTAAGAGTAGAGAGGGTAGTGTTTCTGTTAGCAGAACAAGTGTGGATAAATATCTGTCGACAAGTGATGTCGAAAGTATTGTGGATTTTGAGAAGGCTTCCAAAAACTTTGTGGTTCAAATGAGAAAAAGCAGGGGTGGAGAACGTGGCAAACAGTTTGTGGGGAGAAATAAATTGTGTGAGGTGCAGGAAGAGCCAAGTATCTAGCTGTGCCCCGCAAATGAGGGGGTTAAGACAGGGTTGAGGCTTGAGTGCCTAGCTATTTAATATTTCTGTAAGTGACATTCTGGAATAGAAGTGACGTAAAGGGGGCTTCATTCCTCTGTAATAGGAGGATTAAGTACTTTAAATGTGTTTTAGACTGCGTCTATATAGAAGGGGGCTTCATGCCTCTGTAATAGGAGGATTAAATATTTTGTAATCATTATTTTAGACTACAGGGCTGTAGAAGGGGCTTCATGCCCTGTAATAGGAGGATTAAGTACTTTAAATGTGTTTTAGACTGCGTCTATATAGAAGGGGGCTTCATGCCTCTGTAATAGGAGGATTAAATATTTTGTAATCATTATTTTAGACTACAGGGCTGTAGAAGGGGCTTCATGCCCTGTAATAGGAGGATTATGTACTTTAAATGTGTTTTAGACTGCGTCTATATAGAAGGGGGCTTCATGCCTCTGTAATAGGAGGATTAAGTATTTTGTAATCATTATTTTAGACTACAGGGCTGTAGAAGGGGCTTCATGCCCTGTAATAGGAGGATTATGTACTTTAAATGTGTTTTAGACTGCGTCTATATAGAAGGGGGCTTCATGCCTCTGTAATAGGAGGATTAAGTATTTTGTAATCATTATTTTAGACTACAGGGCTGTAGAAGGGGCTTCATGCCCTGTAATAGGAGGATTAAGTACTTTAAATGTGTTTTAGACTGCGTCTATATAGAAGGGGGCTTCATGCCTCTGTAATAGGAGGATTAAGTATTTTGTAATCATTATTTTAGACTACAGGGCTGTAGAAGGGGCTTCATGCCCTGTAATAGGAGGATTAAGTACTTTAAATGTGTTTTAGACTGCGTCTATATAGAAGGGGGCTTCATGCCTCTGTAATAGGAGGATTAAGTATTTTGTAATCATTATTTTAGACTACAGGGCTGTAGAAGGGGCTTCATGCCCTGTAATAGGAGGATTAAGTACTTTAAATGTGTTTTAGACTGCGTCTATATAGAAGGGGGCTTCATGCCTCTGTAATAGGAGGATTAAGTATTTTGTAATCATTATTTTAGACTACAGGGCTGTAGAAGGGGCTTCATGCCCTGTAATAGGAGGATTAAGTACTTTAAATGTGTTTTAGACTGCGTCTATATAGAAGGGGGCTTCATGCCTCTGTAATAGGAGGATTAAGTATTTTGTAATCATTATTTTAGACTACAGGACTGTAGAAGGGGGCTTCATGCCTCTGTAATAGGAGGATTAAGAATTTTGTAATCATTATTTTAGACTACAGGGCTGTAGAAGGGGCTTCATGCCCTGTAATAGGAGGATTAAGTACTTTAAATGTGTTTTAGACTGCGTCTATATAGAAGGGGGCTTCATGCCCTGTAATAGGAGGATTAAGTATTTTGTAATCATTATTTTAGACTACAGGGCTGTAGAAGAGGCTTCATGCCCTGTAATAGGAGGATTATGTACTTTAAATGTGTTTTAGACTGCGTCTATATAGAAGGGGGCTTCATGCCCCAATAATAGGATTATGTAGTTTAAACAATAATTTAGACTGTGTTTATGTAGAGGGGGTGTCAGGCCCTGGAAATAAGGAGGATTAAATATTTTATTAGTGACATTTAGAACATATTTTTGTGCAGGTAGCCTTATGCCTATCAGTCGTATGCCACCTTACGAATTACGAATTTCCAAAAGCTATCAAACGTGAGAATCTGCGAAGTCCAGTAATTTCCGAATTATCAGGCAAATTATCTGTGTGGCAGGCAGTGTGTGGTTAGTGACTTTGACTTCACGTGTTTGTGACATCTTGCCTGGGAATGTAGAAGGCGTGTGAAAGTAGCTATTTGTGCAGTGATACAGACTTCTTTTGTTACGGATTTTAAACCACCGTTCGGGTCACACACTTTCGTTATTTCTCGTGGGGTTTTTGTGGATGTGGAATGAAGTGTTGTGATGTGTGTGCAATATCAGCGACTCTCTGAGTATCCGTCAAACAGTGTTGTGTCATACTCTCAACGGCAGCAACATTCCAGTGGAACAAGCAGCAGGCTGTGAACCCAGGACCACAGGACACGGAGCAACGCGCAAACAGTAACGTTAAGATCAAAACAGTGTCGGCTGAACCTCTAGCGGTCAGGACCCATCCGCAGGAGGATGGGCTGGGTACTCGCAGCAAATCAGGTACGCCATAGCACCGACACGAGCTTATCATGATGTCAGTCCGGCCCCAGGCTGGTCATGATAATTACCGCCGTGCCAGGCAACTCTGTATTTCATGCGGTAGCCACCATGACTCAGGGCGTAGGTTAAGGTCGAGTTGACAACCCTGTGGAAGTGATTTTTTTTTTTTTACTTAGTTTGTAAGTCTTGTCCTCCCTGTCCTCCCCGTTAGGTGCCCCAGTTAGGATTTCTGGATAGGACAGATCGCGTGAGTTAGCGCCATGTGACAGTAGGGCCGTTCGTGCAGGAGGGTTTATGTGTTTATTTGTATATTTATGTGTGTGTGTGTTTTTGTTTACCGCAGGGTGTCAACTTGACAGGGTTCGGTCGGCACACCAATGATATCAATGCGAGAGGGAGAGAGATAAGAAAGATGCTTTAATAGTTTCTCCCTGTGAATAACTCGTATTGGAAGGGCAAAGATTCAGTGAAGCAGAAAGTAATTCTGCTTAGACCCGTCTTTCACTTCAGTGTTGAAAGGCAAGTTTTTGAATCTGTAACAACAGGCTGTACACAATGGAGAGTGACATATGTAAAGTGACATGTTGTATATGTTTTTGTGAGTGTGTTTTGAATTTATTGTACAAAATAATGTACAGTTTCAACATTAGAGAAGACATCGACAGCTAACAACAAAAGGTAGGTCTTCAACATCAACTGTCAACAATGAAAGCTGCTTCTTCTACATCGACTGCTATCAACGAAAGGTAGGTCTTCAACATCAACTGTCAACAATGAAAGCTGCTTCTTCTACATCTACTGCTATCAACGAAAGGTAGGTCTTCAACATCAACTGTCAACAGTGACATCTGAGCCTTCTACATCGACTGCTATCAACAAACGTTCTGTCTTGCACATCGATTGTCAACATTAAAGCCGAGTCTTTGACGCTGTTAGGCCTAATAATGGACAAACGTACACAACAACATTTACGTTTGACACGTCGATAAAAGCAGACGCTCTGCCGTCGCAATTTGTACTTCATATAAACAACAATTCACTTGACAGAATTTTGTATGTGTGTGTTTAAACGGATATGTTGGAACTGAACTGAACTTCTTGGCCGCTAGATTTTTAATTTGGCCTGAAATGACGAATTATTTCCACAATCTGCAAATCGCGTAAGCGAGACGTCACCGAACGGACCCAGCATGCCGTCGTTTGGTTTCCGACGTGAATGAAGCGTCTTTCGAGAGCGATGCTTTGAGTTACAGTTTTAACAGAAGAAGACGTCGATATTTTATTTTCCCGACCATTTCTCACTACTTCATTGAAGAAGACAATTGTGGCTTCTCTTCGCCTTCTGTTTTAATTCCCTGCACTAGATGGCTTATAACCCAGTATTTTCGGTTTCATTCAGTTGTCCCTTTTAATACGTACAGCTGCGATGAACAAAGGTACACACAGTTATATGCCTTCCATGATCAGGTTTATTAAAACGTGCAGCGTCTTGAATCTGGAAGTTTACATGTAACTCGAGAATATGTAACAGAAGACAGTAGAAGAACGCCTCGTGTCAAGGTAAGTTTTGCGCTCGTTCTGTTAATTAGGCCCTGCAGTTCGTGTTTGTTGCTGTTGTTTACAGAACATGTTACTAATTATACTTTCTTTTTCAGGTCCCGCTCATATCCTGTGCCTCACCGTTTCGAGCGGGTGAAACAAAGAACGATGCACGCCCCAAATTCAAAATTTCGCTAAATAAAACCTCCATTTTTGCATATTTTGTTATGTATTATATGCATTTCTTTTCGGAACTTCAGATATTTATTCCTCTCTCTAACAATGCTTTAACATATATTAATTTCCGTATCTTTGTCGGCCATTTTGCAAGATAGGTTTGATCTCCCGTAAGTTTTTTATACATAAATTTCGAAATTATATTCCTTACAGAAACTTACGTGCCGTTTTTAATTCCAGACCGCACTCACCTGACGTATTACAGAACCCTTTAAATACGAAAATTAGTCTGATTTATATTTAAATATTCAGTTCGTACCGCGCAGTAAACACACTCCGTCTCAGTTATACAAACCGGTCAGTTAATGTTGTACAGTGAAATAATCGCTGTTTTTTCTGAGATCCACACAAAACACATAAATACAGTCCGTACCGCGCAGTAAACACACTCCGTCTCAGTTATACAAACCAGTCAGTTAATGTTGTACAGTGAAATAATCGCTGTTTGTTCTGAGATCCACACAAAACACATAAATACAGTCCGTACCGCGCAGTAAACACACTCCGTCTCAGTTATACAAACCAGTCAGTTAATGTTGTACAGTGAAATAATGGCTGTTTGTTCTGAGATCCACACAAAACACATAAATACAGTCCGTACCGCGCAGTAAACACACTCCGTCTCAGTTATACAAACCAGTCAGTTAATGTTGTACAGTGAAATAATCGCTGTTTGTTGTGAGATCCAAACAAAACACATAAATACAGTCCGTACCGCGCAGTAAACACACTCCGTCTCAGTTATACAAACCAGTCAGTTAATGCTGTACAGTGAAATAATCGCTGTTTGTTCTGAGATCCACACAAAACACATAAATACAGTCCGTACCGCGCAGTAAACACACTCCGTCTCAGTTATACAAACCAGTCAGTTAATGCTGTACAGTGAAATAATCGCTGTTTGTTCTGAGATCCACACAAAACACATAAATACATTGTGTGGGCAGAACGTAGAATTTGTGAATGTTAAACATGGTGGTACATATAGTAAACACTGGGCTTCAAAATGGTTGATGTACTTTTCTTTAGAATTCCCATTGTGTGGTCACATATTTGTGTTTGTGAATCTAGTAACTTGATATCATCAGTTACGGCAGTGCATCGTTCTTTGGCCAAACAGGATAAGCTTAATGAAGTGCTAATTTTGCGTTTGTAATTTCCTAGCCACTGAACCCATTAAACCCATTCCTCAGCATTCAGCACTTAACTGTTTAATAATTGCCCTGTTGCAGAAACAAGAATGCTTCTCAAATCCAAATCGTAAGCTGCCATTAGAATTTGACATTTAAATATATCAGCTTTAAACCTATTTTTATATTCAAGTTTTAGTGCACAGTGTTAGTGACTGATTGACCTTACATTTACATCGACGTTTCCCCCCAGTAATGTTATTACCATGCCGAAACTGAAATGTTATGAGAAATAAAAAATCAGGGAAATTTTTAAAATGTCCACCTTTAATACCATCTACATCCGTGTTTATATAATGTTTTCTTCTCCGACATCACGTTTTCTTTAAAATAAATTACATATCCAAAATAAGAAGATTGCAAATGCTGTATCGTGACCTAACACAGAATTTACTAACCAGTTCTATAGTTACAAAATGTCATACGGTTTCATGGTACACGTGCAAATTTCATTTCTGTTGCACGTTTCAGAAAGTACGGCCTTACTTTCCCTGATTTTGATAAAACTCCTACATGTGCAGCTTCGTAATCCCCAGACGCCTTATACCGAATTTCACCCCAATCGGTCAAAAGTGTGCGAAGTAGCATAGAAATACTTTTAATTTACCACGCAAAGCACGGCTTTGACTGAGCCGCTTCCAAAAAACTCAGTCACTTTACAAACTGTTATGCATATTTCTGTACCAGTTCTTTCTTCAAACCGGACAAAAACGTTAAAAAAACGGGCTAAATTTCATTTACGCTTTTAAATAAATTGTGGCCCATTGAGCCGATTTTCACGAAGATTGCGCTGGCTTGACGTCTCTTTGTAAAGAAGCCCTATACCAAATTTCATAAAAATCCGACTGACAGTTCACTTTGTGGCACACAATTCGAGACGGACATAACATTTACAGTAACTGCCCTTTTGTACTGCATGACGCCATAAGGGGTGGAGGTATAGCTCCACTCATTCTTATACTCCCCACTAGAGGGACGTGAGCGGTCATCCTCACAACCTGGACGCTTTACCCTGGAGAAAGAAACGCTGATACCCATTGAAGACCAGGCTGGGTGGGCCACAGAGCTGCCCTCGACGTTTCGGAGAAGAGAAGCTCTCTTGTCCCTCCCGGGAATCGAACCACGACCCCACGGTCGTCCAACCCGTATCCCAGTCACTATACTGACTGAGCTATTGAGGCTCCTCACATTCTCTTGTAATCATGTCCAGTGACCAGTACACGCACTGTCACACAGACATAAAGAACCACCAATTTACATCTTATCTTATCTTACATTTACAATTTACAACTTACACGCTAAATCTCAGCTGCACTAGCAACTGCTTTACTCCCAAAACAAGCGTCCTTTTTCCCATCCGACAGGTGGCCAAATGGGGCTCATAACATGCCTTAATGGGCCACAAATTAAAAATCTCATGTATGTATTCTCCTGCGTCTGTAGAAATGTAAGATTTGAATTTACGAAAGCTTAGCTTAATCCTACATGATGGGCCGTGTAATTTTGAGATGTACGTACTGTATCACGTTGTATTCTGTTCCTTTCAGTAAAAAAGAGCACTTGGAACAGGTGCCACGCCGTCGGGTGCAATTCGACGCATAAGGACGGCTTGAAATTCTTCAGATTCCCAACGAATCCGATACGGTATGTCACATGCAATATCCTAACGTAAGCAGATCTCATTTAATATAGTACGTATGTGTAATAAAGGAAATATGAAAATGTGAATTGCAGTCCAGTGGACTGTGAGTCTGCAGGGTTACATGGCGTTACAGTAAAGCAGACTAGTCACATGTGCACTGTGCATTGCTAATAGTAATTTTGTAAGTCATAAATAGTGGGATAATGCAATTTAAATGTATCCCATTAGCATTAAATTCTCAACCAAATCTGAAAATCTGAAAATATTAAGAATGCAAACATTTGTAATATAATGTTTTTTTCTTTCCAGAGCCAAAGTATGGGCAGAGAAAGTCGGCCAGCCGTGCAGTATCGACTCTGCAAAAATGCTGTACAAATATTTTTTGTGCAGCAAACATTTTGCAGAGAGCGATTTCTGCACTTCTGAAAGGGTATGCCTGAACAAAATGGCAGTTCCACATGGCTCAGATTCATTTTCACATTCAATCCCACAACCTTCGGAATCCTCCTATTATATCCCGTCTCTGAATTCCTTGCCCACAGTTTTAACCCCTGAAGATAACCTCCATGTTCTACACCACCAGAACCTACGGCAAGGCGTCCGTGTCCTCCACTAAAACTCCTATGCCTGTCCATGCAGACAGTCCTTCAACTTCTCATCTAATCCCTGGGTTCCAAACACCACCACCAGCAGTCAGAACTTTAGCAGTGAAAGAAACCTCTTGTTTCTTGAGCCCTGTAAATCCTAATGCTTGTGATGGAGAACTCAGATGTATCAATCATCAAAGTTCTTCCTCAAAGCCTAGAGCAAGGCATTCTCTACTAAAAGAACTTAATTTGGCAGCAGTTTCAGAATTGACACCTAGAAAAAGGAAAATGTATCAACATATTCGGAAGCAGGGGAGTGCACTATGTAAACTGAAAAAGCAATGCAAGGCAAAAAAAATTGAAAGATGTCTGTGCTCTGGATAGGGATTCAGTGATGCAGAAACTTGCATCTTCTTTGTCTGTAGAGGCTGCCAGGTTATTGGCAGGAGTTATTCGGAACAGTAGGCGGAACACATTTTGAATGTGTACAAGTTTGACAAACCGCATCCAATCCGACAACTGTATAAGCTTACAGAACACACACTTGAACCCTATCGCACAGAATTCAATGAAGGTGAAGCTGGCTGCTCAGGTGTTGAGCCACACTGTAGCAGCAAGTCTGTATAGCCTCGTATGTGGAGGTAAGAAATATTTCACTGCATACAGTTATTTGTAGTGCCCTGTTTTCGAGGCATTGGTTAAATGAAGACAATTTTTCAACTTTTTGTCCCCAAAATGTACTTGTGATCAGCCCAAAAAAAAAAAAAAATTTCTCCCAGTTTCTGTGTACTGAATACTGTGTTATTGTAATATTCATATAACAATGAATTCTGTCACAAGGCCCTTGCTTTATTTTCTTACTGATTCTTTCAGGAATGTTCAGCAGCACATACCTGGCTACTGCCACCTTCGTTGAGGAAGTTCATAAACTTTTCGATAGTTTCAACGGTGTGTCTGGTGCTGACACAGGGAAGGAACTGCGGGGCCCACTTAGCGATAAGAGTCCTCATATAGGTCACTGGACCAAGGCAAGTATGAGGGTAAGCAGCTGGATCTTTCTCAAGGATGGGAAACCTGCCTTCAAGCGACCACCTCCATCACAGACTGGGTGGCTCATTGACATTGTAGCTGCCCAGCATGTGTGGAGGACCTTGAAAGCTGCGGAGTTTGCCTATCTTGAGACCCGAAGGCTGAATCAAGATCCCCTTGAGAATACATTTGGTGCTATTCGTTTGCACTGTGGGTCAAACAATAACCCAACTGTGGGACAGTTTGTAGATGCCCTGAAAACTAGCATCATCAATGGCCTTGCATTTAGTGGGCTACGTGACACTAACTGCGAGGAAGATGATGTTAGTCTCCTGGACAACCTACATTTGTTACTCAGGGGACCTGATGCTTCTACACCTGATCCTTTCAGAAGTCACATTAGGGAAACCCATGATAACGTTGCTGGCAGTCTTCTTCTTGCGAAGCAAGTACAACAGGAAGTGACAGCTGCTGTACGTGCTGGTAACATAAAAATGTCAGTAGCATATGTCAGTGGTTTCATTGCCAAACAGTTGCTTCATGTTGTCAACTGTGATGCATGCAAGGCATGTCTAACATCTCAAGTGATGTTATCACACAATGCCTTCATATATTTCAAAGAATACAGTGATACAAAACAGTCTCTCACCTACCCTTCTGAGAAGTTGGTAGAAACTGTAGGAACATCTGTCACTCTTCTGGAGGATATGATGGCAGATGTGGCTGACTTGAGTTCAGTCGAACAGCATGTCACAGCTGCCATCAAGAGCAAGGTTGACTTTGACTGGATCAGGTCCACTGGTTGTTCACTTCATTACCAAGAATTGGTGGATGGCATTGCTATTGGTGTCACCAGAATTGCCATTCCTTAGTGGTGTAAGCGAACAAATCGGTTGTTAATTGAAGCAGTCAGGCAGAGGGCAACTAAGAGAAAGATGAATATTCTGTCACATCAGTAGGTCAGTAATAAATTAATGACTCTTAACTTTTGCCTACTAAGTGAGGTGGTATACATCAGCTGCATGACCTCTCATTGAACAGTTCTGGTCTCCTACACAAATCAAGTTTGTTCCGTCACGTGAAACAGACCATGCAGTCTGAAAGTGTGTGGCTACAGAGCAGTTATTGAATTGCTGGAAGAATGTGTGTGGCTACCACATATGTGAGCATTATTAGACATTACGTCACTTGGAGATGTGACATCTATGAGAAGCTTGTGTAGACCAGCAGTGATAAAGCCATAATTTACATTTACCTACATATGTCTCAAAACTCCTCTATACAGCTTGTCATGTTGGCAGAAGTACATTGCAACTGAGAATTTTGTAGGAACCTCCGTTTTATCTCACACATTATTGTTCATACATTTACATTTATAGGTGAATATTAACTGTCATTACTTTTTACTGACTATTGCTATGTTCAGGTTACCCACTTCAGCTGGCGTCTGTATATAGTGTATATAGTATATAGTGTATAGGACATGTGAATCTGTATTATACATTATCAAAGTACAGCTGTGTTTATAGTATAATCTTTTTGTATATACAACGTTATGTACCTTTGCTTGTATCAGTAGCCAATTTTTGAGAATGCATCATTTAGATAGTTTTATATTAAATGGTAGCACCCCTTAATAAGTAACTCCTTCAATTTCTTTTGAAACTGGTTGTTGTTTTCTGTTTGTTTTATATATTTGGGCACTTTGTTGTACAAGATACAGCCTGCTGCTGATGGTTTACTGTTACAGAGTATTAAATTGTGCACATACTTACGATAGTCATAATAGACAGATAGATATAATAAAGACTGTTTCTTGTATTACTTGTATGTACGTGTTTATTTACAGCGCAGTTACACTTTTATTTTACATATAAGATTGTCTTTTGAATGTATAACTAATGCACTGTTAATATATTTAGATAGGGGGGTTATATTGAAGGCCGGATAGTAGTCAACCTTCTTACCGATTGCTACTAACACCTTGTGGTACTTCTAGACAGGCCATAGATGGCAGGACAATAGGCTCGGCTCCACGTTTCTGACCAATAGCATTGCCGTTTCATATCTGTTAGTAGTAATCTGTGCTATAGATGGCAGCACAGTTGGCACAGGGATTTTAATTGGAATGCTACTTCTTGCGGTTTTAGGCATGCACGTTCACACGTTGATTTTTACCTCTAACCCTTGACAAGCTCGGATTAAGTGACGAGTACATTGTAGCATCACAATTTGAAAATCCCGCATGCTTGCTAAAGGTTATTCGCCATGTGTTTGTTACACACCCGTGCGTTGCTACTAAGCGATGTTTTGAAATTTGACATACGTGGAGTGAATTTGTGTATCATATACTCTTTGCCTGGCGGTATAATCCGTGATCACTGGTTCAGATATAGCCACTGATCCATGGATTTAGCGATACAATTGTCTGTGTTGGTAAGGATTATTGAGAAGCAAGTTTAAAATATTGCACTTCGCTAGACCAGTGAAATTATACTTGAGAAGCAGAAATGAAGACTGATTCTTCAAAATACATTCCATTTTTGTAAAGTGCAATTGTACTTGTAAGTATAAGGAGCAGCTTTATTTGTATCTTCGTTTTGCTTGAAAACCTTTGCTGAATCTGGAGGTGATGTCCATGTTCTTTAGAGATATCCTGTTTTCACCATTCAAAGTAAAATGCCATCCATTGCCATTTCTGATTTTAGTTTGTTTTTGTAAAAATGTGAAATACATTTTATGTTTTCCATGAAGTGTGGGCAATAAGTAAGACGATTTATTTCATATCCACGAGCATCAGTTTCTTTATTCATGCGTAAAGTAATTACTTTAAGGCTTTCCTTGTAAAAGTAGGGACATATTGTTACAACGAAGATCAGTTAAGAGTTACGCAGGGTTAGTTTACATTTTAGTAATTCTAATTGTAATGGCAGTGGGTCGGGATAGCGTAGTTGGTATAGTGACTCGTTACGGGCTGGACGGCCCGGGGATCGAATCCCGGTGGGGGGCGAGATTTTCCTCACCCATCCAGACCGGCCCAGGGACCCACGCAGCCTTCTGTACAATGGGTACAGGGTCTATTTCCAGGATGTAAAGCGGCTGGAGTTTGGCATTGACAGCCCACCCCCATCTAGCGCCGATGTTAAAGAAAGGGTAGTGGTATACCTACACTCCCCCTCTGGGCCTTCATGGCCCATTCTAGGGTGAACATTTTTACCTGTTACCATAATTGTGATGACATTTTCAAGAACTATGTTCTCTGAGTTAGTTGTTTAGTAGGAGGCATTCCAACCAATATTGTGAGTATATTTTGTTTCCCCTGTGCATCCTACATGTTCTGCTCATCATATGCAGCTACTTATCATAAGATTATCCTATCATCTACATTACTTTTCCAAGGTTTCTGAATTTTTCCACACTTGTATACTTTGTTGGCCCCTTGTATGTTACATGCCTTGTCCATGTCACCTTTTATGTAATAACCCTTACAGTATTTAATGAGTACTGTCACACCTCTATACAGTAGAATTTATTTCATTCCATGGGTCCTTCTTAAGACTGAGCCAAGGATACAGAACATGCCACAATGTAACTACAATACTTGTTTCAAAAACAAAGATAACTGCAATGTTACAATACTCATCTCTTCGACGAGAATAAAATTGTAGCAAATGTCTGTTTACAGTGTTACAGGAAGAGGACAAATTTTTCTTGAGTTTTCTCTTGCATGTTTTTATGACAGCTTAGAATTTTCATTTAAGGTGAATTCTTGTACAATGTAGGAGTCAGATATGTGTAATGATTTAAATGTTTAGTAGCTTGTGGAAGGTTATTGAATTGTACCAATGTCATGTTTACCTGCATTAGTGTTGACATTTTTACATGCTGATCGCAAGAAATGTTAATATTGAGAGCAAGGATTTACTGGCAAGCCAAAGAATATTAAATTTCCTAAATAATTTTCTGCAAAAGGCTCTCCTCTTATAACCTGTCACTATTGTTATAATTTCCTTTGGATGTAACATACCTTCTTGGTGTCTATTGACTTGGCCCAGAAAATTACTTAAGATTACATGATGAAATGGATGTAAGCAAAATAAATTAATTTTAGATTTTCTCTTTCCTTATTATGTAGCATGAAGAACTTTGTTGAAGGATTGTATGTTCAGTGTGTGTTTGCCAGTTTAAGTTATACTCACTTTGTAGACCAAGAAATGCAGTTGTTCCCTCTTCTTCAGTTGTTATATTGGTTACCACATATTTTGGCATGGTAACTACATTCCAATTTGCCAGTTTTCTAGTTGAAAAGTTAACTGTGTTTGCAAATTAGGACTGATGTTTTCACAGTTTTTTAACAGCCTGTGTAGAAATAGTTTATTATCTTAAAATGTGACTGCTCCCTTTCCCATCTCTCCTGAATAAATCATTTATGACAGGCTTCACTGTGTGTGGTACTGCTACATGACATTAATAGCTGGTCCACAGCTTATAACATCCAAGTAAAGTACACCCCATAATATTTTCTTTGTGAACTGTTAATACTTCATTTACATATTTCTTGGAAAGTGTTTGTTGAGATTATTAAATGTGTGTTCATAAAATCCATGCTTGTCTCCAACCCAGAGAATCTCAAGTGTAAATCATTTCTGTTTGCATACTGATAAAACGGCTTTTATATTAGTTCATATGTTAACATAGTAAATGATGTCATCTAGAATAGAGTGTCATGTTGTTTATCACTTAACATGTGACATTTCTGGATCCTACACTTCTGACAGCTACAAGTTGGGGCACCCGTCAGATGTTGAGCCCAAGTTGTCTTATGATTTAGCATACAAATTTGCAACTCAAAACACCATCACTTAACAACACACTTTAAAGTGCTATTAAAGCTGCTGCCATTTTACAAGGGTGCACAAATTCCAGGTACCAGGTTACCTAGATGAATAAATTTTTTATGGCAGTGTCTAATAATTGTGGGTACAATACTCAGTATGGAATGTGCTTCACATCACCCTTGTAGTGCCTAAAATTTTGGGGTGGCTCCAAGATTTTTAAAAAATTTGTGGACCTCTGAACTGAAAATATATGCATTGTAATATTGTAAATAATGGCATAAACCATGGTTTGATGACGAGTGTTCACAATTTTTAGATCAAAGGAAGCAGGCTAAAGTGCAGTGGTTACAGGTTCCAAACCAAAGTAGTGTAGATAATCTGAACAATGTAAGACATGAAGCTAGTAGACATTTCAGGAACAAAATGAGGGAATATCTGAAAGCTAAAATTAATGACTTTGAAACAAACAGTAAGAACAGGAGTATCACAGTATCACAGACTTGTATAAAGGCTTCAGTGACTTTAAGAAGGGTTGCCAGCCTAGAAATAATACAGTGTAGGATGAGAAGGGTGATCTGGTTGCAGACCCCCAGAGTATTTTGACTATGTGGAGGTATAATTTCTCTCAGCTATTGAATGTACATGGCATTAATGATGTTAGGCAGACTGAAATACATACAGCAAAGCCACTAGTGACTGAGCCCAGTGCGTTTCAGGTTGAGATGGCTATTGAAAAGCAAAAAAAGTACAAATCACCAGGTACTGATCAAATTCCAGCAGAACTGATTAAAGCAGGAGGTAGAAGAATTTAATCTGAGATTTACAAGCTAATTAATTCTATTTTGAATAAGGAGGAATTGCCTGAGCAGTGGAAGGAGTCAATCATTGTCCCTATTTATAAGAACGTTGATAAAACATACCATAGTAACTATCGAGGCATATCAGTTTTATCAACTACGTACAAAATTTTATCCAACCTCCTTCTGTCAAGGTTAACTCCATATGCAGAGGAAATTTTGGGGGATTATCAGTGTGGATTTTGACATAACAGATCAACTAGTGATCATATATATTCTGTAGTTGTCAAATACTTGATTAAAAATGGGAATACAATGAGGCAGTGCATCAGCTGTTTATAGACTTCAAGAAAGCCTATGTTTCAGTTAGGAAGGAGGTCTTGTATAATATTCTCATTGAGTTTGTTATCCCCATGAAACTATTAAGGCCAATAAAAATGTGTCTAAATGAAACCTATAGCAGTGTTCAGGAAGGCTTGAAATTAAATGGTACACATCAGCTTCTAGTTTATGCTGATGATGTTAATATATGTTGGGTGGAAGTATACATACTATAAAGAAAAACACATAAGCTGTAGTAGTCACTAGTAAGGAGATTCATCTAGAAGTAAATGCTGAGAAAGCTAAGTATATGGTCATGTCTTGAGATCAGAATGCAGGACAAAATCACAACATAAAGACAGGTAATAAATTCTTTGAAAGAGTGAAACAGTTACAAAATTTGGAAATAACTATGAGAAGTCGAAATTCCATTTATGAAGAAATTAAGAGTAGAGAAGTCAGGGAATGCTTGCTATCATTTACTGCAGAATCTTTTGTCTTCCAGTTTGCTATAAAAATACAAAGATTAAGATATACAGAACTATAATTTTGCCTGTTGTTTTGTATGGGTGTGAGACTTGGTCTCTCACACTGAGGGAGGAACATAGGCTGAGGGTGTTCGAGAATAGGGTGCTGAGGAGGATATTTGGGCTTAAAACAGAGGAGGTAACAGGGGAGTGGAGATGACTACATAATGAGGAGCGTTATGATCTGTACTCTCACCAAATATTATTCGAGTGATCAAATTGAGAAGAATGAGATGGGAAGGGCATGTGGCATGTATGGGAGACAGGAGAGGTGCATACAAGGGTTTGGTGAGAAGAATTGAGGGAAAGAGACCACTTGGAAGACCTATGTGTAGATGGGAGGATAATATAAAATGGATCTTCAAGAAGTGGAATGGGGGACATGGAGTAGATTGATGTGGCTCAGGATAGGGACAGGTGGTGAGCTGTTGTGAATGCAGTGATTAACATTCGGGTTCCATAAAATGTGAGGAATTTCTTGACTAGCTGAGGACTTTTTAGCTTCTCAGGAAGGACTGTGCTCCATGAAGTTAGTTATTATCATTAAAAACAAATTACCTTGCCTGATGATTGGAGTAAAGTCAACTTCAGAAGTGCTGTGTACATTAAATATATTGCCATGCTATCCCATCTCTGCCTGTGGAAAACCCTACCACAATTAATATTTCCTTGGGTAGCCTGTGGGAGCTAAAGGGACACATAACAACTCATGTAGGCCATGTAAGACAGGTAACAGTAAGTATTAAAGAAATAGAACAGAATGACAACTTACTGTGATACAAAAATTGATTCAGAGAACAGATGCCCAAGTTTATGATCTCAGATGTTTCCACACTCTCCCATACAATACGAATCAACAAAACCAAAACTTGCATGCCATTATAAGGACATAATATAGAAATAAAATATCAATAGTACCTTACCAATGATAGTGCAAGAATTCTGTTCCAAGCTCCCTTGCTGAAACATAATTTTGTGTAACTGAGTGAAAACGAAATTTGGAGGGATGTTGATCAAAGAATCTGTGGAAGCAGAGTGTGTTTCAAGCAGCATGGGAAATGGATGGCAGAGGAGGGTTAAGTGGAGGGGGTTAAGGTAGGACAGGAAATGACACTGCAGTAGTTCACAGGGTGTACTTTCACTGATGAAATCAGCACGGTACAGTGTCTCAGGTGATGGAAAATGTGTAACCAAATTACAGTGTCAGGTCTAGTAGACTGTAAATCAATCCATCACCACCACCCCCACCACAATCATAATCATTATCATCATCAGGGTCTGCCTCAAGGCCTGTTCGAGTCACAATCAAGAAAATTTTCAAACAAATTCATCTATACACAGTACAGACACAGCAATAAGCACAACCTGCATAGACCAAATGCCAACCTATCTTGTTTCCAAAAAAGTACAGTCTATGCCGGTATCAGAATTTTCAACAGACTCCCTCTGAGTTTCATAAGTCTTTAGAATGAAAAGACAAAATTTAAAGTAGCATTAAGAAAATACTTAAATACACACTCCTTTTACTCAGTAGATGAATGTTTTATGTATAAAGATGATTCATAGTGAGGTATGTAACACGTTTATAGTGTTTTAGTTTATAGTGTTCAAATGTAAAATTCTTAGTCTGTATAGCTGTATATTTGTATATTATGACTTATTCCACATCCAGTTGTCACTTCGACAGGCTTATGGATCCATGGAATGTATGTATGTATAAGAATCCTCCTAAGTCATTCTCCAATGTTCTTCTCCGGTGTCTGACATATCTACTCCCCACAGGCTTGGTTTGTTACAGCTTGTTGAGACATAAATGAAATTCATAATGAGAGGCATGCATAGAAGTTCAACTTGCAATTCAGTGGAAGCACTTTCTACTGATTTACCACAGATGGTTAAAATAGAGCATGTGATGCCATGTAGTCTGGTTTATGTATCCCAACATTTCAGAGGACTCTGCTGCCATCATCATTAGGGTAGATCAACTACCATGATAATGAAGGTAGCAGGTTCCTCTGAAACATTTGTACATACGTACCAGACTGTACATCACATATTCCAAAAGATGGTTATTTTCACAGTCACCACCATGAGAACCTCAGATCTCACAAAATAAAGCATGTTCACTTGCAAGCCTGTAGCCGAACAGAAACTAGATCATTTGTTTTCATGTGTGTCCAGGTGATGCTATTATTGACTCCATGATGGCAGAATACTTTGAATTTGATTTGACCCATCGGCATATTGGTTTCTCTAGTGTGTCTCCCACTAAGACTGAGTCTTTAAATGGCATTCAAGACAAATCACATCTCATTCAGGCAGTTCAAAACCTAATCCCTACTCGACCAGAAATAGGTGAGTTTCAGCATGGAAGATAAATGGAGAATGAAGAGTTGCAGAGTTACGGTAGCCCTGAGACTTTTCTGATGATATATTGATGTTTGACTAAATGGTATAAATATATGATGCTGCTTTTTATCTTGTGTAACAGTCTGTTTTTATATGTTATGTGGTAAGAATAGAAGTGGTAAAATCGTCATAGGCTACCAGCCATGTTAGTTGGGAACACCAAACATCTGGTAGCATAAGGAGGTTTTACCACTTTTAGTTACTGTGGAAACTTGACATTTGATACAAATGAAAGCTATAAATAGTTCCTTTTCATAAATCTCTATCATTTCAGTTCTGGCACAACATAAATTTCATGCATGTTAATCTGGTTAAGTAACCAGGGATAACATTGAGCAAATACAATATTTTTGTTGTCTTTCAACATGTTACAAAGAGAGAAAATGTTACGATAAATATCATTGAACTTGGCTGTTAAAAATACCATGGTTACCAGCTTTCATGTCTAAGATTTTGGTATTTTTCCTCATTACTTCCAAGTGAAGGCATGGGTAGTATCGTGAGTTATGTCTCACCACCTGCATGCATTTTGCTTACAATTTGCAGTTCACAATTTTTGTCACATGTTACTTATACCTAGATGACATTGTAATTTGACATAGCGTAATTAAATAACTACATTACCTACCAGTCAGTTGGCACCATGTGTTACTGTGGTAAAAAGAGAGAGCTGGATTTGACTCTGCTGGAATTGTTTCAGAATTTCAGCGAACTGATGACAGCTTCATTCTGCGGTTCCTTAATGCCAGGAAGAATAGTGTTCCAGACAGTTTTGAATTGATGGCTAATTACTATTCTTACCGGCAGAGGAACAGGCAGCTGTTTGAGAACTTTGTTGCACAAGACATAGGGATACAACAGGCTCTGCGTGATGGTTTTCCTGGAGTGTTACCACAAAGGGATCGGTAGGGTTGAAACATAACAATAATAGCTAACACATATAAATGTTTTCCTTAAGGAAGACTCTGATTCCCCCACTTGAAACAAGGCAAGTGATGACTCCATTGTGCTGAACTGTAACCTTAATAATGTATTATCAGAGATCCAAGAATGGCTTCCCAGCATGAACATGACATTCACTCCACATCATAAGTTTTGTTAGTAAATCAGAGTATTTTTGTGGATTCAGCTATCAGATTTTTTTTAAATACATGCTTAGTGGTTTCTTATCTCTTGTGTCTGCTTTGAAAAGAGAGAAAGTGGTCTGTCCTGTTGTGTTGAACTCTTATGTAATGTATCCTCAGTTCTTTCCCTAGGTATGACAGTTTTTTGTATTTACAGTCCATCTTCTGTGCTTGGTCTCATTTGTATAGATCTAGTATGGCATATGATTTTAGGTTTGTTGAATTTATTGGTACCAAATATTATTATGTGTGGATATATGGTGAGGTTGATAGTTTTAAACCTATGCATCGATAGAAGATGGTACTGAGAATGCAGGGTATGTTAACAAGGTGGGAACATTGCAACTGCCTTTATTTCTTGTGCCATATTGTAGGATACATAGTGTGTAACATGCCTTGCTCTCATACAGTTTGTCACAGGAATCTGAATACAGTAAAACCCCGATTTAATGTTCCCGCATTTAGTGAAATCCCGGATTTAGTGATGATTTTTTCATGTCCCGACATTAGCTCCATATAAACAAATAAACCTCCATTTAATGAAAACCTCGATTTAGTGAAATATATTCTAATCCCCCAGCAATTTATTAAATAGGGTTTTACTGTACTTTGCTTGATAGCTTAAGATAAAATTATGCTGTGCATTCGTTTAGTGTCTACTGTGTTATGATCATTATGTTCTGATCTACATTATTGTATGTTATCCACAGGAAAGGGCGCTGTGTTCTGGTGATTTTCACAGCAAATTGGGACCACTGTGCATATTCCCTTGAAGTAATTTATCGAGCTTTGTTGCTTACTATGGAGCGATTGATAGAAAAGCCACGCAATCAGGTGAATGGCTTTGTTGTGGTAGTGGACTGGAGTGAGTTTTCATTCAGACAGTCTTCCAGTCTCAACCCACGGGTTCTGAAGCTAATGATAGAGGGTCTTCAGGATTGTTTTCCTGCACGGTTTAAAGGGATTCATTTCATTGGTCAGCCCTGGTATGTGGAGGCAGCCCTCACTGTTATCCGGCCATTCCTAAAGGAGAAGACAAAAGATAAGGTACAATAGTGCATGAATAAAATTACTGTATAGTAAGCATTTTCAGAAGTACACTCCACTGTTAGAGTGCTCAGCATAATGTGACACCTGTAATGTTCTGTGATACTGACCATTGTACCATTTCATAAATCGCCATTCTGATACCCGTTTCTACAGGCAATACAACCACATGTCAAGTAGTTGTGCTATGAAGCTCACTCCCATTTGTTTTGTCACCAGATATTCCTTCATGGCAACAATCTGAGCACTCTGCATGACTATGTTGCAAAGGACATTTTGCCAGCTGACCTGGGAGGTGAGGCTCCAAGTTACAATCCACTCTTGTGGGCCAATGAAATGCTGGAGCTGCCTTCTGTAGGCAGAACGCGTGGCCTCTCATTCAGTGATGTGTGCTGCCCATTACCAGACAGGTAATGATTGGTTTCTTTTTCAGTCGTTGTTGTTTTTTGTCATGTCAGTTGCACGTCAAGATAGTACATTGAAACAGGCCTCTCCAGTTTTTTTTCATCTCGCTATGTGTAATCATCCTCTCATCCCACTGGTACTGCATAACTTTATAATTTGTTTGGCATAATTAAGTAATCCCTAAATAAGTAATTGCTTGTTCAGAATCTTTGGCCCTAATTTTAAGTTTGATGCTGATTAGCTTGTATGAATGGCAAATGCTCTTTTTTCGTACAGGAATGTGTGTGAGATGCCAGGCAATGTGGCTGTGAACAAAAATAAATGCACATGTGAGAAAATTTTGACCTCAGTGCCAGTAAAGTTAAATGTAACAGTTTTTAAACTCCATCCACATATGTGATTAGAAACTATAGTTCATTGCTTGTAGAGAAATGCAGAATAGAAAGGATGTGAAAACCAAGCTTTCTGATTGAGTGGCTGAACATTCCGAATTTATGAAGACTTCTGTTCTTCTATTCTGTTGGCTTGTTTTCCTTGCTTGAAGGGAAACATTTGTGTATAAGATCACTTGGCTGTCTTTGCCTTGCTTTCAACTTTGGACTTAACTGATTTTGCGGAATTTATTATGAACATCATGACACTAGAGAACACTTCAACTTCATTAATTTCCTAGTCAGTAGTAACAACAGTAATAATGTGTAACACATGCAAATGCAAACAATAGAAGTTTCTTATTCAAGTAAGTTTTGATCCTCTGACCTTCAACACATGATCGCACCATGTTAACCTGTGATACAGTAGTTCTTTTCAAACAGTGGTATGCGTACTACTGGTGGTACACAGATGGTCGCCTGGTGGTATGCGAAGAAATTAAGGATTTTTTTCAATAATTAAAATTTAGAAACATTTTAAAGTGTATACCAAGACAGGTCTGCTATTTCATTGTTCAAATGTAAATACAGGCTCTCCTCTGTCATCTAATGGCATTAAATTAGAAAATTAGCTAGCAGCTGCAAGGCTTGAGGTTTCCACAGCGTTGTTCAACAAAACATCCTGGAAGACCAGCATCCTGAAAGTAGGCATTGATACTTGCATGACCAGGTGGTATGCGTACATGTTTTGTATTGTGATAGTGGTACACAAGGAAAAGAGTTTGAAAAGCACTGATCTAAATCTTGCTGTTTCTTTCTGCCTGTCTACAACATTAACAGCACAAGGCTTGGAGGGTTGCAAGACTGTGGTAGGAAAGTAGGCTTAATGATTTCTGCCCGAACTCTTTATTTTTATTCGGAACTGGCATACATGGAGAAGTTACATGGACAAGTGTTTGAGAGGCAGCTCATCCTTACAGTTTTGAGCTAGTGGTGCCACACAGCTACAACAGTAAGAAATCTTGAACTTTTTCACCATAAGATATTATTTATTCATAACCTGTTCTTCTATGTTGGACCACTGGAAAAATGACCAGTGTACCTTGAAATTTTGTACCGTAAGCTGTGATGAGGTAAAATAGTCCCTGTGCATGCCATGAAGGAAAATGGGGGAGGGGAGGAGGGTGCAGCTATAGCTCTGTGCATCCTTTACCCTGGATGTCATCTTCACTAATTTTTGCACATGTTTCTTGCATGAAGAAAATGAATATGAAATCATATTTTATTCCTGTTCACACAATTGAAGGATGTTCCAGTAGTATAATATGGTTTGAACCATAGTTTTATCATCTGAAAATCAATTTACTTTTCCCTTTTCTTTACAGGAAACCTGAAACTTTGCTTACGAATACTAATTCCAGAGATAATAAGCCAGTTGAGGAGAAGGAGTACCATGAAGAGAATGAATCAGCTTTATCTTAGTAATAAAATTCTTCTCTTCTGCTTCTCTCTTTTGTTGCTTTGAACACTGATATCAGGGCTCCAGGTTTCAATTCAAAGTAGAGACCTCAGAATATTCAGTTGCATTGTGTAAATTTTAATTTTTCATTGATTGTTCTTTTCTAATAAGGCTTTAGATTCTTTTATCATATTTTTAAAACACGACGTACTACACCTTGCCTGTTGTTGTAAATGTTGTAACAGTGTTACAGCTTTATTACTATAATTTTCATGTTCCTGGGTTGTTTCCACTGCATGTCTGTTAATGACCTGACATTTTTTAGTGTGTTCTTCATGACACTCTGTTTCTCTGTATGTATTTTACTGAAGGATCCAAACCTCATAAACTCTTCCTTTTCACCAAATAGTATGATGGTTTTAATGCATTGCTGAAAAAGTATGTACAACAAAATGTACAGAATTACTAAGGACTTACATTAAGTTTCAGAAGATGACATATAATTTACTGTTACAAGTTTGTTTAGTAACGTCAGCGAGTACAGAAAAATGGTTTTTATTATGACAGGAATTTTCAGAAAATCTGTAACATGAAGAACAAGTGGATTCTGTACATGTGAAGTATATTAGACTACCTTGCTTTCAGTGTATTTTCTAATTCAGGAACTGGTGGCAATATTTTTGTCTCCTTTGCCTTTTTGTACATTTTGAATGTTAAATTTTAAGTATTAAGTTTATTGCTTTTATATGTTGTGTTTGTAGAAAAATAATGTTTTCTAAGCCCAGTAGTGTTTTCCAGTGGAAAACCTCTGACTGAAACTAGTGCAACAGAATATATATTTACCATCATTTTATGACTACTTGTTTTAAATCCTTTGAAGCCTAGCGTGTTACATTACGTACCACTAGGTTTAATGTTCATAAATTTTACATTCTTCCCACAAAGTGCGTTTATGTGTTTTGCGTGGGTCTCGAAACAAAAAGCAGTAATTTCCCTATGTAGCATTAGCTGATTGGTTTTTATGACTAAGATGGAGTGTGTATACTGCGCAGTGCAAACTGATTCTTTAAATATAATGTAGGCTAATCTTACTTATTACAAGAGAGTATTTGTCAGTAGCATGTTTCAGTTTCTCAGAGTTATATAATTAGTGTGTTGCATATTATCATTTTAAAACCAAGCAAGTTGTTTGAAGTGGTAATTCTGATTTAGAAGGTGCCTGTCTTGAATCTCAGGAGAACAGCTGTTGTGACAGGTTTTTCATGGTTTTCCTCAGTCCCTCCAGACAAATGTCTAATATTAAGCAGTGACCCCCTTCTTCCACATTGTTTTCCACTTTGTTTATCACTTATCCCATCATTTGAGGCAGTATAGTCTCCGCTGTGGACGCTGATTTTTCTGGTTGCCCCAGTCTAAGGTGCCTTAGACTGGGGCAACCAGAAAAATCAGCAGTTGCTCAACATGCCCTGGAAACAGGCCACAAGATAGAATTCAATAACACCTGCAGACTAGCCAGGACAAAAGGATACATGGACCGCATAATAAAAGAAGCCATTGAAATAAAATTACATCCGGACAACATCAACAAGGATGGCGGTTTCATACTCAGCAGAGCCTGGCAGCCTGCAATACGTCAGATAAGGACCTCGCAGCGAGGCGTGGGAGCACAACAGTCAACAGCCCGCCCACCAACTTAACTGTTTGTGGGCACTACAAAACCGGTCTGATTCTCCCTGCCGCGGCAGGTAGAAAAACACGGGACAGACGAGTTGTATGTTAAATCAGTTTTGCCTGAGGATGGGGACGGAGCTAGTCCCCGAAACGTTGTATTCAAACGAATTGACGCGGCTGTGCGCCCGAGAAGACTATATTGTTATAAAATGCATAACAGTGGCTAGTGGTTTTAGTATGTTGATTTACTCACTTAAACAAGGTTTATTTCCTTCAAATAAGTGTTTGTATGTCTCTGTGATTGTGACATTATTGTCAGTATTTATGCAGTTCCATTTTAGTCTAAAGAAAAGTTTGTATTGTTGCAGTATACATTCGATTTCAATTTAACCTTTAGGAGATTGATTTAAATGCCAGTTGTATCTTGTGATGGCCTGAGTTTTTCTGGCTTAGTGTGGACATTTTGAATTACTACCAAGTAAACGCACAGAGACCAGCATATGGTTTCGTAGGATGATAACAGGTTAAATTATGAAAATTAGTTTCTTGTAGATGCACAGTAATGAGGCCATGGTATTTATTGTTCAGAAGGATTTGAAAATTGCTTTTTAATGTACATTGATGTAGACATTTGGAGCCCTATTATCGTAGCCTTGTAATGTGGAATCTGTAACTGTTAATTGACGTGTTTTTCTTAATCTGCTTTCACTTTTTGGAATTGTTGACTGCTTAGGATTATTTATAAAAGAAAAAAGAATGAATCATATGACATGCAGAAGAACCCTATTAAGAAGTTCTGTATGGGACCAATTTTTTAATGCTTTTCTTCAGGTGAAAATATGCATTTTTAGGGGTTTAGAATTATACTTCAGTGAGTCAGTGCTATGTAATTAGTATAGTTGAGAGAGATAATTAAATGGCCAACACTTGTATTGGACATGTGAAAGTGAAATGTAAAGAGCAAGGTTGACGGTAGAAAAAATAATGTGTATTTGAATGCCACCTTTCATATTAGCATGTACTTGTTGCGGTAATTTTTGGTGTAAATTGCTGTACTTTCTTGAAGATATATCACACTTACAGCAGCAACTGAATTAAAAATAGACTTCTGAGTATAAATTTTACTAGGAGCAGGAGTGAACTAAGAGCATAATGCAATCATTTGGGATGAAGTGTCTGTGGAGTGTATAGGAGCAGTAAGACAGGATGGAAGCAAGATGTGAAATTAGAAGCCCCGTGGGATAAGTTCAGTAAATTTGACAGTAGTGTGATATGGACATGTATGCAGTAACTTTGAAAGTTAATGTCAAACCATATGGGAGACAAAATGAGATATAAAGAGGGCTGTGTATGGGAGGGTAGAGAGTGGAGGAGGCTCTATCATAGTATAACTCACTCTTATGAAAATATCAGTGACTAGTGTAATAATTTTTTTTTGTGCAATTGATAGGGGGCTCTTTCTGTTCATTTTCTGATCTTTATTAAAACTTCATTTCATTCTGATCACATATCTAAACCATGCCAATTTTTCTTCTTGTATTTTCCAATTCTAATGAACCCTCTTCAACAATTTTAATTATGCCTCATCTGTCGTTGATCATTGTAAAGTCCAGTAAATAAATAGATAAATAAATAAATATGCATGAATACATTACATAATTTTAGGGGAAAAGGAAGACTTCTTACATACAAAGAAGACCTTAAAAAATTTTCGTAGACAATAATTTCTTAAATGGGTTCTGCTGTGTAAAGCAAGGGATCAAAAGAATTTTGGTGCATGTGTTGAATTGTGTACCTTGTGCTCTGATTTGTCTGTGATCCTCTATTGATATTTTATTTTATATTTTTGTATTTCTAATGTACACATATAAGGTAACACAGATACTGCTGGAGTGGGGGATTTTGGGAATGCTCCAATGAGAATTGGTAGTACTGATATTCCTCGTACCATGTTAACCCAAGCAGATCGTTTTCTGCTGTGTAGATAGGTGTTCTACATCTTCATAGTAGCCTCATCTTTTCAATATTTTAATGTCTCGATTGTTTTAAGCATGTAAAAACTGTATTTGAATGGTATACTGTGATGGAGTGTACTTGTTGTCCAGGTATGTTCTTCGCTGTGTTGTTCTCCTTATTTATTGCATATGTGTTGTTCATTTAACCATATTGCAGGGATCGTGATGCACAGTCAGGAATTGTTTGGCTCGATTTAATTGAATATTCACCATGTCAGAAATGTTTCAAATTGAAGTTCTACATTATAAATAAGACCAGTGTATTTTGTGTTTTACCATTATCTTGTATGATGATACCGTATTTCTTCTCTGACTATGCTGTCAGGAGTATGGCTTATTTCATGTGTAAGCTTTAGAGATTGGCTTAGGCTAGAGTTTGGGCATAGTGTCACCCTTTTTGAAGAAGAAATATTTGGTGAGGAAGCTGAAGACAAATTATATTTTCTACCTCAATTTTCAGAACATTTCAAATCCTAAATGCCACACACTAGTGCTTTTGATATTTGTTGTGATACACAAGTACATATGTTGGTTTGAAAATATGTCAATAGATATATGTTGATTTTTCCTTTGGTTCCTTTAAATAATTTTCTTCCACATGACTTGTCAAAAGTTTAGAACTTCCTACACATTGGAGCATTCCACTTGATCTTCATGCACTTAACACACATGTGGTGAGGGAGGGGTTGGAAATGATTGCATTGAGTATCAGTCTGTGATGTTTAAGTATTCTCAAGTGATATGATGCATTTTTAATGGTTTAGTTTGCATTAGTATAGTAGTCAATTAAACAGCAAATATTTATATTGTAAATGATGTTATGAAATTTCTCTTTTGATTATTTTAGGACATCAGAAATGGAAATGCCCTTTTGCAGAAGAAAATATACCAGTGTTAATATATGACTTTGATATACATATTGAAGCAACACAAATTTTGTATAAAATTTTGGCAGCAGTGATTTATAAATGAGCATTAGGCAGTGTATTATAGTGTAGTATTTTAACATAAAATGTGAAATATTCCATGCTGTTTATCATTATTTAATGTTTGCTAGTCTGTTGGCACATGTAGTGCTTGAAATGGATGAGAACTGTGTTTCTCAACACTAAATTACCTTTGGAATTTGAAGTATTGTTAAATAACTTAGTTAACCAAATGTGTTTTGAGATATCTTTAAGAGTGCTTTACTGACTAAAGAATCTTGACATACCACAAAGTCTTTTATGATGAAACAAACATAAAGATTAATTAGGGTGAAAAAGTATTTTTGGAAATAATGTGTATAAATTTAGATATAGAGTGGAGGTGTTGACACTCACTTGACTTTAGAATACTTGCTGGAATAGCAAATAAAAATAAGAGACTTGCATTTCTATCAGTGTAGTTAGGTAACAGTTGTGGTGATGTTTTCAATAATATTAATTATCTGTTAGTGCTCTACTGAATTATTTCAGTTGGAGAGTGATGGATTTAAAACAGTTATTGTAACTTGTAACCCATTTCAGTGTTGAAGTTAATTACTGTTTTAAGCATTGCTTAATGTTGTTTATTTGTTAATGACTGAATGTTGTCTCAATACATGTCTTTTGATGATGCAGTCTAGAGAAAGAACTGTAGATCCTCCGTTGCATATGGCAGTTTCTGTAGACCAATAGATCTCGCTTCTTAAGTTCTGTGCTGAGAGACATACATTTGTACTGTGCTGTGTGTTGTGTAGTTGTGATCCAATTGAAGTGTGCTATGTCTTCTTGTTTTACTTCAGTTAAACCAAACAATGCACTGGCATTGTATTTAAAAACCACAACTAGAAACACACAGACTTATACAGTATTTTCTGTTCTATTAATATGGGACCAGACGAATATAAATTGGAGGTAGAGAATTTGCCTAGCATTATGGAGATGACTGAGTTGTATGTTCTAGGAAATGAGGTTTTTATATTATATTGGTTTTATGAGAAGGGTTGTTTAGTAGTGTAATGAGACTGCAAATTGGACAGCATTTGAGGTACAGGCCCTTGTACATTACAACCAGATATTGTGGGATAATGACAAGGACTCTTTGTCACATAATCAGGATGTCCCAAGTTTGAATCACTGGTTGTCCTGACAAATGTTTCTTGCATTGCTTTCCACCTCATTGCCACTTGTTTCTTCCAAGTCCATTCAAATTTACCTTTTGTAATTGTCAGGCATTCTGTACTGTTAATCGTGTGCAGTTGACAGAACACTAACTGAACTGAGAAATGAACAGTTTGTGAATGAAGCCTGCCCTGACTGTAAGTGCAGTTTGTAAGCTGTGTTAAGCATGTCTTATTGCATCCCTGGGTCTATAAATCTTTTGTGATTATCAATATTCATGGGGTATTGGAATTATCCATCCTTCCAAATTGTTTGAGTGTTCATTAATAGTCTCATATTCTTGTATTAATTTCAGATGTTTGTATTTGTTACATATATCTGCACTCTGTGTGTGGTTGGATAGTCTCTATTCAGTCACAGGTCTCAAAAATTGCACCTGTGTTGCTTTTGGGGGAGTGGGGGGGTGGAGGAACTTCATCATAGTCCATCATTCTGATGCATAGGAGTAAAAAATATGCAGATGGTAAAAGACTGCATGTGTATGTATGATCTTGCAATTGCTGTATAACTGTTGATCAAGAAATTTAACACTTATGTGGTGTGTGTGCCCTAGAGCTCTTGCTGTAGTAAGCATAAATTGCTTTCTGTGTTGTGGACTTTGGATAGTTTTACCATATTATGTTTTCCTGTGTATAAAAGATGCTGACAGATTTTATTTATTTATCTGAATACTGCTTTGTATATTTTGTATTTTATTTATAATGTGTTAAAAAATTACCTTGCATGTAAAAATAATTTATGTCACCGATAGTTTTATACCCAAGCACTCCTCTCTTTGTCATCACTGAGAATCAGGAAATAAAATTGTAGCTGACATATGTTTGTATCTGTGTGTTTTTTGTGAAGGTATCCAGTGTTTGCGTGGTTTCGATAGTTTCTTCCACATGGAATTAAATATAAGGAGCATTTATATGGTGTCTGTAATTTATGTTTTCTTTACCCCATATGTAATTAAACCATACTGAAAATTCTACACACTTGCTGTTTGTTTCTGACATGGTTACTAGATATGCCACCAGGTTTCATTCAAAAAACTTAAGCCGCGTCCATATGAATAAATATTTTTGTTGTATGTTGTATTTGACACAAATTTGTGCGTGCGTTAACAAATTTATCGCAGTGTGGACGTGTGTGTCACATAGGAACGCGCACAAAAATTTTCGTGACATTCAACGCGCACGATCCATTGGTTATCGTTTTTTTTTAAAAACGTCGAAGAGATTTGCGCCGAAATATAGTAATATTGTTGACTTATCTGTGACTGCAGTGCCTTTGATGAATGTTTATGTTGCCACACATAAAGTTCATCAAATTAATATCAATAATATTTTATTTGATCATGTCTGGTACATTGTTAATGAAAAAGAAATGCACTGCTTTTATTATAATGCATCATTTAATTAAGCAAAAAGAGAAGAAGCTTAAAAAAACGAGGCGTTATTCGATAAAACGTATTTATTAAACTAAAAATGAAGATGGTGGTGGCAGATTGTTATAAACATTATTAATGTATGAACGTACAGGCCATTTTAAAATTTTTTTGCGTATGTCTTCAGAAGACTGAGATTTGATTGGACTTAAAATCCAGAAAATGAATACAAAATTCAGAGAAGCTGTACCTGTGAAGGCAAGATTGGCTGTCACGTTACGTTTTCTGGCAACAGTAGATTTTCATACAAGTTTGCAATACCTTTTCAAAATATCTCGCCTAAACGATCGTAGTAAGCTTGCTTTTTTTTTTTCGCGGCGTCTTTATACATTTTTAACGATTTCCCAATTTCGTCCCCGGCATTTTTTTTAGATCTATTAAAATGCCACTTATCTTTTGAATCCCATAGTACCCGTTGTTTTTGGTACTCTTGAACACAGATTATCTCTCTTGAATGAGTAGCAAAACGTCTTCCTTGTCCACATCCATTTCTCTAGATTAATAAACCACTAGTAAACAAACGCACGTGTTGATCACAGACGCACAACGTAAATTTTTATGTAGCAAGAACATTTACCGTGCGGCGAAAATTTGTGCTGTGAATTTTCACCTTAACACACAACAAAAATATTTACTAATGTGGACGCGGCTTTAGCTTCTGCCCACAGAATATATTTCAACTTTTCGTATGATTCCAATGACGTGAGATTATTTCCCTGGACATAATTGACAGATTTGTTTTTATAATGGAGGCGAAATGTGCTTGCTTCACAGTACGGGGAAAAACAATTCAGGTCGAATTCCGTCCTGAAAGACTAAACATGAACACGGAATATCACTGATTGTTTGTTACAACTTGCTAGAAGTGTCAACAGATGGAGCAAAAACCTGGCGGTGTGTTCTGCCCTCCAACGGACAAACGTGAAAAGATTGGACGAACTGGTATAATGTCAATTCTCGAATTACACGACGTCGCGTCGATTAGCTCAAAGCTATAAGTAGAACGCTTGTTATATAATTGGGAACTGGTTGTCTGGTGTGTAAAATATGACTGGGCAAAATGCTGGGGATTTATATCTGTTAAACTTGAGTTTTCAAACTGTTTAAATATGGCGCGAATGTTACAGTTGTGACAATAAAGCACTATTGACTGATGCGTGCGCATAAAACGAAGTTAGCCACGCGATCACGGGATGACGAAACCAGTTACGTAGCGTCTGCTAGTGAACAAAGTGTTATTTTGCTGCTAAAATAAAATATCGTAAGTTAAATTGTGCGAATTCTATATTGAAACCGTTAAATCTGCTACTTGTGGTATATACTGTGCTGTTGTGACCATGTTCAAAGTGACTGATACGTGCTGCTGCTAGGTTAAGTGACAAGTGTTACGTGCTGTTTTTATACGTAACTGTACCTACGTAATATATTTATTTCTGACAGGTTCACGGTTCGAAATAGCATTGAATCTGACATTTCACTGCCCATCATTTGTTTCAAGTATGTGTTGCGCCCTTTTTCTGGAAGACAGCTGCCAGTAAATTCGGTAAGATAATTTTGTTTTATCCTTTTTAATGTATAGTAGGGATCATGTTATATAATTCCGATTGTATACTTTTTAATTCGGTCCAAATGGCATAAAATTGCCAGGGTTTGTGTCGGCATATTGTTCCTGTAGCCATTAAACCTTGGTCTTAAAAGTCAGCTTATTCTAAAAACTAATCATTGTTAAGAATGATGTGAACGAAAGATTCCAATCCACGTTTCTCGATTTTTCAAACCTTACCCAATAGTTTTACATGGTAAGTACATACCGCTTACTATAATATATGATTGAAGAAAACATTATTTGGAAGAAATCTGTCATTAATACATCCACAGGCGGCGAAGCCTTTGGGCAATAGGTGGCGTGAACTCCTCTCTAAAATTTACATATGGTGCAGGCCACCAAAGAAACATATTACGCACAAAGAATAAAGTGCTTACAACAGATAACATGGACCACAGAATTATTTGTTATAGGATCAAGATTCCCTTACCAATGTGGACTTCTAGGTGTCATTTATTGGAAATAAAATTCAGCAAATTGACGAAAATTACTTCGAATAAAAGCACAAATGAGCATATAGACATGAGGGCGATTGTTGGAATCTTAAAAAAAATCAGCCCCACCAATTTGGTATTTCGGTGTGTGTACCGCAAAGAGAGTAAGCGTAGATATTTGCGGTGAGTTTTGACGTTTGCGAGCATTTCAGCCACCAGTAAACACAACTTCACCTTAAAGTCATTCATTCCGTAGTCTGTCTTACGACAGGTCCATAGCCTCTTCCAAAGCGAGTTCTCCACAGAGTGTGATCTAGTGCTTCCTCTTTCAATATTCAGTATCTTTCACTTCTTTAAGGTCACCCAATAGCTGTTTACATATTACATGACCTGTGATTTGAGAAGACTGTGCAACACATCGGATGATAACGGAGGTTATTTCATACCGTCGACACGTAAGCAAAGGAACGTAAACCTTAAAACTGAAACTAAACTGACTACTCTAAATTTTAGTATTTCCTTCAAAGCAAATATAATAATTATGCCGTGATAAGCTGGTTTACTTAACTTTGGTAGTGGCATTTACTTCACCCATAAGTAAAGGTTATATTGTATGATACAGCTATGAATCGATGGGCGGAACATCTTTTCCGACAAGATTCGCCACATAAACCTGAATTTGTAATAAGCTAAAAGAAGCTATGCGTTGGATAGAAGTGGGAGCCTAACGGATTGTGAATTGAGTGTCATGCGTCACTTTCCTTATGCTGAGTCTGCAACGTCTACTGGTCCTATTAAAATCAATTTAAATGCGTTTCCTGAGTGTATTTTGAGTAGTTTGTAACTTATATTGGCCCGATTAAAGCGATTTAAATGCGTTTCCTGAATTCTGAAGTCTGTAATATTTATTGTTCCCATTACAACGGTTGAAGTACGTTTTCTGGGTTTATTCGGAGTCTGTAACTTCAATATATCTTTGTATTAAAAGTTTTCCCTTCAATAATGATGATTTCGCGTTGGTTTTTGTATTCATGGGACTGGAAACAATTTAGATAGAAATATATTCCGCCTAATCTAAGTTCTAGCTAAAGAGGCTTAACTCCATTTGTTTCATATGTCACTTAAATTGAATGCTCTGCATCAGCTATGGACCGTGAATGGAATAGACAGTTGTGAACCACAGCGATGATGGACTGTTTAACGTAAGATTAATATAAACTACACCCTGTTCTACTCTCCTGAGAATTATTTGAAGTCACGTAATCGTAGGCTTAATCGGCACAGTTCCTCGTATGAATATAGCTCAAATTTTCTATATAAGAATGTCTCAAATTTCTGCTTTGTAAGAAAATTGTTTGAGAAGCAGGAAATGGAGAGTAGGTGTATGATACATACACATAATAATCTGTAACACAAGCTTGAGAAGTCTGCGACTTAGAAGCGCTCTTTTATTGTCCTCCTAGGTATGTGTGCAGTCTTCATATAAACACCTAAATGAATTGTAAGAGCCTTGGAAAAATTAACCTTTATGTTGTTATCAAGGGATATAATCTTGATGAAAAACAGAAAAATATTTTTTGGTACTTGAGTCACTCTTTGCTATTTATTGGTAGGGCAACTACATTTTGTACTGTGGCGCCTAATACAGTATTTATGGTTCCTCAGTATGGAACCTGCTTCGTATAACCATTCTGGCTCTTGAATTTTGAGGTGGCTCCTAGATTTTTGGAAAGTATATGGACCCCTGGGTTAAACTGCTTGAAATTTTAAAATATTAACGCAGTATTAACAAGCCGTGACACTTAACAATTAATTTTAAGACGAAAAAGTTGGGGTTATTGTGACGGCGACTAAGTGTATGAAGATTAGGATCTTCTGTGATAAGGCCCTGAGAATTTTCGTAGACAGGTACCAGATTTAGGAGAAACGTACTTCCTCTGTCTTTAGGGTAGAAGATTGGAGGATGGAAGCAACATGTTCCTCCGAAACGTTAGTATATAATACACCAAACTACATAGTACATGACAGAATAAACTTTTCATTTACACTATTATATTTCTGGAAAGCAACTGTTTCTCTGTAGCGACGTTACGTGGTCTAACACTTCAAACTATACAGTAAGGTGGCTAGACTAAGCGACGTTTCGTTCTGGTCGTTTGCTTTCTTTTTAGATCATTAAAATACCCACAACTACTTTACGTTTTAATCACCTTTATATCACCCTATTTTCAAGTAGCTATTAATAGGCTGTCTCATCACTCTGCAACAAAGTGTCCGTAGCGTGGTTGTTTGAAGCATCATTAGCGAAGTAAAAATGACCTTGTTACGACACAAACTAGAAGTGTTGAGTCACTAATTTATTTAGCTGGGATTCGATTTTCCCGTGGGTCAGAGGCTTCATTACGTCCACAACAGATCCGACTACCACATCGAACGGTAATTTTCGGAGGCTCTTTCCTGGATGATAGAGGGGCCTAACTTTAAGGCTTATCTTTGACGACAGTCAACGTTAGAATTTTGGGTAGTTCACTTCCAGGCACCACATACGCGTATTCCTTCACGGCTTGTTGTTTAGTCATAACTAACACACCACATGAAGCAGATTGCTTCTTGGGAAGATAATAGTACCTCGGCTAGTCAAGAAATTTCCCGCATTTTATGAAATCCGAGGGTTCATTACCGTGTTCACAACAGCTCGCCACTTGTCCCTATCCTGTACCAGATCTATCCAGTCCACGCCCTCCCAACTGATTTATTTAGGATACATTCAAATATTATCCTCCCATCTACGCCTATGTCTTCCAATCCGTCTCTTTCCTCAGGTTTTCCCACCAAAACCCTATATGCGTTTTCCCCCCTACGTGCCACATTCTCCGCCCATCTCATTATTCTTGATTGATCGCCCGAATAATATTTGGCGAGAAGCACAAATCATGAAGTTTACAGTGTGCAATATCCTCTAGTCCCCTGTTACCTCATCCTTCTTAGGCCCAAATATCTTCCTCAGCACTCTGTTCGCGAAAATCCTCAGCCTCTCTTCCCCCCAAAATGTGAAAGACCTAGTTTCACACCCATATAAAACAACAGGCACAGCTAAGCAAACGGGTAGACAAAGGACTCCGGACCGAACGGTTGCAGGAATTCCCGGAGTTCGTTCTGCTCTTAATTTCTTCATGAATGCAGTTTTGATATGTTAGGGTTGTTCCCAAAGTTTTGTTTAGGCATAAGGCAGTTTTACGTCTATTAACTTCCTTCACTATTTTTCTGTTGTCGAAATTGAGGGACTTTATTTAAGAAGGCTCTTAGGATTTCTTGTAAAGTTAATTCTGTTTCGGAGTTTTTGAACATTTAATTAACCCCTTAAAATGTTTAGCTGACTTGAACACTATGAACCTATTTAGATCTTAACTCACAGAAAACATCACATATCAGTCGTATTATGGAATTAATTTTGTTGTTTTTTATGGCTACCAACTGGATATCTCCGGGCAAAAAGTCGAATAGTTTAACTTTAAGCCAGGTGGCACGTATGATTGACACGGTCTATAAAAGACTGAACAAAACCTACGTCGATTGCTTATATTTTGGTCTACAAATTAAACTGTGCTTTTAACATAAGCTTCCATCCCTTTACCACCAAATCTACCTTTCTGAATGAATTTTGTATGGAAACAAAGTTTCAGGCATGGGAAACAGAAATCAGCAACAACCTGTATGCATATTCAGTAAGGACCGCCAATATTAAGTTTTACTCATTTACCCACGAGAATTGTTCACTCACACTGACAGAACGAACGAAGGCAACTAGCAGTTTGCACTACTTGTTTGCAGCTGTCTAATGTTTTCTTGGTGCTTCTCAGCTCACTCCTTTGTATCAATTGGCAATGGTTCTAATACCGTGAAGTGTCTTTTATCTGGACGTGGACTATCCCGTTACGGAGTCAACAGATTACACATCTTATGACAACAAATATGATGTGTGATTTTAGGCTTCCGCCGCGGTATAAATGACACCTTCGCTCTTCTGGGATGTTACCCAGCGTATATTGGTAGTTATTGACCGACGTTTCGGGCCTTGAAGATGGGACCGATAGGTTGTCCCGAAACGGCGGTAACTAACTACCAATCTCCAATGCGTAACATCCCAGAAAAGCGAAGATCTAAAAAAAATACGATTATTTGCGGGGATGCGAATTTAAATTAATGTTCCCAACACTCGCTTGACGTAATACCATGATCGACTAACATCGCGCGGAATCTGAAATCAGCACATATTCTTGTATATGACATTAAAGCTCCTCCTTTGATATGGATTTATATCTGTCGTCATCTTTGCGATTGGCTATAACTTGTTCGATTGGGGTTTTAGCCCCTGCAGCGGAAGGGGGTTTTCTCTTCGTCATTACGTAAGACTGACTTTGGGGCCCATTCATTCTCATACCCAAGGCGTAACATGGTCTCTTGCCCGGGAGTTGAGTGACGGGAATGTGAAAGTGATCATTCACCCAGGTTAAGAATGCTTGGAGCTGTACCTCCATTCTCCGTAACTTTTCATGACGTAGTGCATCATTAAGCACAGGAGCAACATTACTTTTTAAGGAAAATGCATGCAAAATGTTAACTGGAAAGTCTGGAGAGAAGAGTGTTTGCAGGAACACGGCCTAGAAGGGTGGATAATATTAAAGTTGATCTTAAATAAATAGTGTGTGTGTGTGAAGATACGGACCGGAGTAATCCCGCTCAAGATAAAGTCCAGCGGCGGACTGTTGTGAACAACGTGATGGAAATTCGGGTTCCGTAAAAGATGGGAAGTTCATTGACTGACAAACTAATAGTCCATCAGTAATGACTCTGTGACCGACTAAGCAGGCTCAAGCAGTAACGATTCTGACTTCATGCGGCAGGTGACCTGTTCTAATCTTGACTGCGACACACGGTAATCTGAATGAGTTTTCGTGGTTTGTCTCAGTAACTCCAGGCAAGTGTTCAGTATAGCCTAATACCTTAGGCGTGGTCAACGACCTCTTCCTTCTAAATCCTTTCTGGCTCATAATTCACTATCTTCCAGCCAGTCGACGCTGTTAGTTTTGAGTCGCTGACAGCGTCGTTAAATAAATTACAAACAATATAAGGGCTCCGCTAAATGAAGCTAGCTGCTCAATGTAGAAGAACTGCTGTGGAAGGAAGCCGCTTCGAAGCAGCCCTATCAGATGGCAGTAGGAATGAGCCAGAGACCTATTACGTCAAAACTGAAGAAACGTGACTATAATTATGTACTTGAGTTCTGCCGCAATTTGTGTCGCCATAAGACGTGACGTGTTAGTTAAACCGGACGTCTCATGTCCTGGGGTCATGGCATTAATCAATTCGTCTTTCATTATGCGTTGACCTTCTCTATAAATTGGATGATCAGCATCCAGGAAAATGATCACTCCGCACAATGGCGTGGTGATGGATCCAGTCTACTAATATCGTAACAGCGGAGCGGAATATCATGTGAATTATGTCATTACTAGAATAACATCCATGCAGAGAGGGTGAGCTCAGTTTTGAAGCAGTAAATGATCAGTACTTATGAAGGAGTACTATGATAAAATTACTAAATTCAGAAGTTCGGGAAAATTCCTACGCAAAGTTGGATGTACATGGGAAAGTACATGGGAGAGTAGATGGGAAAGTAGAATTAAAAGTCTAGTGCAAGGGGTGAAGGGGGAGAGACTGAAAGTATTGCAGTAAGGGTAACTGGAGTAGATATTATATAGTGGAGGATATTATACAGAAATTAGATATAGGCTATAACAGGGGTGACCAAACCGCGGCTTGCGAGCCACATGCGGCTCTTTGACATGCAATGTGCGGCTCGCGGAAATATGTTTGCATTACAATTCATATAAAAGGGAAATAAAAAGTTTTCAATCGTTATAATTATTTACCGGTATAAACTGAGAGTCCGCTGGATTAAAACTTAAGTTTAATATTCATGGTGAGTAAATGTATTTAAGAATTTTTGTAACAAAATGTGCGTGTAACAATAAAAACGTGTGTGTAATACTGGTTTATGTCTTGCGGCTCTCAAACATCTGAAGTTTATCGTATGTGGCTCTTACGTTAAGCATGTTTGGCCACCCCTGGGCTTTAAGGATGTCTTCATACTGCAACAACTTGCTGTTAGCGGAAGCATCCTCTGTACATCTCGACTCCATTATTAAATATTCTATTCTAATGAATATATATATATAGGGGTGCCCGCATAGAGTCACATCGGTTAGTAGATAGAAAGCTGCCCAGTCTGTTTGTAGTAAAATGATGGGCTTGCAGGGTACTGAAAAAAAGTTTTATTTTTTTTATTTTTTCAGGGTTCATTTAACGTCTGATCGTCAGTTACCTGTGTAAGTTATGTAGTTTTAATTTCAGATTACTACGACTGATAAACCGGGAGATACGTGGAAGGAAGTGACAGTGGATTATTTTAAGAAACTAGCCCATCACTTGTGTATAGAATCTGAGATAAACGATAGAAAATCCCTGCTTGTTCCGAGCTGGCCAGAATATTTTGTATTTTTAATTTTAATGTCCATACTGCTATGGTTGGTTACGTGGCGCCTTACATAGGGAAAGGAGAGGAAACGTCCAGACCTAGTGGTGAAGGTGAAAGTAAAGTTGCCCTTCGTACGCCATGAAGGCATGTAGGAGGAGTAGATGCATAGCTCTACTCATTCTTAACCTCGGCACTGATGGAGGTGTGTGGTCAGCTTCACGCCCCAGCCGCTTTCCCCCAGGAACGAACCCCAGTACCCATTTAATAGGAGGCTGGGTGGGCTGCAGAGCAGGTGTAGACGTTTTGGAGAAGAGAACAAATATCTTGCTCCTGCCGGGATTCGAAATCCGGATCATCCAGCCCGTAGCCTAGTCACTACACCGATTTTCAGGCCTTAATCTGTCATATGACTGATTAAAGCATAGTGCTATCTACACGTACTACCCACTTTAAAACGGCAAGTCTCTGCGTTTTGTCCACAGAGAGTGTTCAGGGATATGGGTTTCGTATGATTCACAGACAGTGATTATTTCCCTAAATTGCATTAACCAGTTAGCCTCTGTAATAAAGACGTAGTAGGTTTTCCGAGAAGTAGGAAAGGAATTTTTAAATACAGTATTACATAGATGAACTTCATGCTTTAAAGGGTTAATATTTGTCCGATTGTCCATGCAAAGTACAAAACTAGGGGTTTTTTTAAGTGAAAGTCGGTTTTAGACCAGGCTGACTATGGAATCGCAGGTTCCAGTCTTGAACGTGTCATGGTCTGGTTGGTTCTTTGCTTATATAACAACGTTTTTCAATTCCACAGATGACGCAACGTCGAATGACATGGAAAGATAATGGATGTGGCAATCATGGCTTATTACAGTGTACTATCCTGGCATTTCTATGGAAAGATTGAGTATAAGAAATATAAAACTTGTGTTAGGACGGCCCATATTCGAACAGAATACGTTTCCCACGACATGGATTCTGAAACTCAGGATCACCCAAACGTGCGTCACGAAAGCCTTCTGGTGGGTCGTGAACGTCAACCAAACGAGCTTGACAGCTCAAGTGGTGTGCTGATGGTTACTGGTAATACTTGTGTCGTAAGGTCAATGTGACTCACGATTATGGACAGCGGACAAAAATGTTTTAGAAACACTGCCCTAGAACACGGACTTTTTTGTCTTTCATCCCTATCAGTCTTCTTTTTCATAGCCATAATATCTCCCAATTTGGGTTATTCTCTCCAAGTTGACAAAACACGTACGGCTTAAGAATCTTTGATGCAATTCGTAGTATTGAGGGAACTTTGTAAAGATTAAGGCAATCCATATTAGGCCGTGTACGTTATTCGTTGGCTGTCAACGCGAATCTGTGTCCACGAACAACTGGACACCTGGCAAGCCAAGCAGGCAAGCGTTCTTCCTGATTCCAGCCGCTGCTGCATTCTTCGCTTGTTCGATATGATCGTACGTCCATTGTAAGAAACATCCGGTATAACAGCATGTCAGCGGTAGTTTCCTGTTATCCGAATCGATAGAGTTAAAGCAAACGACATGCGATCTATGTCCTGTTGCATTGATTTTGCTGAGACTTGGGACGAAAATAAATAGGTAAATTGCTTGTGGGACGTTTTAGAGTAAACTTGAAAGAAGATAGGAGTCGAAAGGTCAAATCTTACCTGAGTGACACGCATAGACAAGGGCAGCTGTATTGTCTATCTCAGTTTACAGTACAGTTTGTTTCCCGTGACTCTAATGTCAGTGTGTAAACGATAGCTTACTTGTCGAAGATCTACGGCAGAATTCAGAAATTAATTTATTTACTAAATTCCTAGAAGCAGTGTAGCAGTTGTCAGACCCTTATAATGTAGTAATTGCAATTGCGTTGAAGATTCAGGTCTTCTGGGATACGATGTCGCATCGTTGGGAGAGTATGTCCTGACGTTTATCAGGAAATAGTGCTTCCATCCTCTTGGCCTAGCGGTCCAAGAAGAATAGCTGTGCCGAAAGATAGGGTATATCATATACGTGTGAGTGGCGAGAGGACCTTATCTTTCCGAAAGGATATTCTTCTTGGACCGCTAGACCTTGAAGATGAAGGCAACACGTTTCTTCGAAATGTGGGGAAATGTTCGTCCATGCACACAGCGTCACATTTCAAAATACTTCAGTCTCCAACAGCTGTGACAACCTCAAATGTAGCAAACCATTCCATCCTTTACAGATGGTCAAAAATGAAGGAGCTTTCCAAAAAAGCTGATTTCAAAAATATGCCATGGTTGGCTACACATACTCATTTCAGGGTTACCTGTCGTTCCTTAAAGTTTTATGTTTGGGGGCATCCAAGTTGAACAAAAGAAATCTCATAACACACAATCGTCCCGCGCCCACTTTCGTAGACTTAAATGTACTTCTTACACAGTGATACAAACCTCATCAAGAAATTGGATTGTGCTGTACACTGCAGCCCATGCAGAAAATAAGAGTACAGGCACATGTTGCTCTGTCGGACAATGCTCAGTGCTTATTGGCACATCGGCGAAAGGCGGCTATCTGGGGTGGCGTTATACCCAGGATTCCCCAATGTTAATTCATAGGTGACTTCTATTCACCGACTTTCGTGGGCGCTAAGTGAGGGTGGCACTATGCAGGGGGGCCGTATATCAGGCTTCACGATACACATTATTTTACTTCTTAAAAGAAATAGCCCATTAAAACAGGCAACAAAAAAATGTGAAAATTACACAGAGTGGCGGTCCATAATTCTTAACCTTCGTCTAGTTGGCATAGGCCTGTTGTTAGGACGATTGAGAGAAGACAGTTGGCATGGCCGGGACTTGTACTGCGCTTAAAAAAGCAATATATATTTTACTGAAAACTTCACACGAAATACCATCAGGGTCTTCGACATAGATATGAGAATAATATTAAAATATTTTCTATATAAGCCGGTGGTCAAGTTGTGAACAGGATAAAGTAAAACGCTTATTTTTTTCATAAGCTGAAAACCCTCTGGAGTTCCATATCTTCCAGATCCCTTACATCACTATCAAGTGCTCAAGAATAATTTTGTGGAGTAACTTCTTCTTTATTTAATTAAATATTTTCAGTTGGTTTGGTTATACGACGTCGCTTGGCAAGAAGATTATCGTAACTTAAGGTCTGTTTTGGGATACTACCCCGTCGTTTTCTTTGGAAGCTAAAGGCAACAACAATCTGTCAGGAAGGAAATGCAAAACGGAGAATGGCACATTTGGGGGATATGTACGAGTATGTGCCAATTTGGACTGAACCTTTCCTCTCTTATGAAGTGTGCGGTGAGTTACTGACATGCCGTTACCGTGGTTGCGCGTGGGAGAAAACTAAATTAGGATTCGTTAGGTTTTCTCCTAACGTTCATGATCCTCTCGCAACGGAGTCCCGGGGTTCGGTCCCAGGTCAAGTCCATGTGACATTTGTGGTGGACAAAGTGGCACTGGGACAGGTTTTTCTCCGAGTTGTCGGTTTTCCCCTGTCGATTTAATTCCACTGGTGCTCCATTAATTGTAAAAATTGGTAAAAAATTGCTCATCCTCATCATCTTCATTGGGGTTGCACAAAAAGCCTTAAGGCTGTGGTGCGGGGGCCCTTTATAAAAAAAAGAAGAAGAAACGTTCATGATTATCAGCTTCCCCGGCAGTGTGAGCCAGCCACATCGATCAGCTGGCCGGCTGGTTCACTGTGCTGCAGAACGTGGTTGGGGTTGCAGTAGGGATAAAGGCTGTGTCTTAAAGTACGTCGACTGCAGGTAAGAAGGCACTGATATTTATTTGACGACAGTGTTTTAAATGTAGACATTATGAAACATGGGGTGATAACACTCAACAATTAAACCAACAAATGCACTTTATTTCTTAAGCATGTCCAATAACCCTACTTATGTTTCGGCTGCAATAGAGCCATCATCAGGGGTTCAAGGTCACGTTCACTTCAACATTCACTAATCCATTTGGTATCACTACTTACACACCACAATGTATGTCACGTTTCTGTTAACAGTTGATAACACACACTGTGTTCGTTTATGCATCCTTATCTTATAAATGTCTGGCGTAGGTTGTTATCATCTTTGGGTTAAAAGCGTAAAAGATGATAATTTATAAGATAAGGTTGTATAAACGAAATCAGTGTGTGTTAGTAACTGTTAACAGAAACGTGACGTACATTGTGGTGTGTAAGTGGTGATACCAAATGGATTAGTGAATGTTGAAGTGAACGTGAACTTGGGCCCCTGATGATGGCTCTATTGCAGCCGAAACATATGTAGGGTTAATGGGCGTACATAAGAAATGAAGTGCATTTGTTGGTTTAATTGTTGAGTGTTATCAAAATGCACGGTGAACACAGCGTAAAAAAATGGGTTGATACTTGTTAATAAAAGATTCCCAAATTTGACATTCCGCCTAACCCTTCTTTTAAACATCGAAATAGACGACGTAACTTCCAAAATAAAAGAGAGAAGTGTTTTTATTTAAGGACGATGTGAATTTCTGAGATTATGTAACGTCGATAGCAGGTGAATTAATGTGAGAATGGAGTTTTTTTTTGTGGTGAAGGGCCCCGCAGCAGATGCTACGGACGCACCGCAGCCTTGACGCTTATTGTGCAACCCTGTGATGAAGGTGATTAGTTTTTTCTTCGTTCTTCCGTGTAATGGAACACCGGTGTAATGAAATTGACAGGGGAAAACCGAAGTACTCGGGGAAAAACCTGTCCCAGTGCCACTTTGTCCACCCCAGATCCCACATGGACGGACCCTGGATCGAACCCGGTCCTCCGCGGTGAGAGGCCGGCGACTAACCGCCTGAGCCATGGCACGGCCAGAATGGAGTGTTGGTGGAATGACAGTGACAGGAGGAAACAAATATTCGAACAAGACCTGTGCCAGTGACATTTCGTCCACAACAAATCCTACATGGACTGGCCTGGTATCGAACCCTAGCCTTCTCTGTGACAGGGCGGAAACTAGACGTCTGTAAACGTCCTCTAAAATAAAAGTAAATAGAATTTCTTCCTTATCGGCCTCTTCATTCTCTTCGAACGACACAAAATTTACACGGCCGCAACACTCTGAATCAGGCCTGCCCAACTTCTTGTTGTGCGGGAAACTGCGACCAAATTTGGTCTCTATGCGGACAACGTGAAGTTCGGTACACAAATGTGGAACGTATGTGTATACATGTAATTATATCTATATGTATGCGCTCGTACATTTATTTGCGTATTTTTCTATAGTATATTCACAATAAAAACTTGCGGATAATACGTAATATGAAAAATACGTAATACTACGATTCACAACCTAGGCTAGGGTTTATAGTTTAGCACATTTTCATATAAAGGATTATTAATGTAATATAGTCTCCCTAATTAAAGAGCTGCGAGTTTTGAGGTTCTCACAGCGGTGTTGCTTAAGGTTCAAGTCTCGTGGGATATCACGTTGTGTAATCAAACGGCATAGCGTAATATTTCAAAAGACTTGAATCTTACGAAAAAGAATATTCGTAACGTTTTAAGATCCTACACATGTTTTATTAAAGTGAGAACTAAAAGAAAAGAGACAATATAATACAAGACAATATTAATTTCATTTTTATCGTATACAATTTTGAACTAAATGACCCATAAAATAGCCATGGGAAATATAAAAAATCGTAGATTAACAAATATCAATTGTACTTAATAAATCATGTAGTGTGCTTTGTTACATTAAATAAGTATTATGAATATGTACAATGTTTTCTTAGGATAACAGGTCATCTGAAATTTAATGCGATATTGACAATGCATATCTTCAGCTAACTTACTATTGTTTGGAGTGTACTTGACATTGACCATTCTCAAATATTTATCAGGTGTACTACTGACGATCAATACTTTGACGTCAGTTTTACTCTGTTGTGAACGCTCATCTGTTTTTAAATAAGCAGAATGGTAACATGCATTTACTTACAATTACAATCATTTTAATAGGACAATGCTCATACTGCATTAAATTCTAAACGTTTGTGTTATTCACGCTTGTTTTTCAATGATACGTCTGTTTGCACATTGATAACCTCAAGTTATACTTCACCTATATTTTCCTTGAATTTTCTTTCAGTCGTCTGCAATAGTCTATGGATATCAGAATGTAGAGAGATACGTCAGATACACTATCAATTCGTCTTAGAACAGTTTGTAAAGGCGAGATAGCACAACACATATCACACTTGAAAATCAGTTTTTTGTTTTACATAGAGCTTGCTGATGAATGATACAATGGTAAGTGAAAAGGCTAGTAAATCGGGATTTTTTTTTTGTAAAGCCCAATTAATCAAACGCTTTGACTGGTCATGGCCGGACTGCCATCTGCGGTGTTTGACACATGTTTATGAATATGAATATCCATTTCCAGAAGGCTAGAATAAAATCTTTGAAATACTTCTTCACTTTTACTCTTACCCATGTAACGGCGTTGTTTTCAAAGACTTCTCCTCATTATCGGCATCGCTGATTGGGCATTTCGTTTGTACTCATCAGAAGGTGCAGCCAAATACATACGAATCACCTACGTACCCTGATAGCAGAAAATTGTATGCCTTCTAAATTATGGGGCTGGCTTATAATCAAAATAAAGATTTGTCATACACTCTTTCACATAATTGTGAACTGCAGAATTTAGAAACCGAAGTGTAATGCAGACATGCGAGGGAGAGAATTGTCGCCAACGTGGTCCAACGTGGCATACCTGTACTAATCTCGCCAGATTAAATTTGTAACGGCGAGAATCCTTGTGTTAAGTGGACTTAACTTCTGACTGTATCCATGCAGACAAAAAAAAAAAAAGTCCCTTTCTCTTCTAAGGAAACATAAAGTAACTAAATTGCCTGATGGCAAAATGTTGCCTGTTGCCCATGACAGGACACTGGCCTATCTGCAAATAGAGGAATATTGTGACAAAAATTAAATGAACGATTCAGATTTTGTTTTGACATCGTGTAGTCCAGTAGTTGGCTACCAAAATTTCCGAGGAATCTGCTGCCTGCTTCGTTAGTCTTTGACCCTGAAAATGCAAACAGTATATTCCTCAGAAATGTTGGTACCCGCCTACCAGACTACACTGTGTCCTAACCCGCAATACCACACTAACATTTTTACAGGTATGAAAATTTCAGATCTCATATAAATTCGTACCAATGCTTAATTAAGCATTACGCGATGAAGACATTGTGTATGGAGGTAGGTATACCTACCCACACATTTAAAATCGGATGCAGGTGGAGGTGAGCGATTCCTTCTTGCTTCGACTGCTTGACCTCCGGGGTAAGAGCTTTCCGTCGACATTATTGGTCCCCAGTCGGTATGAAAGCTGTGGAGACGAGGAAAACCCCTGCTCCTGCCGGGAATGTAACCCCTAATTCGTGGTCGTCCAGCCCTTATCCTAGCTGCTATACTGATGCGCCATCGTGGCTCTTCGTCACAGCTCGTAAATGAACAGACTTGGAAGTAGTGCTCCAAATAAGGCGTTATATGTATTATATATTCCATGGACCCAAAATTTATTCCAAGTAACAATACGATGTGGACAACGTTCAAGAAAACACAAAATGTACGGAAATAGCATAATACAAAAATTTTGTAAGTAATAATGTAATAATAACTTAACATAAAGGTTGTTCTTTCAGGGATGGTTATATTGAGACGGAGACCGGGCACGGTTCGCGGCCCGAATTATGCACGTCTTTTCTGGAGACCATGAAACACTCGTGTTACGGGACAGGACTAACTTGCTTAAGTTTTAAAACAGGATTGTGTTCGGGTCGTTGACACAGTGCGAGTGGCAGAGCTAAGGATCGATTTCGGAGTATGTCAGTACTAGACCTGCGTACATCCGGCGAATGAAATGACAGTGTCCTGCCAGCCAAAATTTGGTTTCTGTTGAGTTACTTTAAAAGTACGCCAAACTGTCTTTTAGTTTTATACTCGTGTCAGATTTGGTTTCTGATACTAAGTAAGGAACAGAGGGTGTTTTGAGAGCAGGGTTCAGGATGTTAAAGGAATGTTGGGACTTCAAGGAAGAAAGGAAAAAAGTCTGGAGCAAGCTGCGTAATGAGGAACTTCACAATTTGTCAGATTCGAGGTCTTCATGGCTGTGACTAGGAATAGTGCTAACTTATGGTGTGTGTCGCCGTGTAGTCTGGTAAATATTTATCAGACTACGTGGTGTCATTCCAGAAGGCCATATTATTCAGTTTCACAATTTGTAGTCTTCAACAAATGTTGTTCCGGCGAACCAGAAAACATCCTTTTCTCCATCCCTCTACATGCCGTTCCAGATAAAGCAAATATTGCCTTACCTGCAAACATCCAACCAGACACATTATCGTTTACTCCCACGAATTAAGCAGTATCTTCGACAGTCTGTTAGTAACCGACTGTTATCTTCTCCCGCACCCGTACGCTCACCAGCAACCAAATCGCCAGATACCAAGCGCGCAGATTCATTCCGGCTACTATGCAACATCATAATCATATATCGTAGCAGGCATATGGCTCTCTGGGATTAGTTCCGTACCAAAAGCATATCTTATGAAGCCGGGATTAGACGGCGCGTGGCTCGGCTTGTTTTACGTCATAACTGACGTCACTGACAAAGAATCGTATTCAAACGCGCCGTGTAACCGGCCTGGCGCGGCGCGGAGTGTGATTGGTGGAGCCAGGCTCGTGGGATCGCCTCAGAAGCGGTTTTCTCACGATCCTCAAAGGGACTCGGCGCGGACAGCTTTTGCGGCTACACGGCGCTTGCAGTCTACGCGCCAAGCCAGTCTCGTCCAAGCCTGTATACACTTAGGTCTGGTCTTTGTTTTCTGCTGTCGGGGTGCGCGAAGAGTGAAACTTTCTGTCCCACAATTGGTATTGGCTAGAATGGAGTGGTCAAACGAGAATATACGGGAAAATAGAACAACTCGACTTATTCCACAAGCCGAGCCGAACCTACCCGAGCAAGGCCGCTGGTCCTCCATTTGCCGAGCTGCGCCGCGTCGTGTAGCCAGATTGTCTTTTCTGTTCTGATCTGTTGGCCGAGCAAGTGACGTCACGTCACTGGACGAGCCACTCGCCGTCTAATCCCGGCTGAACACGAAGCGTAATAGCTCCGCAAGTTTCAGTGACGAATCCGACAAGATTTTATAAAATTCCATTTATGAGTATCAAAGTTTTATGAGAAATAACTGATACACATTCCAAAGACAGCGAGCGATCGGTTTGAAAATACCTTATTTCTCTACGTTTGCACTGAAATATCTTAACAGAGTTTTCGTATGGTGATTAAGGAACTGATCTCATACCTGTACTAATTCTTCATAAAAATTTCTCTTTGATCCCTTACTTTTGTCACCATTTGAGGCATGCGCATGTAGAATGCTTAATGGACACTACACTTGAAAGGAATGGGTACTAACGTAGTCGTCAGCTGAGTTGTACTTTTTTTCGTATTCGGGAGGTCCCGGGTTCAAATCTCGGTCGGTGACGGGATATCCTGACCTTAAACCACACAGTAAAAGGCAAAGTTGTCTCTGTCCAAGCCATGAAGACATACAGGGGGAGTAGATGTATAGTTCCACACATTCTTGACCTCGGCACTAGAAGAACGTGAGCAGTCAACGCTTTAACCCCGGGATGGAACCCCAGTATCCATTGAAGATGAGGCTGGGTGGGCACTAGAGCCGGTCTGGAACAGAAAATCTGTTGCCTCTGCCGGGATTCAAACCCCGGACCGTCAAGCCAGTAGCTTGTCGCTATATCAACTACGCTATTCCGGCTCCTTATGCCACACCCTTCAACGACTATATGCTTATTTTGCTTCATTCTTAGAATAAAGATCGATTGTTTCCCTGATCCATTAACCCAGTAATCCTACTATCGAATTTGCAGCGTGTTTTCTTGGAAGTACGAACAGAATTTTAAAGCTGTGTTGATTTGTTAGGTTGTTTAACGTATGTCTTCATGTATGTAACGAATGCGTAGGTTTCACTAACGTCAAACAGGAGAGGGACGATTTTTGATGTTGAGTTCATGGCAAACTTTAAGGTAGGCTACTGCTTCAGCATTTGTCTGAAGAAACCAAGCTGGGAAGTACTTCAGAATATACGGTATCCAAGCAGAAATCAAACCTGAGACCTGGCGAGTACCAAGCCGGAACGAAACCAGCAACATACGATGATGAGCTCTGCACTTTGAAGGTTTAAATAACCTGGAAATGTATGTGTTTATGTGTCACGCAAGACAGGCATGGATTTTCTGCCCGGTAAGCGCGTTAATAGAGTCGTGCCTTCTGGGCTGCTGTTAATTAGAAACAGAGAAACATCGCAAGGCCGGTGGTGCTTCTCGACTGACTAGAACTTCCGCTTTTCTCATCCTTTGCGCTACCACTTTCATCACAATTAACGCGAATCGCGAAAGTGAAAGTTGTAAACAATTTTTTATGTATATAATTAAATATATCCCCTGCCGTTATTCAAAGAATGCACCGTAATATACTCGTACAATGTCCAATTTTTTTTTAGCGGTGACGAGAATGTACTTAAATGAAAATTAGTTTAACTCAACCTAATCTGTCACCGAATTCGGCTTTGTTGGGAGAGTTTTTCATAAAACCCCACAAACCTCTAATTAACTTCGAACTGAGGGTGAATTAGTTAATTGCCGACTTCTCACGTTGGAGGCTCACTTGAATTCTAGAGTAGTTCGTCTAGGAGTTATGGTGAAGTTTATAGGAGGGCGGGAGTTTCTTGGAGTAGGACTACTTCTGTTTCGCCCAGCTAATCGTCCTTCCATCACTGTTCCATACTCATATATTACCATTTTAATCACCAGAGGCCGATAAAGTCTGACATTTTAATGGTGTTTTGCATAGCGCACATATGTACATAATAAAAGGTGGTACGTCCGCAAGTTTCGTATCTGAAGCTACTGAACGGATTTCTATGAAATCCGGAATTACAGTGGGAGACAAAAAGATTTTTATTTAATGTCGCTTTGATTCAATACAAGCCCTACTGCCATGAAATACTTATATCACCAATTTTCCCCAAAACCGTTCATCGTATGTACAAAACGTTGTCACGTGACATAGGTAGATCTGATTGCTATCGCCAAATTTTATGAAATGTGTTTCGATAGGGCGTGTAGTTAATGACAGTGACTAGGTGCACTCAAGATGAAATAGTTTATGAAAATGTAGTGCGGTATATCTGTAGTTCAATTAGCTTTGTAACAATAAAATTGTACCTTCTATACAAGAACGTGAAGGCCAATTACATATTCCGAGACTCTGTGATAATGCGAGATTTGAGGTTCTCATAGCGGGGTTGAGTTGAATTCAAGTTTTCTGGGATATGACGCTATGTTAATTGATGAAAAGTTACCGACGTTTCGGAGGAGTTCGTTACCTCCATCTTCAGAATCTGTTGGACTGTACAGACACTGAATGTGAAAGCAAAAAGCTCCTCCGAAACTTCGGTAACCACCAATCGACACGGCGTAATATCCCAGAAAAATTGGATATTCAGCAACAAAAGGCAATGCTAGCTAACTTTTACAGATTATACAATTCGTCGTAACGGAACATTCTCATTTCCTCGTTTATTTCATCTGTTAATTTCAAATTAATACCAATGGCTTTGGTCTGTTTGGTGGAACCATCAAAACTGAAGACTGCACAAGCGGTTCAACCCGTAGGTGATCAGCAGAAGTGTCTGCTTTCATACGACAGTAACAGATAACTTTACAAGACGATGCGTCTATATAAGGCGCGCTCCTAAAGGGGGGCTGCCGGCAGCCCCCCCCCCCCCAAATCAAATTAAAAAAAGATTTTTTAGACACGGTGATATCAAATATTTACGTGATTTACCCTTAAGCCGAAATCAGCCTTTGAAATCGGCTGATGACTAGTACATTGAAATTTTGAAAAATAAAATATAAAATTTAGGACGTCTTAGATGAACTTAAAAAAAGATTAGGCCTTGTGATTTAAATTAGGCGTGTGAGTCATAGAACATGTAGTTATATTTATGGCAGTAATCTTATAACACAGTTTTTAAAATCAAACATAAATTATATATAGCCTCAATGTCAACCCCCACCCCCACCCAATGAAAAATTCTGGGTGCTCGCCTGGTCTGTATGCATAAATAGGAATATAATATTTTTTCGCAACTTTCTGGTGTTAGCCATGGAAGAACGTCCAGTTTGAATGTTCATATTTACAGTTAGTAAGCTGCTGTAAATGACGGCGATCACATTTTCCTCACGCTTTGCAAATTAATACCAGTCTCTTTTACAGCATTTATTTTACGTGAAAAAAGTTAAGCCTTTATGTTTCCAGTTAAGTTCTCGACTTTCAAATGCGGCAACACGAAATTTTTGCTTCAGAACCGCTGCCTAGTAAACATCATGTGGATCCGTGAAGAACAGGTACTATTGTATTGTCACCGTATTTTAAAGTTGTACCAGTCCTTGCTACAGACAAAATGAACGGAGTCGTTGGCGGAGAGACGGGCGGCTGTAGACGTAAAAGTAACGACGATGAGAGCCGCATCCCGGTCCTGAGTCCCGGGCTGTTCCGGCGCTCAGCATCACTACGCTTGCGGGGAGAGCGGTCCAGTCCCCGGTCATTCCCGGAGCCCATTGCGGAGGGCGGGCAGTCCTGCGCGAAGATCTGGCCACTGAGGCCACCTAGCCGACTTCACAGCCAAGTAAGTGTCTTTTGGCTCAGCATCCCACAATACCAGCCCTCGCCATGCAGTATACGCCAATAAATCTGTACCATACATCGTTCCTAATGAGTAACAAGCGAACGCAAACACATGTCGAGTAGACCTATTCCATGTTCTCCATTTCTTAAAGTGGAGCAACACATACGAGTAGTTAGGGAATCAGTAACACGGTACACATCTGGTGACATACTGTCAGTTTAGTGTTTTGGTTTCATTAGGACATTGTGACAAACAGCTGTGTGAATCTGCATCTTCTTTGTTGCAATCGTCAGTTCACTGTGAACTTGGTTTCTTACTTGCAGTGAGTGTATTGATCGTGTTCATATCTGTTTCACAAACATTGTGAGTGACATACGGATGGGTTTTCTGTTACTCCCACTGCCATTTGCTTCACTCTATGGCATGTCACTGGTAGAATAAAGTCTGTCACCGGCTAGTGAAAGTGTTCATCTTATCAACAGAATTCAGGACACGATAATTTTAAAGGCACATCTACTAAACCATTCAGTTAAGAATGTGTTGTCTTCCCATATCTTATCTAAAGCCCCAACAACTGTATAAACTATAACTGTACTGTTTCATCTGAGTACAAAACTTGGTCTGTCACGACATGGAAAAAACACAGAATGAAGGTACCTGAACATGGAGGATGTGCTGTAGACAATGTAACCATACTGGTACCGAAGATAGTGGAAAGAACACAGTGATAAATAAATTGCATAGTGATGAGCTGTCTGGTTTGTACTGTTCACCAAACCAAAAAGGATGAAATAGGCTGGGCACATAGCATAACATGAGAAATGCAAACATGGTAACAGGACAATTTTAAAGTGAAAAGATCACTTGGGGGACCTAAGCACAGACGTGAAGATATATTAAAATGGTTCACAGAGAAATAGGGTGTGAGGTTCTTGATTTTATTCAAGTTGCTCAGAACACTTCAATAGTAGGCTCCTGTGGACATGAAAATGAACTTCTGGATTCCTTAAAAGGTGGGTGTATAATATGAATTTTCTCTGAACTTAGGCACTGCAACCTCAAGAAATACAACAAGTGAGATGTTAATACATTTTAGATTTTGGCATTACTTAGAAATGTATGTTCAGCTAATTGCTGTGGCTAACTTTACTGCAGTGGGCCCAGTCTTTGTCTTGCTCTGATGTTTGCACCTATTACAGACTATAGTTGAACCTGTTTATAACAACATCAGTTTATGTAACACCTCATCTATAGTGTCAGATATTCTGTGGTACCAATAATTCCTCACTGTTAACCATAACATTACACTCATCCATTAGGACAACACTCATTTATAATGACACAAAATATTCAGTCCCTTTCATGACATGATCACATTCAAATGTGCGTGTACATTGCTACATTTCACACTCGCTAGAACTGCAATTTTAAGGACTTGGTGTTTGATCATCATCTGTATTTTATCTTGGTATAATTTTCTTTCTGATACTGCATAAACTCTGTGTGGGTTTAATGTATTGTAAGGTGAACTGGACTTTGACTTGTTAACGCTGCGGGTGGATGTCACCAGGAACAGGTCTGTCTGCATTATTGAGAGCCATCTGAGTCTTCTTTTTAACATTATGGTTGTCTGGTGTGTTACGAGTATGCTATGTAGTTTTGTAGAGGGGTACCTACGTTTCAGACCAAAATGCTGTTTCCATCTTCAGGGTCTTCCTTACTCTGAAGATGTATGTGCATGTACCTGATGTTCAGTGAGATTTACACAGCCATATTTTCTAAACTGTTACTGAGATATGTTATATTCACTAATTTGAATCTAATCCATGTTTAATCACAGTGTGAATGATTATCACATAATAACATTTGTTTTAGAAGAAGTAAGCTTGAAAATGGGGACTGGTCCTGTCTACGAAACATTGTAGTGTGTTAAATTTTAATACATGCAATGGAAAAAGTCCATGAAGTCAATGAATTCGGAAGTCATACATCACCATCAGAACCCCACAGAACAAAAAGTACGTGTCTACCAAATTCCATGGCAATCACATCCCAGAATGCCATGACCTTAATATTTACAGCCATGAGGAACTGAAATTTGATATTGTTTTTTTAGTTTGTGGTTACATAAATGGAGAGTGAGAATCATCTTAGCCTCACATATTACTCTGAAGATATGTGATATATATTTGTGTTTCGTAGTGAGGTGAATGCCATGTACATTATACTGAAGTGAGATGGTTTCAGTTTTTGTAATAATGTGAATGGCCTGTGAATGAGTTCCCTAAAGAGTGCAATGCTTTGTATAATATGGCTTATTCACTGCTGTACGTTATGGGTCTACTTGTTATGTGATAACAGTGATTTACTAAAATGTCAGAAAAATTACTACTACCAAAAGTAAAGGCAAGCATTTCATCTGCTACTCAGTTGGACCCTATAGGCAAAGCTATTGGTCCAGAGGTTTAGAATAACTCTGCCTATTGGGCCCAGCTGAATAGGTGTTCCCTTACTTCTTTGCCTTGAGACAGTAACCAACCCTGTCCCCAAATCATATTATAATTGTTATTTTCAGCATGGGATATAGATAAATCCCAAAGAGTGCATGATTCCAAACTGTTATCTCTAGCTTCAAGATATAAGTGACAATGAAGATGAAAACAGCAGTTTCCTCTGAAACACTGAAAACCACTTCCAAACCATATGGTGTCATAACCCCCAAGACTACAATCCAAATCATCAGCACCATGAAAACATCAAATGTTGTATATTTAAGGAGTTCCAAATATGCATAAAGTTGTGTCCTCATTTTGTGTTATTTGGCAGTCTGTAAGTGGCGGCAGTCGTCCACTGAGTACCCCAACCTCAGCTCTCAGTTCATACCCTCACATACCAACGCCATCACCAGAGGAAATCATACGGATGGATGATGATATGGACTCACTTAAAAGTTTTGGAAGTGTCTGCAGTGCAATGTCTTGTGACCATGCGTACTTTGCTCGCAATGGTACAACATTCTCTGGCCGACGTATGAAGTATGTTGTCCATTGCTCTCCACACATGGATGGTACAGAAGAATACCTCACGCCTACACAGAGGGCCAACAGACAGATACGCAGGCTTAAGGTAGTGAATGAATGAGAATAAATCTTTAGTTTGAAAACAAAAGTTTGACTATTGTTTATTGATAAGACATTTTAATAGGGTGAGGACAGTATTTTTGTGACTGACAGAACAAATTGGGAGGCAAAGAGATGAAACTTTGCAGTGAAATTTTTAGAAATAAAACAAAAAATATTTGGATATTTAATTCCATTAGGCCACATCATATCGACTAAAATGGGCAAGTTTTCTCCTTTTGGATGTCAGTGCTATTCCCTGTAATTAGATGCTGACAAATACTGCCTATTGATGATATGTGTATATATATATATGAGTGTGTGTTTGTGTGTGTGTGTATGTATATAATCATTATGGGGCCACTGTCAACAACTCTTCTGTCAGCTTTTGAGAGGCGTATTTACATTTATAAAATTTAAATGAGTACAATTTCACAATAATGGCGGCGATTTCATTAGGGAATATTTCAGTGTGATTCAGATATGCTGTTACGATTTCACATGTTTCTGTGTTTTGTATGTCAGTGTACAATGCTGGTCTAAAAGTCAGGTCCTGTGGAAATGCAACCACATGACCTATTGGTACCAACAACCATATTAGAAGTACAGGTTTGATTCTATAGTCTAGCATTGAATCTGCTTGCTTCCCTGGCCCCGTGCATAAAAGATAATACTGTAAATGTATATAAGCTACACAATGCACACAGCTAATTCCAAGCAACACATTAAAGCATTTATTGAATTGAGAAATCCCCCCTTTGAGTTTTAATGATGTAGCAGTTCATCACTAGCCAGACTGGAGCATTTTCCACTGTACTGGTAATATTTTATTTCAAGATCTGGTTCTCATTACTTTGACAGGCACTGCTAACCCAAGCACAGAAAGACATCGAACAGAAGGATCAAGACATAATCCGGCTAACCAAAGAGGTTGTAGAGCTGAGATTATATAAAGCACCATTGGTTGTACCTCAGATGGTGACAGGCTCCACAGACAACATTGTCGTCACTCAGACCACTGACACCACAGACGCGAAGAAGGCTTTACTGCAAGAGCAGGCAGGTGGTGCTGTTCTGACAGATGACAAAGATGTATCAAGTGACTGTGAACCCCATAAGGCATCATCTTCGATATTACTAGATAACATTAACACAACTTCTGACCTGCCTCCATCTCTGGCTGACTCAGGCCACTTTGAAGACATGGTATCATCAGTAAGTTTCAACCTTCACTCTTATAACACTTTCATTTTATTTACATAAGGAATATCTCTCTTATGTAACATCCTTGGTGTGAATGGGTGATAGGGTGAATCATACTCTGATTCCCATTGTTACTGGGTTTGTGTTCTCTGTGAGGTACCTGCTCTTGGTAAGGAGACAGTTTTTATGATTGAGACAGACTTTGTTCACTGTGAGGTATAGGCTTAGGCTGAAGAAACAGTTGACCTTCGAGCATATAGTACAACATAATACAACTAGATGGCTGCACTCAGATGATATGAACACTTGGGTTGATGTAACAATAAAGAAATGAGAAAGACCAGTGAGTAGCATGTGAATATTAGAGCAGTCCATACAATGGGTATGTGGTTAGTAGAAACACAAAATAGGAAACATAACCTCTACAGCCTATTGTGAAGTAGCAACAATATTGTCTTATGACATATTCTTAAAGACTGCAATTTCAAAAGGGCATCTTTGCTTAAAACTATAAAACTTTATTAAAGAACGATGCATGTTCCAAGAACTCCTGATCATTTTATTTCTTTGTAGTCCCAGGATTGATGACAAGGATTACTTTCTTCTGTGATATGAGACATCATCACTGGGTAATTGGATCCTGCCATTTCAAGCCAGCGTAGTGTCCTCATCTTCAAGGGTTGACATGTCCTAAGATGAGGACACCACTTTGCCTCAAAATATCAGATGCAATTAGCCAGTGATGCAGCATCATATCCCAGAAGAATGGAATCCCCAGCTACGCAACTGTAAAAACCTTAAAAAATGATTAATATCAATTTGACATGTTACAGGTACACTCCAAAGACTCACTAACACATCTGGGCCAATCACCTCACTCTCCAGGCCTAGCTGAATCATCAGTAGCCCATATAGATGGGTCCACTTCTGAAGACAGAGAGGGAGAGAGGACTCGCATTTGTGCTATGTATGAAAAGAGATTAGAAGAAATGCAAAGGAACCATGTGGATGAGTGCCAGGAGATGAAAGAGCGACACAATGACAAAGTGGAGAGCCTACTCCAGAGACTTAGTGATGTTAACAACAGGTTAGTCAACACGATGAACTTGTTTCAACAAAGCATTTGGTACACTATATGGAAGCACTACTTGCTATTTATAAAGGGCTGATTCTGGGAATAGGGGTGGTGTTATTCCCTGGTCAGTAAATGGTTACTCAACCCTACATTATTTCCCTTACTGTTACGGAATCTGAAGTTCATTACAACTGTCACAAAACTTTAATCGACACTAGCCTGAGCAAATTCAATCCAGTACATATCCTCACAATTTATTTCTCAAAAATCCATATTAATATTATCTTCCCATATATATCAAGATCATCTGGGTGTTCTTTCCATTAGAGTGTATGTCCAAAATTCTATATGCACTTTCTGTGTCCCTAAATTTTGCTCCATGTTCTGCCCTCCATTATTTGAACATATGATAATACTAGGTGTTAATTATACATTACGAAGCTCTTTACAAACTAATCTTACTAAGTACTCCAAGACACAGTACACAGACTTTACTCGTCCCTCTTAGGCCCAAATATCCTCCTCAGCACCCTATTCTTGAACACCCTCAGCCTATGTTCCTCCCACAGTGTGAGAGACCAAGTCTTACACCCATACAAAACAACAGGCAAAATTATAGTTCTGTATATCTTAATCTTTGTATTTTTGGATAGCAAACTGGAAGATAGAATATCCTGCACCAAATGATAACAAGCATTCCCCGACTTCAATCTGCTCTTAATTTCTTCCTGAATGGGATTTCGATTTGTTAGGATTGTTCCCAGACATTTGAACTGTTCCACCCTTTCAAAGGATTTATTATCTAAATTTATGTTGTGACCCTGTCCTGCATTCTGATCTCGAGACATGACCATGTACTTAGTTTTCTCAGCATTTACTTCTAGACCAATCTCCTTACTAGCGACTACTAAAGCTTCTGTGTTTTTCTTTATAGCATGTACGCTTCCGCCCAATATATTAACATCATCAGCATAAACTTGAAGCTGATGTGTACCATTTAATTTCAAGTCCTCCTGGTTTGCCTGAACCCTCCTAATGGCATATTCCAAAGCAAAGTTGAAAAGCAATGGTGATAAAGCATCTCCTTGTTTCAAACCATTCTTAATAGGAAATGTGTCAGACAAATGTTTGCCTACCCGGACTCTGCTATAGGTTTCATTTAGACACATTTTTACTAGCCTTACTAGTTTCATAGGGATACCAAATTCAATGAGAATATTATTAAAAACCTCCCTCCTAACTGAATCATAGGCTTTCTTGTAGTCTATAAATAGCTGATGCACTACCTCATTGTATCCCCATTTTTTTTCAAGTATTTGATGAATGCAGAATATATGATCAGTAGTCGACCTGTAACGTCTAAATCCACACTGATGATCCCCAATAATTTCCTCTGCATACGGAGTTAACCTTGTCCGAAGGATGTTGGATAGAATTTTGTATGTGATTGACAAAAGTGATATGCCTTGATAATTACTGCAATCTGTTTTATCACCCTTCTTATAAATAGGTACAATGATTGACTCCTTCCACTGCTCAGGCAATTCCTCTTTATTCCAAATAGAATTAATAAGTTTATGGATCTCAGAACGAATTGTCCTACCTCCTGCTTTAATCAGTTCTGCTGGAATCTGATCAATACCTGGTGATTTGTGCCTTTTAAGTTTTCAATTGCCATCTCAACCTCAGAGTCACTGGGCTCAGGCACCAGTGGCTCTGCTGTCTGTATTTCAATCTGCCTAACATCATTAACCCCATGTACATTCAACAGCTGAAAGAAATGATTCCTCCACCTAGCCAAAATACTGTAGGAGTCTGCAACCAGATCACCCTTCTCATCCTTTACTACATTAGTTCTAGGCTGGTAACCCTTCTTAAAGTCATTGATGCCCATATACAAGTCTCTGATATTCTTGTTCTTACTGTTTGTTTCAAGTTCATTAATTTTAGCTTTCAGATATTCCTTCTTTTTGTCCCTGAAATGTCTACTAGCTTCACGTCTTACATTGTTCAGATTATCTACGTTACTTTGGTTTGGATTCTGTAAACACTGCATTTTAGCCTGCTTCCTTTGATCTAAAAATTTTGAACATTCTTCGTCATTTGTTACATTTGTAACAACATGTATGTGAATAAATTGAATTGAATTGAATTGAAACCATGGTTTATGCTGCTTCCTTTCATACAGCTCTAGACTGTCTTTAGCTGAGATTTTGATACTCTCTTTAATGTTTTCCCAAGCCCTATTTATGTCATCACTAACATTTAAGTTCACCAAAGCTGCAAACCTGTTTGATACCTTTATCTGATACTGTTTCCTAACCTCTAGTTCACTTAGCTTCTTGAGATTAAATCTCTCTGCATCAAACTTCTGTGCTGCTTGTTTAATTACCGCCAGTCTTTCCCTAACTTTTACAACCACCAGATAGTGATCAGTATCACAGTCAGCTGCCCTGAAAGATCACACATCGAGTATATTTGAATGCCATCTCCTATCTATCAATATGTGATCAATCTGATTATGAGTCTTCCCATCAGGAGAGGTCCAGGTGTATTTATGAATATTTCAGTGCGGGAACATCGTGCTCTTAACTACCAGATTTTTTGATGTGGCAAAGTTTACTACTCTAACACCATTATCATCACTATCCTCATGTAAACTCTTATTCCCGATCGTCGGTTTGAAAGTATCCTCCCTCCCCAATTTTACATTAAAATCTCCTAACAGAATTTTCATATGGTACTTAGGAAAATGATCGAAAGCTGTTCTAATTCCTCATAGAAACTGTCCTTTGAGTCATCACTTTTCTCCTCAGTTGGTGCATGCACATTCAGAACAATGATATACCAGCGACCTCTCAGCACCATATATGACATCCTATCACTAACAAACTCTACTCTCTTAATAGCTGATACTATTCTCTGATGTACAAAAAAACCTGTTCCCATTTGGTGACTTTCATTTCCTTTTCCATAGAAAAAAGTATAATCCCCTGCTCTTGCTGTGCCCTCTTTATCCCACCTAACCTCCTGTACACCCACTAAATCTAATTTATACCTAGCTAATCCCCTGGCCACTGTCAAAGTGACCCTGACCTATACAGGCTCCTCACATTCCATGTTCCAAATTTCATGTTCCTTGTCTGTTGCTTAAGTTGTACCAAAGAATCAGTCCAGGTCCGAGGCTTTGTGATCTGTTTCGTAACATAGCAGTTTTTTACGGTGAGGAGTTGTTAGCACCTCGCCCAACCCCAAGCTGGAGGACCACCCCTTGTCGGCTGTCCGCGACTGCTTATTCAATGTATTCGCAGCTACCCTCCATATCCAGAGGCCGTTCCTCCATCTGCTACCTGAGGACGCGCCATGCCGTGGTGACAGGGACCCACTTATCATGGAATTTCACCCAACTCGGTCAATAAATATGGAAACTACTGGTATAAAATAATTTAGGCCTTCAGTAAAGTATGGCTGTCACTGAGCCAATTTTCACAAAATGCATGCTGTATGTGCAACATTTTGTAATGAACTCCTATACTTAATTTCATGAAAATCTGGCAAACAATTTAGTCGTTGATACAAGGTAACAGACAGAAAAATGTGGTGTTCACACATGGCATTCTTTCTTTTTATTGTGTAAATAACCCTTAAGAACCGGTATTTTTATGTTTTTATGTAGGTTCTGTGAGCTACGAGCAGATTATGACCGAGCACAGGACAAGATCCGAGAGCTAGAGAAGGACACAGAATCTCTAAGGAAGAGCTTGGAGGAACAGGAAGAGAGGCACAAGTCAATGTACCTGAAGATGTATATGAAGGGACAAGAGGCAGCCAAATTTGAGCATGCTGATCAGGTGTTTACAATATAATGCACTTGTACTATTAAGACGCAGCAAAGCTTACTCTGGTAGCAGAACAGGCTCAGGTTGTATGCAAGACAATATAGTTGTAATACATAAATTAAAAAAACTGTACCTCTCTCTAAATTAGCACTGAATCAGCCTGGAAATCATACTTCAATATTCGTGGCTAAGACTGCTTCACAGAGATGCAAGGAAAATGTTTGGTGTTTCACTACATGTATTAGTCAAGTTCATTGCAGCAGTGGACTTAACTTTCTATGGCTGGATGGTATCTTTCCGTGTCCAATCCTGTATTAACTTACTATATGTTCCATATAAGAACATGGAGAGTTTATCAGCTTTCAGGATTTGACAGTCTTGACAATACTGAGATACTTATAACATGTTTTATTACTATGTGATCGGCAGGTTTTGGAATTTGCCCACCGAGCCCCAGCTCGAGTGTCAGTACCAGAGTTACTTCAGCAACTGGAAGTCACCGAGAATAAACTGGAAAATATCAAGGTAAGTGGGTAACCGTAAGTAAACGAAGTTTTTACAGGTGTGGGTTTGAATTCTACATGGTGTGCCCATTACTGCTATTATGTCCATTTAAGGTCAAATATAAACCTGATGAGGTCACATGAAAATTCTAGTTACGTGAAAATATTATGTATCAAACAATAAATAATTTCTTCCATTGCATATCAACACTTTTACTTCACCTAAACAAGCTAGGGCCCAGTCAATTTTTGTATTATTAAATATCAAGTATTTTATAAAATTAATTATTTATCTTCTATACACAGTTACCTCCTCATTATAATTTTTTGTTATTCATAACGTGCATATTCTTACAATTAGTACATCAACCAACATATGCACTTAATAAAATACACTAAAGAACAAGTATAAACTCCTACTTATTTCAGCACCAGGGTGCCATCATCAGGGAGTTATTCAGAATGAACAAGTACAAGCCCAACATGTGAATCTAGGTATTGTGTCATCCTTATTGGAAAACTTAGAATATTAAAATTCTAAAGTACACAAAGTCAATAAGCATAAAATTACAATGTTGTGATATTAAAAGTGAGCCTCACCAGGTATAAGTTCACAGTTATTTACACTGTATGTGTATGGAACATGCACACAAACATCTGTCTCAATCTTATGTGATCTGAAGAGATCTCGTCCTGATATGCATGTGAAGTGTGTCGTGTAGGGCAGTGTGGTAAAAGGGAAAAAGAAAAAGAAAAAGAGGGGGGGGGGGCAAAATGAGATTCACTGATATCAGTAAGGTGGTTTGTGATATGAAACATCAAAGTGGATAGACAAGACCTCCCCATTTTTGTGTTCATTTGTTGCACTAAATGCAAAGAAAACACTGAGGAAAAAATTATGTACACTAATACATTATTTAACATAATGTTCTATGTTATACACATATTGCTTTTGGACTGGCCTTTCCAGAAGCACACGAGCCACAGCTGTACACAGTACTTTAATATTAATGTGTACCATAAGCATACACAACACATTTCAATACATTGTGCACCCACGGAATTTTATTTTATTTTATTTTTTTTTTGTTTTAAAGATCAACATATATTGTATAGTAAATCATAAGTGATATTATTTTTATTCACCAAACTCACTAACAAAACTGAAACTTAACTAATCTGTTTTTAAAATTAACAACTCAACTATACTTAAAAATAAAAACTTAAAAAATGAGGCACAAAGTACCAAATTTTGAGACAATAGGGTGTGCCTGGGCACACTTGGCACACCCCATACACACACCTGTGATCTGCGCCCTGAAAGTTCCCTCACTTACACAGAAAGTAGAAACATAAGCATTTACTTTGCATTTGAAATCGTGCTTCAAAAATATAAATTCACTTTGATTGTACCAGCAAGTTTCTTAGATACTTTAACATAACCTGTAGTATAAGTATGTGTAAATTATCCAGGATTTTTTCTTGCATTGCTTGTTTATGTGCAAGCACTAGGTCCCATGGTGACACAGAAGCAGATGTATACATGCATAACTTTGATACATGACAATATTTGTCCACATACAGTATCACACTTTGACCTCATCAGGCACACACAACAAACATGAACAAATTTTGTATTCTTCAATTCTTTACACTGGCTAATAATATTTTTATCTGTCAGATTCTTCAATTTTAGATAATTTTACAGATCAGTTTGAATTGGAATGTGTCTGTAAAATGCACTCAGTTATTAAAGATTTATCCATTGTTAAGCACCTATGCATTTTTATTATTACACCCATTGAGTGTGACTGTTTTGCTTTCTCATGAGCCTGTTTTGCTATGATATTTACCCAGCTGATTGTAATATGTTGTGTTCACTGTATGTTCATGCTTTCTGCTAATTTGGTTTGGTGCAAGATCTTAGCCAGATGTCTACTTCCAGGTTATTTACTACATCCATGAAGCTACAAAGTAGAAATTTTTAAAATTCATGGTTAATTTTAAGATACATTTTTTAATAAAATGGTCAAATGTAATAATTCATAAAACATCAGCCCTGCATACTAGAGGACTGTATTAAATGTTACTATATAAACCTCAAACAAGCAACAATGGGAAATTCAGCAGCATAATAGATCTTGAAGATGTATCCTTGATACGTTTCCCCAGCATAACATACAAACCACTCAAGCTGCAGAAATTGAACACCAGCAGGACCGATATGTTTATGGTATGCATTATATCACAATAGTCTGAAATTAGGAAGATTAAACAAAACTTAAAAAATAACTGGTACCTAGATTACGAGAAAACTGTTAGAACAGGTATAACTTCCCACAACTCTTTACTATGATGAAAACAGAACAAGATTTAATGGTGAATTAACACACCCACTGTAAGCCACATACAGAACAAGTTTTATATAAAAAATCCAGGCAATTCTCAGAACCCATTTGAATTACATATTTTAAACATTATATAAATTTAACATTAACCTTAACTTTTTCCATACACTGTACCAATTCCAGTTATTAATCATTAGAATTTAAAGAACATTATATTGTTACTGCATGTAAAATACGAATGTAAAGACAACAGTAATTCCCTATGTTATACATCAAGAATTTCACTGATAGTGGCCAAGCAGAGGCTGAAACATGTCAGAAATAATACTATTGTGAAATGAAGGAAGATTTAATAAATCTTCTACTGTACAGTGATGATGTTTTATTAATTATTATTTATACTTGCACACTGTAACCATGAATAATTTCAGTCACATGTCTCCTTCCCTGTCCATCTGCGAGGTATCCTAGATACAGTGATGGTAATGATTCAGATTCTGGTGTCACTTATAAATATTAATCATATTATGAGAAATGTTAAGGCTGAGTTGTTGATAAAATGTCTTTACATTTTTGTTAAGGCACATGATAAAAATTTCTTTTGTGGATTACTTCAAAATATTGTAACTGACATAATACATTGAATGGCAGAAGGATTCATGACTGATGTGCTGCGGAGGGTTTGTAAGAAAGCAGACGTAGTCTAATTAGCCTAGAGGGACTGAACATAACCATGAAAAACCTCAGGATATCCGATGACCTGCCTGAAATTTAAACCAAATATCTCCCACATACAAGTCCATTTAGTGTTACAGCTACACCAACCCATTCAGTCACCACTGATGAAGCCCCAGCTGATTTACTTCCCTTGTGTGAAAGAAGTATTAATTACCAAATGCAACAAATGTATCACACATGAGGGTAGTGTGAAAAAAGCACAGGGGTTTCCAATTTTTAATTTTACAATACAAATTACTGGCAAAATAATGCCCAAAAACATTACTAACATTTGTTACAATAATCAGACCTTGAAGAATTAGGCCAAGCCATCTTGCTTGTAAAATGAAGTCACTTAAGTGTGCTTCCACCAAAATATGGAAATAATAAACTTTCAAACAGTTTAACCCATTTCATATCTGGAGAGTTTTATGAAGAGGATTGTGCATGGCTCTTGCATTATTTTCTCCTGAAGTCAAATTCTGGCTACAGTCTTGAATTTGATCACCAAATTAATACTTCATAGGGATGGTCAAGATTAGTAACCCATGAATGTTGTGTGTTTTATTTTGGTGGCAGGATGGGCTTCAGTTTGGGAATTTGTGAAATGTTTGTATTGGAATACAGAAATCAATAATCATGAGATTCTATCTCATTATAGTTTCATGCATGATGCAAGGTCTCATCCTTCTTGTACAGTTATTGCAGCACATGAACCCTTACATTAAATTCACAGAATATCTTGTCTGTCTGTCTCATTCATGTTACCAGCCTGAAAGTTAACACTGTCACCTACCTAACTAAACTAACTGAATAAATAACTGACTGACTGACTAACTAACCAACCAATTAACTAACTACATGGAACAGAGTCCTTCTTGAGAAGCTAATAGTTCCTCAGCTACTCCACAAATTTTGTGTATTTTAAGGAACCCAAAGGATTATTACCATGTTCACAACTGCCTGCCACTTGTCCCTATCCTGAGCCAGATAGTCCCATCCTCTTCCTATTTCTTCAAGATCTGTTTTAGTATTGTGTAGGTTCTAGAAGTGGTCTCTTTCTTTCAGGTTTCTGCCACCAAAACCCTGTATGCATTTTGCATTTTGCTCTCCCCTATATGCACCACATGCCCCACCCACGTCATCCTCCTGCATTTGATTACCCTAAAAATATCTGGTGAGGAATACAAATCTTGAAGCTCTTCATTATGCACTTTTGTGCATCCTCCTATTACTTCCTCCCTGTAAAGCCCAGATATTTTCTTCAGCATCCTATTCTCACATACCCTCAGGCTATTTTCTTCCCTTCATGTGAGAGACCAAGTTTCACACCCACACAAAACAGGCAAAATCATAATTCTGTATATTTTAATCCTTATATTTTATTGATGTAGAAGAACATAATCTTGCGTGTTCATTGCAACACAGCCAAATCAGTCAACTCTTTGTGTTATTCCTGTTTTATTTATTGTTGGTCGCATGGAAGTTTGTGGTTCTTCCCTCATTATTCTTTGAGGATGTCTGATTCTATATTGTCCAATGCTGCATTTCCTCCTCAGAGTTGAGTGGAGGTGTGCAACAGGTTTAAGGTGAATCTCAAGAAATGGTAAACAATTTGCAGATATGGATCAAGATGAACTATTTTGGTATACAGTACATGATGAATGGGGAGAACTTGCATTATTATGAGACACTGAACTACTGAGGCAGTGCAGGGATATTTGATCATGTTAAAGATGATGCACTGTTGAATGATCTTTTGGAATGGTTGGGGAAAAGTGACACAGTTTTCCATACAAACATTTAACAAATTTTCATATATGAATATATACCATTTAAAATATCAGATCAAACCTTGCAAAATAAATATATTTGCTAACATGCATTTCCCTTCATGACTGTTGTGATATATGAGTTAACTAATCCAATACTTACACTAACAAGAAAAAATGTACTAGCTTCGCATAAAATTATTTACATTCTGACCCATCATTTTCAAGCTCTTCCCATTAGTCTAAACATTTATGTATTTTTTGAAAAAGCCACTTTAAAGATTGTTTTGGTCTGCATATGGTAATCAGAAATTAATGTAAATTACTGAAAACATTTTACCATGCTGTGGTTTTTCAAAATCAAAATCTACTTGATACTTCTACTGTTATAATGATATACTGGTTTTTCTCCTGGGCGGTCGCATACCTTGCAGGATACGGACCACCAACAAACAGACAAAACAAAGCCAGCTTTGCTCAGTGCAAAGGAGGCCATATCTCTATGGATACTTGGTACTCGTAAGGTACGTCGCCCACCCCAGTAGTACTTTGCCCATTCTGTTGCTTTTTGGTTCTGTATGTGGTTGTTTTCATTTGTTTGCATGGCATGAACTTCAGCATGCACTGGGGATCCTTTTTATTTTACTACTATGTATACTAGTGATAAACAAAGCTTCCATATTTTTATATATATTTTTGTCCAATAAATCAGTGTATCTTCAACTGGGGAATGAACATTTAGAACAGTATCACACTACTGATCTCTTAGTATTACTTGACCTCATATCCCTAAAGCATACTCTCTTAATTGCTATTATTTCCATATCTATTTAAAAACCCATCACTTTATGATGATTCTTGTTCCCATTTTCAAATAAAGTTTATAATCCTCTGCTGGTTCAGTGCCACCCTTGACTCATCTGACTTCTGTATGCCCATTAAATGTAACCTACACTTTGTTCATTTTCCTGCAACTATTTCAAGTGAGCTTGACCTGCATAGATTCCTGACATTCCAAGATCCAAACATCATGTCCATTTTCTGTTGCGTAAGTCATTTCAAACATGTCAAAGTCTGAGAGCCTGTGTAAAATGCTGTAATGGGCTGGTATTTTTTAGGATATTGTTATCCCTTTTCCCAACCCCCAAGCTGGAAGAGCACCTCTTGACTGTCCATAACTGCCTATTAAATATATTAGCACTTATCCTCCATATCTAACTTGTTTTTTTGGAAACATTTCTTTATATTCTAATGAAATGCCTTTTATGTTGGCATTAGAACTGAAAATGATCTTATATATCATTACCTACAGAACTCTGGAGAACATCTTGTGAAACCCCTATGTTCCATGGAACACGTGTTGAAGTCACTTGTTTAAATTACTTAAAATTGTTGGTCTGCAGAATAACAAATTCAAGGTTGTGAAGTTATGAATTTTGTAACAGTATTTCTTTAGCCCTTACCTCAAAAGTACTCTCTTTTGTCATGTATTTGTAGAAAAATAACAGATTACTCTCTTGAATAGCAGAGTATCAAACATGAAGCCAGAGCAAGTGATAATCAGTGGTATCACTGCAAAAAACCACAATGTAACCTGAATTTGAGGAATCTTCTTAAACCTTACCTTCTATGCAGGATATATTCCCATATGAGACATAAATGCCATATATTACAGGTTAAAATCTGCATTAGTACAATACATGTTTATGAAGTGTCACTGTTTTCATAAACATTTAAAACAAAGACTATCACAGTATGTATATGCACAGATTAAAATGTATATTCTTCCTGAAAAGTGTTGAACACTGAAACACTTTATAAACAAATGTATGCAGTAAACCTATTCTGCACAGTAATGGAAAGGCAAATGCAACTATACATTTCACTTCACAAAACTGTAAGGAATATAACTGATACACAGACTGTTTCAAAATGATCTATTGGTGTCATAAAAACATGAGCTGAGATTCATTTCACTGACCATATGACATGTAACTTTTCACAGGCAATGTATAGACAAACTGTGGAGGCTCGCACTGGTAAGGGTGAAATGGACCCTGAGATTACTTTGCAGTTCCTGAAGTCTGCTATCTACTACTTCCTCACTGACAAGGAGAATCACCAAGGACACCTGAATGCTATTGAAAGTATCCTGGGTTACAATGAGAATGAGAGACTGAATATTGAGAAGCTCTATCGATCTCACAGCAAGAAATAGTTCCTCTGTAATGTTGATGCATTACATTCAGTTGCCCATTACATTTGAGCTGTGATGCATTGCAAATGTTAGAATTTATAATGTGCAGATACTACAGGATTGGCTGAAGTAACGCCCACACTCAAGCAGACATTCTCAGAAACACGCCTTGTCTGATTATGGGTTAAGAACCAGGTCAGGCTTTTGTTTACTTTTGCAAGTATATCCATCACACAGAGTATTCTTTGGCAGTTGAAAATTATTCAAATACCCAAAAGTTCAAAACCATACTGACAAAAGCTTGCATGCACACCACACCACATCAATGGTGCCTGAACATTGTAGGTACACTGCAATGCTTTACATTTGGTTGTATTATGCTAGCCAAGTCTTCATTTCTGTTTACACATTTTGTTTGAGCAACATTTTGAACCTGTACCAAACACAGTGGGTAAACTATTTTCAAAGGTCATATATAACACTTCACAATTTGTTTTCATGTATTTCATTTTACATTTAATTTTATTTTTTCAGTTATGTTTCATTTTTACTTAAGTTACAGATGCCCAATGTTATTTTATTTCAGTGTATATTTTGCAGACTATTTAGTGTGCAATATGGATCTGTTGCTAGTTCACGTATGTCCAAAGAGGAGACAATTCTTCTCCAAAGTTGAATCATTCCCAGCTTAGAAATTATTACGATGTGTTTTGTTTGAAATTGTGTGTTAAAAGTAAACTAAGGCATAAACAAGAAACGTTGAAATTATGTTTGAAGTGACATGGCTTCTACTATGTAATCTGGTAGCTGATCAGAACTGTTACAACTACCTCCGGTGAAATGTGTATTACAGACACCTTTCCAGGGATAAAGATGCCTGAGCTTGAAGCTCTCTACTAAGTTACATGTTAAACCACGCTGGTATGGTACATGGGTACATTACTTAACTAGTTATCATGGAAGGAGATACCAAACCTGGTAGGAGGCAACCAAATGATACTTGGTTTGTTCAGAGTATGTAGCATATAGGACCATGTCTTATAGCAAACTGCAACAGGCATTTGTAAATCATGAATCAAGCCAACTGGGGACAGAGTGTATAGCATATTTTTAAATTACCTATTATCATATTTGTCTGAAGAGACTGAGGAAAACCATTAGAAACCCACTGCACCTGGTTCTGGGCAATTCCAGCCAGGTATTGGCTGAATACAACTTAAATGATACAACAGGATGTCCATGAACATAGGTCCTTAAACTGAAGGGAGATGAACTTATCTTCCACATTTTGTATATAGTAGTACAATTCTTATACAGGTTACAAATAAACATGCTTGTCAGCTTCAAATGAAGCAGCCAACATGTTAACCTACATTAAGCACAGCAAATGAAAGAAACGTGAGAGAACTAAGGATCATGGTCCTCTGAGATGTTTGGTAGATATGTACCACATTTCAGAGGAACCTACTGCCTCTACCTTCACAGAAAAAGTCAGCATGTTCCTCCAGTGTACCAGTCTACCAAACTACATGGCATCATGTCACCAAAGACTCCAATCGTAATACTCACTGCCATGAGAATCTCATATGAGAAAACTTATGCTAATTTTGTTTTATGGCTGCTGTATCATGCCAACATATATGAGAACAATAAAAATTAGGGTACAATTCTGAGGAAAGACATTTCATGCAGGATGTTACACTCTCAAGGCAGTGACTATTAAGGATGCTGTCTTCTCAGATGTAAGGCCATATAGTCTGGTAGAAATTTACTGAGGTTTGAACATACAACTTGTACCCTGATGATGAAGGCAGTAGGTTAGTTAATCTTACATGGCAATAAATTTCTACCATACTAGACAGCGTCACATCCCAGACAACTAAAGAATATTCTAATTTGCACATTGTATATGCTTAAAACCATGATGATATGTTTTGTAAGAAAGAGAATTTATCTTAGTGAAACATCCGCTAAAGAAGAAAACAGTTTCAATATGGGAAGTTATTTTCCCAAACTTCTGCATTGTTCTTTCCAAAGAATATAAATAAAATTTTATTTATAAAATTATATATAATGATATACTTGGTAAATTCTTGATGGTATAAAAGTTTAAACATTATTTATTACTGTGAATGTATATTTAATATATGATCCAAAGAGATCAATTTCTTCAAATTATCTAGGATCTACTGCAATCATGTATGAAGAACAGAAAAAAAAATATATAAAAATCTCAAATTGCTATGAAAGCGGTAACAAGCGCAACTTAACTCTGGGTAAGATTACGTGAATCCCTTCTACTTTCCAGCTTACTATCATAATTTTAAACTCTCTGTTATAATTCAGTAATAAGCTAACAGGGAGCAAAACGTATATGACATTAAAGTATTCATGTGTCAGGATTCTTGTATGTGATGCTGTTACTCTATCAAAGAAAAAGTTGCCACATAACAGTTGAACAAAACCACTTACAAATTAAAATCCGGTTGTATACTACAAAGGACCGACCATTTTATATGCAAATTACGAGCCACACGGCCACCATACTTCATTCTTAAAGTTGAAATTTTTCTGAGACCCACTTTTCTCATTAACTGGAACTGAACTATAAGCAGGCCTTACTTCTTGAAGCTGTATTTATGTATACATGACAAACTGGTGGGCTTGACTTCACAGACTGTGTATGGTGCTTCTGTGAGCACCAGTAGGAGTTCATTCAACTGTTGATAGAGATACCTGAAGTCAATAAAAACCCATTCAAACACAAAGCACTAAAACACATAATGAAGCATTTCTCACAATATGGATGCATATGGTTCTGTACGTCTGTAGCTTTCACAACTTTCATCTGGTGTGAGCTGCACTTTCTTTCAAAACACAGTGAATATTAAAGTGGCAATGCTACTTTTTTAGGACTTGCTTTCAATCAAGTATCAGTGCAGTTCAGTTTCTCTTTAATTAAATATGGCTGTGTTTCTTTCAGAACAGAGAATATTGTATGAAACTTTTCCATTACTGTTCAACTAGGACCGTAACATCAGTGTAAACAACCTTACTGGTAATGGGAGGAGGAAGCATACAGGTAATGATTTGGTGCAACAGAATATAAGCTGTCAGCCACAAGTCAGCAGTCAGACTTACCAGCAGTGTTCTGAACTGTCTAAAAGGAAAATATTTCATGAGTACTGAACATTTTAGATAAAGTGTTCTGGACATTTAAATTACTCTCCAAAGTATGGTGGTTCATATTGATGTAAGCAGGAGCAACAGGAATTTGCTTCTGATTAAGGTGACTAGAATTGTGGCTGTTCAGAGATGAACAGCTGTTTGTTTCCTCAAAACAAGAATTGTCTGCACAACTACCTGCAAAGTAACCACTGAATAAAATATTTCAAGGTTTTCTTAGCAAAGTACTGAAATATTTGTGTAGTATTTGTAGTAACTTTAAGAATCATAGGGCTGTCAGAGTTAACTACTTTCCCACACACTCATTGCATGGGAAATTATTGTCTTTTTGCAGATATATTAGAATTACCACAGAGGAACAGCCAACTGAAATTTGAGACTGAGAGTGGCCTGTATTTTTTATGAATATTTCTGTTCTGTTAGAGGAAAAAAGACTGCTTTTTGTATGATGTGATGCTTGGATGACAAACTGTGGAATCCTGCATCAGTATGACATTGCTATATCAGCCAGTTGACAGGAATTTTGAGCCACGATGCTATTCTTTCAATCGAATGCACTTGAATATAAGTTGGTCCTCTGGCAATATGTATTTCTTTTTGTACATATCCATGTTTGATTTATTTTTATAGCACGATATTCTTTTGAACTGTACAGCAAAAGCAACCTCAATTGTACTGAATGGCAGAAATATGAGCTTCATGTCTTCCATTCCTGCATCCTGCGCAGAAGAGATCGTTTTCACTGCGAATTTTCTCAACTCCTTTCATCTTTTAGTTTAATTCATGTTATGTCACAAAAGTCACTTTTCTTGATAGTATAACTCCTCCCTGGGTTGTATGTTACTCAAATTGCACCTTATGTAAAAACTACAAAAACTAAACTGTAGTTTTGTGCAGAAATTACCATTAGCAGGTACAAGTGCCACTTATGTGGCAGAGTACACATGGGTACATACCACAATCACCTTCACTTGTTTTTCAACAAGCCATCACCATGATTTTACTTTTTAGGCTGCAAAACATTCAGTATTAATAGTACATAGACCTGGCGCATCTGAACACTTTAACTTGCACATGTTCACCGTTTATTTGTTGGAACTGGCAAGAAAGAAATGAAGTTTATGTACGAACTATCCCAAATTGAAGCTCAGTACAAACAGTCCTTGTTTTATGCCTTTATGCTTCAACACCCCTTGCCAATATACATTTCTTGATTTATGTCATCATTTTCGGGTTCATGCCCATTGGCTGCCTGTGCTCTATTATGCTAACAAGGACTTGGTGCACAGTATCAGCATTTCAGAATGTGCTCTTACCACATGCAAGAGAATTACAAATGATGCAAAATGAAAAATTCTCTGCATGGTAAATTCTGCTAGAATAAGGACAAAATCAGTTGTGATAAGTACTCTCATTGAGTCTATCATGGTGCTTTTGGATGGGACTTGATACAACATACAGTGTTGGCTAGAACCTCAACCCCCATCAACATCCCTATCAAGCTTCCAGTTTTCACTTAGTTACCATTTTCCACCAATTTTCAGCTGTACATGGAACTTGTAAAAATTAATGGTTATGCAAATACAAGCTCTTCATGATGTTGATTCAGTCTTTGTACAAACCTGAATCCTTTCACATATCCAAGTTCCTCATTACATAGGTTCACATTCCAATTCAAACTAGAGGTATTAAAGTCTTAAGATGAAGTGAAGAACAATGGAATAAAAATTCAGTTCCTTTATCATTATGTGTGTGTGAATTATAAGGAAATGTAAGTCCATGAGATCAATTTCCCTTAATAATACAAACAACTAAGTCGAAGTTACTCTTTTCACATTTTAGGGTTTTTGGATTCAGTCTGACAGAATACCTGAAAGCACAGTGTTCCAGAGAATACAGTGAAATGTCAATAGTGAAATTACAAAAATTCAAAACTGAGAAGTAACGATTATTCTACGTCTAGGAAACCTACAAAACAAAGGCCAAATTGAGTTTTGAGGTTTCTGCAGCACTGTAGCTGAGCATTCCATTTTTCTAGGATACAATACTTCTGAAGATGAGAGCACTACGTTGTCTTGAAACATCGGGATCCAATCACCTGTTGTCGCAGTGTCATATCTCAGAAGAATGGAATCCAAGGATAAATCATTTCATTTTTATAAAATTATGTCATATTCTAAGAAAATTTTGAACACAAATCCAAGATCCACCAGAGTTCATTTGACATTTCAGTGTATCAAACAGGTTTCTATTGCAGTGAATAAAAGACATTCAACTTTTCATTGTATTTATTATTAATAGTGAAACTTCCAATATCCAGTTGGAAGCATCTTAACTCTTCTTGCCAGCCAAAATGACACCATCATACTGGAAAGAAATAACACACATCAGATAAATAATTTGTTTCATATAGTTCGTGAATTTGTTAATTCCTTATAACACTCTATTTAATGAAGCTCCTTACTTCCTAAACATTTCTGGTACCCATACTGAACGTTTAATAGACCACAAAACCATACCATATATTATTTGTAGGATGCAAAAATGTAAGTATCTGTTGTATACGCATTTTCTGGCACAATGGACCAGTCCTGACAAAATCAAACTTTTTGGTGAAATGCAGTTAAGTTGTAACTTAATTCAAACTGAAATTCCACCTAACTTTTAATCAAGTGCAAGCATAAAACAGTATTTGGACCATACTAGACAAATCAAAGATTTCACTAAAAAGGTGTTAAATTACAACTCAGTTCAAATTTAGGTACAACCAAATTTTAACCTAGTCCAATGACTAAGAGTACTTCCAAGTTCACTCTTTCATAGGTCATTCAGAAATAATGAAGTTTCAAGTCTTCTGGAGCAGCGGTCGCCAACCATTCGGACCTCACGGACCACTAAACTCACAATTTTGAATCCCGCGGACCACTAACATGAATTTTTTTAAAAAGGTACAAACATCTATAAAATAATGATCATAAAAGTTCCATTTTATCAATATGAAATGCACTTGTTTAATTATAACAAAATTATTAGTGTGATATTAATATATAATGAATATAGTGAATATAATGAAACAGTATATTAAACATAAAAAATTGCAAATAATGTCCAAATTTCTCCATGGACCACCAAAATTTTCTCGTGGACCACCGGTTGGCGACCGCTGTTCTGGAGTATGAGATAGTGTTGACTGGTCAACAGTTACTGCTGTTTCAGAGAAGCTTGCTTCTTTCCCTTTCAGGGTCCAAGCAGTCCACAATAATACCTTCAAACTCAAAAATCATTATTTGGGAAAGGAAAACAGAAGGGGAGAGATACATGTTCCACCCTGGGGGTAATATGGCCAGGCTGTGAGACTAACCACTAACCTCTATCTAGCGCTAAGGTTAAGAATGGGTGCAGCTATACCTCCAGTCCCCTTATATGATTCATGGCATGTATAGGGACAACTTAATGACACATACACGCAATACATTTCCACAATGTAACCAATCTTCATATGCTTAATATATTATTTTCCAAGAAAGAAGACAAACAAAGCAAAACAAAGCAAGGGACAGAAATGTAACATGTTGAATAATGGCAATCATGAAACTGGTGCCAGAAACTACAATTGAAATAGGATTCCGCTGCAGTGAGTCTCAATGACAAGGAAGAGCAACACTGCGTAAACAGCTGGTCTATGATCGCTATGTAACCTGCTAATATGAGTCTTTCCTGCAGTCAACATACTGTGACCAGTATGGCGGCAATTGAACGTTACATTCACTCAGGATGTTTTGTGTGAATTCCATTACTCTTGCAATGAAATGGACAATTCAACAAGTATTCATAATGAAATACGAGAACAAAAACCTAACAGAAATCACATTGGCTAGTTCACTTATAAATACCCATAGAACAAGACCTGACAGTTGTGTGCATAGTGGCAAAGTGTAGGGTCACTCTGATGCATACATACACACACACACACAAAATCATGGGGGGGCCGCATAGGTGACTTCTTGATCTCCCCCCCATCTTAATTTTAGTTATTTTTACCTCTGTAAGAACTTGAAGGGAAGAGCATAAAATAATCCTTGCACCACAAAAGTTCTCCAAAATTAAATACTGTGCAAGTACAGTATTTTCCAATAATAATATGCCACACATGGCATACTTAAAGGCGTGTGTGCGCGCGTGCATTTCCAACAGTTCATAATCTCAGTTGGACACCCTCTAATAAGGAATACCAACAAATTATCAAATATAATCCCCACCTACACACTTCACACAGACCAAATGGGACTTAAAACATAAGCCCACGTGATGCAAGGTCCGTGAGCAACTGCATGTGTTAGGTACATTTTGAAGTTTCCACAGTGGTGTAATCGAGGATTCTGGTCTTCTGGGATGTGACACTATGTCAGTGACTACGTGGCTCCTGACATTTCAAATGAACATGTTTCCCTCATGTTCAATAGCTCAAGGTCCATGAAAAATGAAGAATGGACCTTGAACCCTTGAAGTTGGAAGGTGATATGTTCCTTCAAAATGCCAGGAACCACTTATCCAGTAATGCAACCACACATCCCACAGGACCAGAATCCTCCAACATATGTCAGCTATTCGTTACAAAAACTATTACACAAACCTTCTGCTGAAACCACTTCATAGCATCTTCCTTAGTCAAGCGGTGCTGAAAACCAACCATGCCGGTCTTTCTTCGTCTGTGAGCCACATTGAAACCTGAAATATTTAAATATGTTCAGAAAGTGTTTTTAGAGTAGACAATGAAATATGTTGAACTTGCACGCCAAATTAATAAAATCATCTAAATATGTATTAAACTTTGCAACACAAATCAAAGCATCCATCTGCATGGATGGTAGTAGAAGCAGTAGTATGGGATGGGTAACTCTTAACATGTATGCAGTATGATTCTTTGCACTTCAAAGTGCAGTATAATATTTTACACAAAAATTTGCTCTACACAAAAGCAAACCACAAACTCATTCACTTCCCCTCCTTGGACATCATTCCACCAAAGAGACATGACCATTTACATGACTCTGCCCAAATGAAAAAAACTCTCTAAGTTTACGTCATTATGTGTGGTGCAAGGTCATCAATCTGTGGTCCATTAACCAGTGGGAGTCAACATAGCAATCCATACTTTACTTTACTTCTCAAGTGCTACATTACCTTACACTCTATACAAACTTGCATCATTTAATATTGAAACATTTTTTGTTTACTGTTTCACCCCTTCAGTAACATGCCCAGTAGGAGCGTGGACATGGGTTGCAACAAAGTGACTTTACTTTAGCACACTTTTACTAAGTAACACCCCAATATATGGGTCATACTTGAACAAGAGTGCATTAACCAAATTCTTAGTACATGGTATTTCTTATATAACTTATGAAAGGATGTCTTACAGATGAATGCAAGGGGGAAGGCTGAAGGATCCAGAATTACCAATACCAAATACCTCCTGGATAAAGCTCATGTTTCTTGCAATTTGAAAAAAAAATGGGGTCATGCGAGTTTACGACGTTCAAATGCTCCAATTCTATATAGTAATACTGAATACATAGCAGACTATAAAGCGAAACAAGTACTTCTAATCTGTCTACTATGCTGGAATAAAAACTCACAACCTCCTCAAAATTAAATGGTTATCCACTAACAGTATACAACATAAAATAGCATTAAAAGAATTGCTCTGGTTCAGAATTAAGTCAGCAGTACTTGGGCTGGGTTCAGCAGCTTCCCCATCCAGACATTGCCACTACACAATGATGCATACAAAACACTTCACTCACGTTAACACTAATCTTTACCTTGACTGAATATTGCCATCAAAGTTACGGACAGTTCGCTTGGCGTTTCTAATGTTTCAGCACCAATTACTTGTATTTCTCACTGCTACTATAACACTTACACTTCTTACAGAAGATACAGTAGAATTGCAGCTCCTGTGACATCACCCACACTTAATGGTAGTGGTACAATATCAAAAAGACCAAGGACATATTTCCACACTAATCTCATAGTATTTTAACAGTTGTCAATCCGAGCTTAGAACTGTGGACTGCAGCTCATTTTGAGTCTCAATAGGTTCTGGCATTTACAGCACAGCACAGGAATATGGAAATCGTGATACACAGGCACACACCAAGTGACAAACGCGAGGTCTCAGTAGTAATAGGATAACAGGAATTTTTAACATTAGCAGGTTACATGTCCTGCATCTTGTGCATGACACAAGTGATACTAAGGCCGATTTTAGTAGCTCTCTGACTTACCTATTCTTAACCACATCCCAAAAAATTCCTTTCTATCCACACCTTCTACTTGGTATTTGAATCTGTACTGGTAAGAACTTAATTACTGCAATGGAAACATTCTGTAACTGCACAATATTTCTATCTACTTCCTAATGATATACCATACTCTGACCTGTACTACACCCTTTCTAGAATACACAACATGCATCTACATGACCTGTAGTGGAACACACAGAAAACAATACAAGCCAATCATTCTTCACCACAGTAGTTACTAAGGCTTACAACTTCAACACCGTACAGAAACACTGTACAATTACCTGGTCGACCAAGCACAACATAGAAATCAAGACCATAGATTCCAACACTAGGGTCATACTTGATACCCAAGTCAATGTGTTCCTGGATGCCAAATCCAAAGTTGCCTGTGTCTGAGAAGTTGTCTTTCCTCAACTCATACTCTCGGACCTGATTACAAAAGAAAGACAAAGTCTTAACTATGCACATAGAATGACAACATACAAAGGACTTTGTAAGGCTCTACTGTATTGTAGGTCGACCACGGTAGGAAAATTCTCTATAGAAGTGAGTGTAGTGAGTATCAAGGGAACAAATGTGGGCTGAGTGTGATGTAGTGGGAGGGGCTTGGTTACTGTGGAACGAGGGTAGGCAGATGTTGTGCACTGCAAGACACCGGCCTCAGTGCCCAGTCAACATATGCGTTGAATGGGTTGACAGAAAGCGCTGATGTATTCTGCATGGTAGTACAAGTAGTGCAATTTGCAGTTGTAGGGATTGAGCGCAACCTTCATATGCTTCCATGTTGCGTTAATGGCATTGGTGTGTACCCCAGTGGATAGATCGATGAAACTGAGAGTATGATTAAGACAGTGATGCACATATCCCTCGTCAGACACATGCGCCTAAACCCAAACGTACATCTGTCTCCAGTGATGGTTTCATTGAATGGGGGGGGACATTGATTATACCAGAGAAACAGCCTAAACGGTAACCAGTCGGTCTCGACTGGCAGGTTCCGTGAGAAAGGGGGATGGGGACGCAGCTACAAACAGACAGCACAGACTACACCAGAGACATAACAAAAGCCCTAACCTTCGTCTGTCTCGACTGGCAGGTTGAAGCAGAGACACAGCCTAACCCTAACCAAGGTCAGTGTGGACTGGCTGATTACAGTGAAATGAAGGGCACTGATTATATCAGAGAAATAGCCTAAACAGTAACCGAAGTCCGTCTTGACTGGCAGGTGCCATGAGCAACGGGGATGGGGGCATGGCCATAACACAGTTTGAAACGGGGAGCACAGACTACACCAGAGACATAGCTTAAAACCTAACGAATGTCTGTGTGGACTGGCTGGTTTCGTTGAAACTACAGATCATTGGTTGAAATGGAGGGCACTGATTATACCAGAGAAATAGCCTACACGGTAACCAAAGCCCATCTCGACTGGCAGGTCTCGTGAGGAACGGTGATGGGGGCGCGGCCATAACGCACCATGCCCCACATCACACGTCTACTCAGTCACAGCCGACTTGATACACTGTGGTCGACCTACAATACAGTAGTGCCCTTGGCAAAAATACACGAGAATACCCTTTCATCCATGCTTCTTCCCCCCCTCTGCCAACAGACTAATTACTGATTATGCTGACTGATTGGTGCAATGTCACAAAATAGCATATGAAGGCTACCTGCAGATACTATCATTAACGCAACACATAAACACTAATCACCTTTAGTCCTCGCTCCAAAATTTCTTCTGCCTTGGCACCTCGCACAGTGCAATGAACGGCGATCTTCTCATTACGGCGGATACCAAATGACCTAACAGTGTATCTTGCTTTGGAAAAAACCGGTTGTTGACCAGTAAGGGATTCAAGTACCTGAAAAACAAATTTAATTTACTTCTAAATATTGACGTCACGCTTGTCTCCTCAGTACAATAACAGTATTTGCTGTTCCTGCCCATTTGCATCACACTCACGTAACAAAGTATGATGCAGGTTGGATAGGGTTTATTCTTGCACATTTTGACTAAGCAACACCAGTGGCTATGAGTCTGATATCACTTGGTACCGATTTATGTGCAATTATTCATCATCCACTTAAAGTGTTAATTTACCTTTGCCGCTCGTGTCAAACGATCACCAGACTCGCCAACACAAATATTTAGGCATAGTTTACGAATGCGAACTTCCCGCATCGGATTCTTGGTTTTATCTTTTGGTTCCTTACGAGGTTTCTTGGCTTTTGCAGGTTCCGCCGTTTTCTCCTGAAGAAACAGATATTAGATATCATTCGACACTCCAAATTCAATACACAATCATTTACTCGTATCAAATACCGAAACGTGTTTCATCATGTCCATGCTTTGGAGGTTACCCAGCTGAATCAGCACAGACATACAAAATCCCGAACTATTTTGAATCATCCCTTATACTAAGACACCAGAATTGTGCAACGAAGTCTTCGTTTTACTAAAATGTCCCTAATTATAAACAGGTACGTAGGATGAGCTTAGATTTTATATTTACAGAGCCCACAATCCACACTTACTGCCATTGTGTCAGATGAAAGGAAACGCAAGGAATCCTGGTACTTATGCACAAACAAAGCGACAGCGTTCTTTCCGTTTTCTGTTGAAGTGTCGTCTGCTAATTTGTACGTGTTTGAATGCTCGTTGACAGTGAACACATATAGAGATATAAGAAATCTGTCGGAATGAAGCAAAATACGGACGAGGAAGAGAGAGCCTTACCCCAGACAAGTTCTTTGGATTCTAATGAACGAAAACATGGCCGCCGGTTTAGATTCCAGAGGTGCCTACAGAAAGCACAGCAGTAAGGCTGTTAATCAATGTCTGAAAAATAAAAATTAATTTACAGAAAATATGATCATATAATAGACAAGAGGGGTTGATGTAGCAGTTATGGCACACTTGCTGTAAATTTATTGACATGAATTACACAAAATGTAAGAAAAATATCCAACAACGAAACCATCAAAGTACAACAATATCTCAAATACAAAGATTTTATTATTTTTAAAATGGCCCTATTATATTTTGAACTGACTCTGTCATCTTTAGGGATTACTTACAAAACACGTACAGCTACCAGAATTTGATATTAATATTTTTATATTGTAATGTAAGTATGCAAAAGGCAACTATGCCAAATTTGGATGGAAAGTCTACAAAACCTAAAAAAGAAATATGTTTAATGAGGTTATGAGAAGTTCAACTGTATGCTGTTGCTGTTAAAAAAAACTTCTTTTCATAAATATATATTAAATATTCAATCTGCTGAATAATTTCAAATAGTTACAGGATCTAACAGTGTTGTTAACTCAGAATCAAAGATAATAAGGTCTATAACCAAGTAAAATGAGTGTGAACTTATAGTGGTTATGTGTAGGCGTAGGATTATATGCATTTTGCATATTGCATATGTAAAATAAAACTACATTTAGATTTTTACCTAGAGCCAATCCTATAAATAATGAACCACATATTTCATTATTTTTAGGGTTGGCCTGAAGTGAAAGTGTAAATGTAGTTTTATTTTACATATGCAATGAGTAAAATGCATATAATCCTAAGCCTAGTTATGTGTGTTTTAGAAGTAACTCTCCTGATGATGACCAAGTCAAGTCAAAACATGTTTGGGCTGTTTAATAATAAAGTTATAATATCAGTGTTGTATTTAATATTGTATTCACAGTGCATCTCGTATAAATTAAAATTGAAATTAAAACCAACTTGATGCACCTTTACTATTAAAAATTTTAATAGTAGATTAATTAACTCTTAATTAACCCGACATGTTTCGGTCAGGTACCTGACCATCTTCAGGGGTTTACTACATTTAGTTGCTTAGTCCATATGTTAAACATACACAAGACATGATCCCACAAGGTCTCGTCGCATATAAAGTTTCCACAAATCACTAAAAGTCACTAAAACTCGTTTAAAGAACTCTTAAAAAAAACTCTTAAAAACAGTCAACACCTGCAGTCCTGCAATAGTTCCACCTTTACAAAACTTATAGCACTGTTGTTGCACAATACTTTGTCATAATCACCCATACGTCCTGCATTTTCTATCGGAGTATGTCACGTAGAGAAGCTGTGTAGTGTTTCTTCCACTGTAGATCTGCTATGATCTGATATTATGTCTGCGCGTTATTATTGGCTTATTGTTATTTTCATATGCATGGTTTTGCATTGCCGTTTTTTGTGTTTCCTGTTACGTGGACTGTGTTATGCGTGTTTGGGTGTATCGGTTGCATAGACTAATCCTGGGACCCATCCAGGCTACAATCCAATGTGTAGAGGGATGGTCTGTTTCCTGAAGGGGAGAGGGGGGTGATGTAATGTGTCTAAGGCATGAAACTGCTACTCATTTCTTAGTGCCATGTTAAACAGTGCTTGTAGGTATACGTCCACTTTTCCATATACTAAGGTCGTTCAAATTTAAACGAGAATTCGTTTCTAAAACATGTATTCACATAAAATGGAAAAGTCTTACACACTACTTTTCAATGTAGTCCCTGTTGACTGCCATACACTTGTGCCAACGTTCTGGAAGCTTCTTAATTCCAGTTTCAAAGAAGGTTTTCGGTTGCTTGTGTATCCAACTTTGCACAGCTGCAATGACCTCATCATTATTCCGGAATCTCTTGCCTCCTAAAACCCTCTTCATTGGTCCAAACAAATGATAATCAGATGGAGCTAAGTCTGGACTGTACGGTGGATAAGGCAGGACATCCCACTTCAGTTTCAGTAGAGTTGCCATCGTTAAAGCCGCAGTGTGAGGACGAACGTTGTCCTGGAGGAAGCAAACTGAATCCTGAGAATGGGTGTGTTTACACTGCTTGCTTGCTCTTTTTCATTCAGGAGTGAAGTAGTGGACCCAGGTCTCATCACAGGTCACAATTGAGTCCAAAAATTCGGCTCCTTCTCTCTCGTATCGTTGCAAAAGTTGAGTAACGGCCACTAAACGTCTTTCCCTTTGCTCCGGTGACAGGAGCCATGGGACCCACCTTGCGCTCACTTTACTGACTTTAAACTCGTTGTGCAGAATTTCTTCAACACTCCCTACACTAATTCCTACTTCCTATGACAGTTCAAGAACAGTTACGCCACAATTAGCCCGAATAAGTTCACCAATTTTCAAAACGTTGTCTGGATTGACTGAAGTTCTTGGTCGCCGAGCGTGAGGTTCATTTTCAACACGGTCTCGTCCTTCTCGAAATGATTTCGCCCAACTGAACACCCTTGGCTGTGACAAACATTCATCCCCAAACTGTGCTTGAAGTCTGGTAAAGATTTCAGAAGGAATGACACCTTCCTTCGTGAGAAATTTGATAATTATACGCTGCGCAACACTGTTGGGTACTGCTTGCACTACTGTCTTGATTGCACCTGATGGTTGAGGCGGAGAGCGACCCGACTAGTGTGGGTTGCAAGTTTAAACATGTCATAACTTGTCAGCGCAAGCACGTTTATACAAGTTGATTTGTGCTTGAGAGGGAACTAAATTCTCGTTTAAATTTGAACGACCCATGTAATTAATGCAACACAGTATCTTATAACACTCCTTCTGCAAACATCAAGACCAAACATAATGCAATCATTTACATACATGACTGTGATATGAATGTAATGTATAACCTGAAGAATGAATTGAGATTTAATGTGGGGATGGGGAGACGTAAGAAAAATTAAAAAACATTCATTGGCAATAATATCTAGAAATCAGTTTTGCTTGTATAAGCATTATCTTCGTATTTTTCAGGTACCTTCCTCTAAACATGGTACTTATTAAAGCACTTGTTTTTGCATCACATCAGTTATCTTGGTGACAGAATGTCTGAATCCCATGCTTGATAACTACTACACATTAAATTTGTTTGTTGTTGCAGACAGCAGCCCTGTGATCCATACCAGGATCTTGAGGAAGCGAACAACAGAACAGTGCTTGAGAAACAATTAGAGAGCAGTGAGGGTCAGCTGCAGAAATTATTGTTGGAAGGAAAAGAGTCGGTTAGCTCATTTACTTAGATATACATATACACACATAGCAAAAATTAGGAGCCTGTTCTGGAAAATTTTCCTTATCATAGAAGACTACAATACATCCATCTTCATGGGACAGGCATAAAGTCTGTTCTACCTTAAAATATTTGAGCTCAGAAACAGTAAAATTAATTAAATATTTCTTACATACTAGAAGTTGGCGACCCCTCATTCAATTATATTTCATACAAGTGGTTTGGATCCAAGTTTACATCATTCAGGCTTTGCCATGTTTAGAATGAACTTTTTAAGGTAAATCTGTGGCAATTTAATAGCAGTGGGTTTTACAATTGTTCAAACTTGAATTTTTCGTAGTTCCATTCACTGACTTTAGCAAACTTTACTCACACCTATTCTCTTTGGCTCCTAGTGACTCTGATGAGCAGCTCTTGCCTCATTACTTGAAGGAAATAACTGTGTTTGAAACACAGTACTATCAGATGTCATGAAAATATTTCAGACAACTACAGGATAAATTATTTAAAAAATAGTACTTTTTGTTAGTCTTTTCCTATATGTAATAATAGCAAAGGGTTTTCTTTGTTATGGAAGTACAGAAATTAAGTAGTCTCAAAACAATTAAAGGGAACAGTAGGACTGGCATAGCAATGCATATGAAGGAATTGTGATATCTGATTGAGAGCTGTAGTTGTAAATGTAGTATCATATTCCTAATATTATTATATTTATCCATATACAGGTAACAAATGTTCGCATAGCAAACGATGCCCGTGAGGTGAAACGAAGGAAAGATGAAGTCACTGCAAGAGAGAAGCGTCTAAAGAGACTTGAAGATCAAGCAAATGGGAGTGCTGAAAAATTTAGTGAAATCAGTTCTAGGTGGAAAGTCACATTGGAATCAAATGACCCTCTGGATCTGCACCATGATATTGAAGAACAGAAAGGTAAATTCAGTTCACTTCCTTGTTCATTGCTGAGACTCTTGGTATGTGGTCTACCTCACTTGTGCTTAACATGGCACTCTTTAACAGAATATACCTCATAGCTCCCTTTTTAGTGAGTGCTGCAGTGCATTACGTGCAGGGGTTAGAGGAGAAAACACAACAAATTCAACATATTTCTGTTTTATGTCAGAGTGAGTACTAGCAAATTAGCTATGTATATTTCCCTATATTATGTGTTACTTGCACAAAGTGAATGCATTTAAGGTAGTTTTTTATGCCTATCTATTTGTTCATGTTTTATATCCGGAATTACAGAAAAGATTTCAGTGAAATTTGATATTGAATGACTGCATAAGAAGTTGTGTGCTTAATGTAATTATTACTTATTTTGGTCTGACATAAATTCTCATTTATATGATGTTAGAACCAAAGTTCTTAAATTTTCTCAAGAGTGGCTGATCAGCTTAAAATCGGTGCATGCACAAATTATAGATCTTGTAACTATCTATAGCTTTTACTGGAAACACTTCTTTCTCATGGTGAATGTTTGATGAAATGTGAAGAACCACAATTTCTGGCTCTCTGCAGTGTCATATTCATTGTGTAATTAGCTTTGTAACACAAGACTGCAGTTAATAAACCTCATGGTGAAAGACATTTACAAAACAGCAAATCACATTTGGAACATATGTAGTCTTTGTTTTGTATGTGAGTATATCAGTACCAGTGCACCAGATATCTTTAGTCACATGTCTAAGGAGGAAAATGATATTAAATGGGCATTCTTTTATATTCAACTGCATGACAGCAAATCACAGAAGACAGTAATCGCCATTCACTATTTTATCTGCTTGTATTTTGCAGTGAAATGTGCAGAGCTCATTGCACAGAAGGACATGCTGATCAAGGAACTGAGAAAAGAACTCAAATTGGCAGATGAGCGCTTTGACGAAGATCAAATGAAACAAAAGGAAGATCTATGGATCCTTGCAGAGAGGATTGACAATCAAATAAAAGTGATGAGGAAGGCTTATAAGGATGAGCTAAAGCTTACTGAGGTGAAAAAGTTACTGCAAGAACATGACTTATTTAGTGATTTGGTTAATTTGTGACAATATACCAACTGCTGTTATTATGTAACTTTGAATGAGATATGATAGGATGATTGTGACCTGCTCAGAATGCAGGAACTAAGCAAAACCACACAATTCTCAGGTCAACTAAACTCTGGTTGGAATTGGAAGTGTACACATTCCAGAAGTGAGATGATATATACACTGTACCATCCAACTTGACAGAAAAAGATAACTGGTGGTGAGATACTGTGCTGCAGATTATTCCAATTTGATGCAAGATGAGAACATTTTGTCTTCAGTTATGATTTTATTATTGTCTGGAATTGAACCCCTCCTAAATTCTTATTTATTATCACCTGCATGAATCATTAGTAGCTGTTAGTATCTGTAGTTGAAACACATCAATCCAGTCTACTGATATATATATATGTGTGTGCGTGCTCATGCACACATTTGCATGCATGTCTGTTTCCAGGAAGTGATTGAGCTTGAACACAAGCAGCTGATGGAGGTCAATGGAAAAAACTGGGAGGCTCTGTATAAGAAACGTGAGGAACTTGAAGTGGAACACATGCAGAATAAATTCCAAGCAGTTGACAAGTATGAGGATGAGGTATACAGAATAGCTATGGAGCATCATGAGAGGTTCAGAGAAGTCAAGATCAAGCTGGAGGCTGACATACAGGTCTGATTAACATGATACTGCTGCATAGGTATCAGCTGATTGATTTATTGTGTGGCTGATAAACGTTAGTGGCTGGAGGTAAATGCTGAGGTCCAGTATGATGTGTTTCTGTGTTTGAAAATAGGTTTTAAAGTTGGAAGTTACTGGATAATATTTTGAGGATATTGGATTGTTGTGTGTACCTTTACATATTAGACCAGTAATGAATCTGAGTATTTGTGACAAGGATCAAGTCATTGCCCTAAAATTGTAATGGACATTGTCTGAACTGTATTTAATGGATGTGATACTTTGGGTCTTGACTTGACTTATGTCATCAAGTGACTGGGTCCAATTGTACTGATGAACTGTGCTGATATTTTTATATTTGTGGCTGCAATTAGGATTTACCTAAGAACTATTCAAATATTAATCCTGAATAAGATTCAGAGAGTTCTGGGTTTGATAATAACCACTGACATTAATAGCGGAAGAATAAAAATAAAAATATTTCTCAGTACAAAGACAATAAATCATCCATGAAGAAGAGCATGTTCACCTCCCAAAATATTTTGTGCAATTTTTCTATAAGATAGTCAATTAAGGGAAAACACACATCTTGCTACAGGAAAGTAAGTAACACCGTTAGTAAGCAAGCATATCTCCCTTGAGATTGTATACTGATATGTTAAAAGTTTTATAGAAACTGGCTGCTTCATAGCTGATCTGAGTGATGTGTCCAGGTGCTGCAGCAAGAGCTGGAACTTGTGAAGATGCAGTGCCTCATGAACAGTGAAAAGCTTGTCTACAATTACCAGGTACTGAAGAAACGAGAAGAGGAGAACCTCATTGTACAAGCCCAGCAGAAACGAAAGATCAACAGGTGCATTTTCTGCTGTCTGTATTGTCCACTGTGATTCCTGTTGTGCCTGTCAATTAACTGGCCATGTCCATAAGTCACAATCTTGAAAATGTAACACTTTGACATAAAGAGGTTACAAATTAAAAATTAGCCTGTTATCCATTGGCTTTAAACTACATGGCTTATCTCCTGAAGAATACAAAGAAAAAATCACGAAATTACAGGGAGTTGAATTTTTAAACTTAAATTGAATATGTTTTTAAACTTTTCAAATTATCCTCTTAGAAATCTGAAACTAGATATTGCACAAGTTTAATTTATTATAGAATGATGCTGTATTAATTTTTGAAGTTATGTATCTCCGATGTAAGGATGATTTGTAATGGTTAATTAGAAAATGTTGTAGAGAAAGCAGTCATTCAGTGTGTGGTCCCAGATTTTGCTTGAAGGTTCTCAAGAAAAGGCTTCTAACTAGGGCAGTTCTTTCTGTAACCAGTGCTCAAGCTAGATATCTTCTAAACATAAGTAAGGCATTACTGCAAAATTACGACTGCTTAGTGTTCAGTGTTGACTCTTGGATTAAAAAATTTCCCTTACCTCACCTGTGGTGCATAACACAGGTAATTACAAATTTCGCTTCAAACATCTTTCAGGAACATTTTAAATTACTAGGGATCATGTATTTATCAACAGTTGTGTTTAATATTGCTCAAATATTAAGCAATATGCAGTTACAATTTTTTCTTTTTAACAGATTTTTTGTGTATTCTGTGGCAGAGGTATGGGACATTAAAATTCTCCCTAATCAGTGTTTTCCGACAAACTGTGAGAAGCACCATTCTGAGACACAACTAGTTGCGATGAAAACATGATAATAATACGGGCCTTTACTAGGGGTGCACAAATTTTCCAAAAATCAAGAAGTGACCTCAAAATTCTAGGTGACACAGTGGTGACATAAAGCAATTTCCATACATTTCCCACAAATATTAGGCACAACCATACAAAATGTCGTAGGCACGGTGACTTTGTGCCCAGGATTTGTGTGCCCCTGGCCTATACTGATTTAGTTTTAATACAAAGCAGAAGCCCATCTTCAGATAAAGCTCTTGAATCAGAAACCTGACCTTGTTAGGTTTAGTGGCCATGCCCATCATAACTGGCATAATCTTAAAATAGTGCTCAATGTTTTTCAGTATTATAGGTGTCTTAATTATCTAAGTGCATCTTTCCAGGCTCCAAGATGTTATAAATAATCTCAAAAAGGAGATATCTGAGACAGAGAAATTAACAGAAACAGAGATAGCACGGCTGACAGAGGAACTGAGCAGACTGCAACGTAATATAGCGGATATAGACAATAAAGCCGACCACTTTGCAGAAATGAATGACAGGAAGTATCAGAAAGTGTGGGAACTGAACAGAGATACAGCCAGAAAATTGCTGGATAAGGTGATAATCATTAAGTTTTCAATATATATGTTGTCATAATTATAAACTTCAGCTGTCTTTCAGGAAGGGCTATTTTCTGGTTTCAGTATTGAAAGGGGGAAAAAGCATTTTCCTATACAGAGTTTCTTCATAACTTTCTTATGTATCAGATATTGGACATCGATCGCATATTACATGAGCAGCAGTTGGGACTAGAGTGGGCCTCCCCTGATCTGTCCCTGCTGTACCAGGAAGATCTGGCATTATACCAGTCTGCCATGCAGGTTGTTGCAAATCTGTTTACCAGTGAAGGTGAGACAAAGATTGGAGTTGTTTAAATTGGGGTATTAGGAGAACTGTTTGTTATTTTACTCTGTTCTTCCTCTTATCTTCATTTTCTGCATCTTTCTGTCAGTTTGCCATAATACTGGAAGTTTATCAATAAGCCTGTAGTGCAAAATGCGTTGGACTGTTTAAGTTATGGAACCAAACCACAAGAATGTGGAATCTACCAGCATGTATAAAACATCTTGTTCTGTCTGTAAGGGATTTATACTGGTATTTGCCAGTGGAGGCTTCTGCTTTTACTGCAAGCAGTGTAGTGCTCTTTGCTTCATTCTTCTACAAGCATGACACATGTTCACCAGTGCTCATATTATTCCACACATTACAGCCTTCAGGTCCTATGTTCTTATTTAGAAAAATAATACAAATTTTGTTGGTTTATTTAAGATGCTCAAGTCAAAAACAGTGAATCACAGTCAGCTGTTTGTCCAGCAACGAAAGAAGAGGTGGAAAAGTTGAATGCAAGGGGTATGTCACTGCCAAACATCTTGAAATTGGTGGCTGAAAATTCTGATTTCCTTGCTGAACAACAACTTAAGGAGCTACTTGGACCACACATTGACAAGGAGAAGATGCTTGTAAAAATGGATAGAGTTTTTACTGTAAGTAACAGACCACATTTCCAATTTTACTTTGCTTTCCCTTTTAAGTCTTTGTTATAAAAAATATTGAAGGTAATAATGGAAAAGGGTACAGTAGAACCCCGATTTAATGTTCCCACATTTAGTGAAATCCCGGATTTAGTGATGATTTTTTCATGTCCCAACAATAGCTCCATATAAACCTCCAGTTAATGAAAACCTCGATTTAGTGAAATATATTCTAACCCCCCAGCAATTCATTAAATAGGGGTTTTACTGATTTACCTCTATACAAAACTTCCACTAATAACAATAAATAATGATTGAGAAGTGGTAATTACAGCCTTAAAATGTTTACCATGATAGTGCAATTCCATATAACCTACAACAATTTATTCACTATGAAAATATCTTTATATCCTGAAATTGCTTCCTTTTATACAGGTCAAAGTATGAAGACAATTTGTGCAGTACCACAACTATGGTAGCTTTTCAAACTGGGACTGATATCAAGCAAGTCTACTAATAAGGTTTCATGGAAGTTGTGAACAACAGGGATCTGTTTCAGGTTCTAGGAGTACGGAATGAAGCAGAGATACTGATGTTGAAGAAATGCTTCCTACCATATGCACAGTGCTGTGTATGTACCACTCTACAGGAAGAGAAGCTCACCACCATGCTCAAAGACTCACGTGATTTCCTTGACAGGTGTGTGGTCATTTGTACTTTATGTAATTGAAGAATCGTCATTTATTTTCTTCTAAGGATACATATTTATCACACATTTTGTGGACATGAGAAATACAAATGTGAGTACACATGTTGTATGTTGTAAATATTATTTAATACAGTGTAGATATGGATTTATGTAAACATATGAAAAATGTTTGTATGTAATGGAACCCCATTTAAAGTCAGCTACTTTGTTCCAGATTTTTCAGTCTAGGAAACTAGAAAGAACTGTAAATTAGTGATTACACTGTTTAGTAATCCATTTCTTTGCATATTTTCCATTAGTACAGATTTTGACTATATTCGATTTATGTGGCATTACCTCAAATTTATGTGCCATTGCCTTGTTTGTAACAAATGACATGTAAACTGTATATCATATATAATGTTTAGGTCTGTTTTTTTTTACATATATCAAAGTAAGTTTCAATGACTAGTTTCACTGATTTAGTGGTTCATTAGTTGTTAAATGAAACACAGCTTTAACACTACCACTGTGTTCAAAATGTACCGTAACAACACTTGCATACATTCTCAAGACCCAATATCATACATCATGTCTTAATTGTACATTAATTGGCACTGGTGTTGCATCTGTCTCACAAGTTTGCATGGCCATGATGTTGGTAGTATTAACAGTACAGCAGTGGAGTGACATCCTGTAGTATGATAGTCACACCAATCTTTATAAAAGCTATCACCTAATCAGGCCGATCCCGGTGGCTGCATGGTCTAAGGCGTAGGTCTGCGGCTGCTGACTTGCTGGAATTGCGGGTTCGAATTTCGCCGGGGGCAGGGCTGTCTGCCTGTTGTGAGTGTTGTGTGTTGTCAGGTAGAGGTCTCTGCGATGGACCGATCCCTCGTCCAGAGGAGTCCTATTGTGTGTGTGTGTGTGTGTGTGTCACTGAGTGTGATCAAGTGCAACAATTACCCTCTACACCTACACCTACACCTACAGTGGGTAGGTAGAAGAGGCAAGACTAAAAAAAAATCAACTATTCAGAAATTTATTGGGAGGGAAAGACATAGATGGACACATACATATGATGATGCCATAAGCCTATGTTTGTTTTATAAAATAAGGAAAATATGTTAAAACGTGATTCACCATGATATCTCTGTAATGTGTTAACAGTAAATCGTCAGCTGGAGACACGGAAACTGCAGAGGCCGGCTTGGTGCTGACTATGGACATCAAGTCTGATGTGGATGCTGCAGAAGAGGTGCAGCACCTTGAAGACAAGGACATCACAGCCAGTGAGACCAATTCTACACCTGTCAGATCCTTTACTGATATTAAAGGTAGCATCACTATCAGTGCTCAGCCTTTTCCCTTCCTGATACTTCTTTACTGAATGAATAGATGTCATAAATGTTACAAAATAATTTTTTACATACTTTGATTTATATATTTTAATAAAAAAACAGTCTTGGATAAGTAAACTGAAGTAAAAAATTTGTACCCTTTCATGAAAGAAGGGTTTTATTATTAGGAAATTACAGATTTCTTCTTCTCTTCATAATGGATTTCAACGTACATTTTAACATTCTGTATGTCCATTCATTCACATGCTCCATTAATGTGCTTTCTTTCACCAACTGCATAATGGAGAGGCCACATCTTCCTGTCTGCATGTCTTATCTCTGAAAATAATTTGTGGATTTTGTTTGAATTTGTCACTGGGTGTCCATACTGAAATTTACACAAATTTAATTTCTGTGTATACTGCTTAGTTAACCATCTTTACACAAAGCCTGAAGTACAGTTGTCAAATTTCTCAAAACATATTAAGTCTTACAAAAGATCAATGCACGTTGCAGATGTGTAATTTAGATCCTGTATAATAGACCTGTTACTTTCTTCTGAAGTTTTTATATGGTGCATGTAATAAAACACAAAAGTAATCTCTAATTCTGTGAAATGTGATATCACTAGCGTGATTAGCTTTGTAATAAAAGATTGGTGCTGCAATAAGTGAACAGTGAAGCCAGTGTGGTACACAAAACAGTACAGAATATATACACCCACATGCACACAGAATGTTCCAAAAATGAGTGTTCCTTTCAAAACTGTACTGTAAATAACTTCATCTGTCAAAATATCTCTTGCAGATTTTCCTACTTAAATTCCATGTATGTCGTATCTTTACATTGAACAGGATTTTGGCAGGATTGGTAAGGAATTTTGGACTTAAAATGTTCCTGCAGTATACCATTAGAAGGAACACAGTAATTTATTAATTTTTGGAAAACTCTGTGTGTGCGCGCGTGCGTGTGCGTGCGTGTGCATGTGTCTGTAAACAGCTTTTAATATCTTTGGTTTGTTGTGACTGCATAAACATTTTCAATGAATTTGATTATCATTTGAATATGTGTATGTTACATACAAATCGCAGACCTGTAAGCACACTCCAAACTGGAGAGGTGGGCTCAAAACTAGATTTCTGTTATATTCTATAAACATTTCGCTACAGTGAAGTGAAAAACAGCAATTTGAATATTCCTTTATATCTTCCATTATGTGGAGCAACCATGTCTGAAAATGTCCCTGCAGCAATTTCTGTAACATTAATTAACATGCAGAAGTCACTTTTGTTAAACACGTGTCCTGGGCATTTGTGTATCTAACTCACATAGGGAGGTTCCTACATGGGCATCAGCTATTGTCATTGGGTTTTCCTTACTTCTTTTAGGCAAATGCCTGGAGATTCTATTAAGTAAATCATGAGCACTTTGTCCCACATTCCTTCAGATTTACCATTCATACCATTCAAACTAACACTCTTTGCTGATGATACTAGCATTTTAATAACTGGTAAAGACATACAGGATCTAACTTTAAATTTGGATAAAATTAATAAAAGTATCTTACCCTGGTTTTACAATAACAGATTGATTATAAATAAAGATAAATCATTGGCATTAGGCTTTCATCACAAATTATATAAACATATAGTATTTCCTGACGTAATATTGAAAGATAGACAAATTACTTACATATCCAAAACTAAATTTTTGGGAGTCTGTCTAGACCATAATCTAAATTGGGATTTTCACGTGGGAAAATTAGTAATTAAACTAAGTAAACTTTGTTTTGCAATAAAAAGAATCAAGTCATTTGTAAATAAAAATGTTGTTAAAACCATGTATTTTGCATATATGCATTCATCTTTGAAGTACGGTATTTTATTCTGGGGAAACGTTAGAAATCTTAAGAAAGTTTTTAAACTACAAAAAGGGCAATAAGATTAATGGCTAATATTTCAAGCACCACAAGTTGCAAACCATATTTAAAAAAATTAAAGATTATAACATTGCCTTGTATATATATCTATGAAATTCTTCTATACATTAAAATGTCCTTAAGTAAATTCAAAACTAATTCTATGTTTCATTCGCATGATACAAGGACTAAGATTTATTCATTACAAGCCACAATACCAAATTATTCGAACAGAGTATTGCTTACAACGGTGTGCTTGTTTATAACAAACTACCTAGCGAAATTAAAAGTATTAAGTCCATAATAAAATTCAAGAAGATACTTAGAAACTTCCTACTTGAAAAGAGTTTTTATTTGGTGGAAGAATTTATGACAGTTGACTCCTAATTTGTAGGAACTGGGTTAAATTGTAATTGCCAGTGCTTTCTTTTGTGTACTATGTTAATCAGTGTCTTGTGTGGTCCTGTACGTGTATGTAATTATATCAGATTTACGTGTTTGTTTGCTTTTACTGTAATTCTTATACTGTTTACTGTAACTACTCTCTGGACATGTCCAATATCATTCTATAATGATTTATGGATGAAATGCAATACAATAGAATACCATTTTTCATGTATTGCTACATAACATCAGTAGGTGATACATTATGTTAAAATAACAACAAAATAAACAAATTTACATTTTTGTATTCATGAACACTTTCTAATACCAGTAGGATATTTTGCTACTTATGGTGCATGGCATGCACTTTTTCAGCTAAACTGCATGGCAAGCCAATTTGTTCTGATATGCACCCACTTCTCATCGATCCTGCACATGTATTGAAAGGGCTTCAAGACTTTGTCACCAAATTTGCTCCAGAAAAATACAGGTCAGTAGATGCCATAGTTGTGTTTCTCTGTGTAAGTTCAACACTTCTTACGTCATAAAGAGGGCATGTACCACTCCAGAAATATTCGTGTGTGTGGGTGTGTGTGTGCACATGCGTGCGCCTGCGTGTGTGCGTCTGCGTGTGTGCGTCTTTTAAGGTCACTACTCATAGGGATTTTGAACTGGGGGTAGAAGGACCAAATATCTTTCCAACATATGTACAGTTCAGTACTGAGAATGTTAGATCATGTCATCAAATTCAGGTTACTTCCAGTGACTCTGAGAAGTGAAAATACTGTTGTTGGTTTTAAAAGCCTAAAATAGTGAGAGAAAACTGGTTCTGTATCATGTAGCACAAAATGTGACAATTCTGGTTGACTCCAGATGTTTAATTTTGTATCATACTTCAGTATGAGTTCTTAACATCGTCTTGCATGAAAACTTGCGCTAGAATCGTGCAGGTGACACAGACATACTGACAGAAACAGGGAAGCAATTGCATGCTCTGCAGCTTGTTGTAAAATACAAATGAATGTGGACAATATTTAGGAATTATTGGAATTCTATTCAATTATTCAGTATTACCCAAAATCTGTAGCTATATCAGGGTTCAAAATTGTATCCATGTATTTCTGAATTGTAGGTTATTGTTCTGTACTTCAGCAGGTCTCACAAAAAACTATAAATTTATTTTACAGACTTCTTCAAGATGTTAGACTTCCAGTATTCTTACTTTTTTCAGACCTCACAGAAATATGATGCCTAGTTTGTCCATGAAGCACAGCAAAGTGTCCCGCATCATCTCAACAGAAGATGTCACTACCTTCTGGAAAAGATTCCGTGAGATATTCTCTCCACAGCAAGAGAAGCTGTGGGATGGCCTGTTAACAGGGCTGCAGAGATACCACCGTGTTTTGGAAGGTATGACCGGAAAAATCTTTTTAATACAGGAATTAAAATATAATATATAAATTCATGTTTTTCAAGCTGGTAGTCATGGGCATCATCTGGTTCATTGTCTTGCTTATGCTGTTGCACAAAATTGAAATTGTGAAAAAAATATACCTTTGACAAAGATAATTGTACTAATGAAAATCTTACAATTTGCTGCTTTTATTGACAGTGGAAGCATTGTAAAGTATTAACTGTTATCATAATGTAATGTAACACAACGTATGACAGTTATTGAATTAAATGCTTGGTCTACGTACAAACACTGAAATTGTAAGTAAATGTCTGATTTTCAGTAGTAACTGGGTGCTGGAAAAAAAAGTTGTAAATATTGCCTAATGATTGTTTACCTGATGATTCATACTATATCACATCTGGAGAGTCCAGGAATTATTTCCCTCATTTTCATAATTTAATGGAAACAAATAATATATTTTTATTTCAGTTACAAAGATTCTGGAATTAAAGTATTGAATTATAATACACCAAGGCCTTATTTTACACCCATTTGTTTCATGCCTTTTTTCTTTAACGTCTGTTGCCAGTTTACACTTCTTAATTTGTGCTCTGTCATTTTCGGTTTAACGCCCTTTGTCTGGTTTATGTGCCTTTATTTAAGCCTTTTTTCTTATGGGAATATCATTCTCACTTACACCTTTTTTATTTATGCCCACTTTTTCAGGAATGTGACTAGGGTGTACAATCAGGACCTGCGTATTTGCAGATATTTAATTAGAAGTTTAGTCTGGTCTTAAGCAGGATTCTGGGATTGAACAGTAGCCAGGCAGGGATGTACACAGTCATTTGAAACATTTAGGCACAGCTTATGATGCAGTGAGTAAATTATATAACAAGAAAATAAAATTTCAATGCTCTCCTACTTAGAAAGTCTTTGTGTTCGTATGGCAGCAACTGTCATCCTGGCGATTTAGTTCCTCTGGGAAATTATGCTGTGCTACTGGTAATAATTTTTCTTGGATATTTAAACACTGCAGAAGATGAAAACTCCTGAAACATCAAAATCTGATTACTCAGTGATGCAGCATCTTATCCCAGAAGAAGAGAATCCTCAGCTACACCGCAGCAAAAACCTTAAAACTCGCTGTATTATAGTGTATTATGTGTCTATTTTAATGCTCTAGCAGGTATTACACTGCATCTTTCACAATTCTTCCCTCTTTCAGACCGCCATATATTGAATGTGGAAACGGAAAAACTCAGACAGCAGAACACTGAGCTTAGACGGCTTTTACGTTTTTACATTGAGAACCCTGTAAGTAAGGAAGTTTCGGAATTAATTGGTAAGGCTGAAAGTTAAGTTCTGTACCCTTGATTTCAGGCTTCCGCCGCGATGTTGATGTAATCTGTGGTCTTTTGGGTGATTACACGGCGTCGTGTGGTAATTATTTACCGACGTTTCGGGACAACGTGTCGGTCCCATCTTCACGGGTCGAGATCCAAGAAGGAAAGACAGCTGCTGCCAAGGAGACTTGGCAGCAGTTTTCCAACATTTATTTCTTATTCACTCTCTGTATTCATTAAATAATTCTGCACCTGGAATTGGGACTGACATCTACAAGCCATTTGTAGAGATAAAGATGTTAGAGTTATTAGGCTGATTAACAGAATGCATAGTCCTTGCATTACAGCTGGTAACGAAATGAGGAGATGTAATATTGAAAAAATAGTTGTGGCCGTTTTTGTGTGAAGGTATTGTTGCATTTCCTTATACAGCAGAGCATGGCCAGCAGTGGCCCAAAATCTAGTTTACTTGAACATTACATGCAAGCATATGCTGGAATATAGCTAAAGATTTTATAAAATCGTATGCACTATTAATAAAATGTTGATGAATATAATAGCAAAAAATGATGAGTTAGACATGTTTGATAAATGACTAATCAGAGTCCGTGCAAAAAGACCGATGCCTACATTATTAAAACATAAGCGTGTGCAGCACGTTTCATTAATTTTACTTTCGTTTCTTCTAAGGTGAATACTTATAAAGGACATTATTTTTATTCACCAAAATACTAATGAAACTAAAACTTAACTATTGGTGCTTTTTGCATAATACAATAATTCATACTTTAAAACTAAAAGAATGCATAATGCAATTAAATTAAAAGGCATAGCCACTTTTTCTGGACATTAGGGTGTGCCTGGGCACACTTGGCACACCTCGTATGCATGCTTGTGTTTCGAATATACATGTTAGCCAAAGATTTTAATTAAACATCTCATTGCTCAATCATCAGTTGGTACATAATATGTCCTTGCTGTACACTTTTAACACTTGGGAATGCAGAAATATAAGTATTTATAATGTTCCAACCTTCCTAATTCATATATGGTGTCTTATTGTAGGCCTATATTATCAAGAAATAAAAAAATGTCAAGCTTTACTTCATAATAAATTCAAAATACAAACAACAAACATTTTTGTTTCAGTATACTAGTATAATAATTGAGACCTACCAAATGTAAAACTACTATCTTTACTGTCAAAGAAAAAATGAAAATGATCAATGTTACTCAACATTTTAATTTCTGAGACTGTTCGTTATTAATAGCTTTTAATGCTTTCTTTAATAATAACATTTCAATAGTACACTTCTTTTACAAGGAACCGGAGTAGTGTAATCAGTATAGCGACTAGGTTATGGGCTGGACGGTCGAGGGTTTGAATCCTGGTACAGGCAAGAGATTTCTGTCTTGTCCAAAATGACCAGATCGGCTCTGGGGCCCACACAGCCTCTTATTCAATGGGCACCGGGTAGTGCCGAGGTTAAGAATGAATGGAGCTCGACCTGTACTCCACCTTCGTGGCTTGGACAGGGAAATCTTTAGTTTAGTTACTGAAGACGTTGTTTCATGCTATGTATTTGCATCTTATTGCAATGTAAAGCTGAATAGTTTCACACAGAATTAAAAATATTAAAAATCTGGATACTATAGAATAAAAAATTTTACTCTGTTGTTACTGATTTTGATAGTAACTTTATTCCATATGTTGTTGAATTGTTGGTTGCAATAGTTTGTAGCTTTTATTACTCATGTGTGTATTGATTAGGGTTTAGCCAAGCACACTTAATCTTGTGGCAGTCATTTACAAAGTTTATTTGGATTATACCATGAATTTCAAATCCTCTCTAAATATGTGGGTCTTAAGTGCAGATATTTTTTTCTTTAACCTGTGTGAATGCTGTGTGTTCTTTTCTAACATTACAAATGTCTTTATTCTTTAGAAAGATGAATCCACGTTTTTGTCACCACAAGAACGCTTGCCACCCATCTCAGGAAACTGTGTGCAGAGGACAGGTAAACTTAAGTTTGCAAAAACAACTACAAATTTTGGCAGGAAATCTACATACTAAGGAGAGCCAGCATGTGAATCTGTTATGTTCACTGCTAAATAAGTTTGATATACGGGTGTACAAATTTGTGGCATGCACTAGTCAAAATAAAGAGAAATAAATTATAATATAATTATTCATTTTTGTCCTATGTTACCCTCCTCTTAACATACATGAAAATGTACCCACAAAACTATTACAGTTAAAGTAGTAGGAAATAAGAGAAATATACCTGATAAGGAAAATATATGTAAATAAGACGGTAGCTGAAGTAAGTGTGTCTTACATGTTCATCCTGACTTGGTCCAGCCACTATTTATCATCCTTTCTACAGGCCCCACATTTTGGTTCCCATTATTATGTGGATGCTAAGTAGCCTAGTAAAGTGGTCTCTGAAGCCATTTTTTGAACTGCTTGAAAAATCGAGACAGTCTTCGTACATCACTTAATGATTTTTGTGTCTGTTATTCATTAACTGTAAAGGTATGCTGTCTAATTTTACAATAATATACATTGAGGGTAAAGGAATTATTTGTATTAATCTGCTACCAGGGGCATTTTAAAGAAAATAAACATTTATTGCAAAATGTCACCTTTTGGTCTGAAAAATTTAGTAATTTTATCTTTACACATTAGTAAAAATGAATAAAAAGTGTCTCAGCAATGGTTGGAGATAAAGCACATCACAACACTGTTGGACCATATGGACTGGGAAGGAGGAATCAGAGAGGTCAAATGCTTATTGACTTCTATGAAAGAAATGGACTGGTGATAACAAACACATGGTTCAAAAAACCTAAAAGAAGATTGTACACCTGGAAATCACCAGGGGATAGGAGTCAATTTTAATTGGACTATGTACTGGTGAAACAGCGATTCAGGAACAGTGTGAAGGATGTGCAGACACTGCCTGGAGCAGATATTGACTCTGACCGCAATTTACTGGTTGCAACAATCTGCACCAGATTGAAGAAAATCATAAGGTTCCAAAAGCGAAAATCAAGATGGGATTTGGAGAAGCTATATGCTCAATGACAGGAAGTATATGATAATAAATAATAATTCTTGGCTCAACAGCCCTGTATGGGCCTGGGCCTCCTCTTGCCTTCTCTTGTCGAGGTTACTAAGTCATGCGCATTCATGGCAGCTGGTGACCGGCCAGCTAGCCGCGCTTAGTGTTCTATCGATCCTGATGTGCACGCCAGAGCCATCTGGCAGGCAGTCAGGAGACTTGGATGAGAAATGGAGGCAATTTGGCTTACGCAACATTTTTATTCATGCCCGTAAGGTTCTTTTACATGCCGTAAATCTACGACATGGGACCGACGGCTTTACTTCCCCTCCGAAGGAAGTGGTGCTCCGGATTTTTATCATCCTTAAAAATCCATCGACCTCGGTCGGGATCGAACCCGCGAACCTTGGGTCCAGTGGCGAGCACGCTAACCACTAGTCCACCGAGGTCGACAGGAAGTATATGATAGTCTAGAAGAAAAACTTGGTGCAATCAAACGTGAAAGTGGGAATGTGGAAGTGCAGTGGAACAATATGAAGATGTGTGTTAGATACTATGAGTGATTTGGTTGGAAAAGTCGAGAGGAGAGCAAGAAAGCCATGGATTACACATGAGATGATCAGTAAAATGGATGAACGAAGAAATGGAAAAATGTCAGCAATGAAGAAGGAAGGAAGAACTACAGAAGACTGAGGAACAAATTGAAAAGAGCCATGGGCAACGCCAAGAAGGAATATCTGGAGAGCATATGCAACGAGATCATAGAATTTCAAAGAACAGGACGTTATGATCTAATGAACATGAAGACCTAGGAACTAGGTTGGAACAAAAACCATGGGATTCAAAACATTGGCATCGAAGACTCTCAAGGGAATATAATAATAGACCAGAGACGAGTACTGCAAATTTGGGAGAATTATATTACAGAGCTCTACAATCGAGCTAATCGACCAGACCACCTAGAAGTTGAACCTGAAGCTGAAGTAGATGAAGACAAGAAAGGCCCTTATATTTTGCATAGTGAAGGCGAAAAAACTATCAAGGAGATGAGGGATAAGAAGGCTACAGGAGATGACGATGTACCTGGGGATGTACTCAAATTGTTGGGAGAAGATGGTCTCAAACTAATGACACAGCTGATCAACAACATATATGTAACTGGGGATTGGCCCAGAGATTTCATTGAAGTTACAATGATGCCTTAAAGAAAAAGCCCAAAGCTACAAAATGCAGCAACCATCGCACAATCAGCACCATTGCACATGCAGCAAAGATAGTAGCAAGGGTACTTAGAAGAAGGATTGAAAGGAAGACTGAGGATGTGCTTGGAGAAGATCAGTTTGGATTTAGAAGAGGTAAAGAAACTAGGGATGCAATTGGGATGCTGAGAATGATATCAGAACGAACCTTGGACATAAATGACGTAGTGTGTGCTTGCTTCATAGACTGGCAGAAGGCATTTGACTGTGTCAACTGGACCAACTTAATGCAGATCCTTAAGGGAATTCAGATAGACTGGCGCAAAAGAAGATTGATCAGCAAATTGTACATGGAACAGAGTGTCAAAATGCGACTGGACCAAGGGGAGACGAGGAGTGTGAAGATTGGAAGAGAGATTGGTCCAGTGATTGAGACTAGCTTAATCAAAAGGACCCATCTGAGTAGGATTCCCCTCCTGATGACGAAAGAAGATCCATCTTTCGAAACGTCGAGGTTTTATACTTTATATTCTTATATATTTTATGATTTTATAATTTTATAATTAAACCAGGATGATGGACATAGTCCAATAGACAGTTGGTGCTCAGAATGGTATACCATCGTCAAAACATTATGGAATTTATTGGAAGAGGAGTTAGACAAAGTTGCTGATTGTTGCCGATTCTGTTCAACTTATACAGCGAGTACCTTACCAAGGAAGCTCTTGAAGGGTTTGGAGACTTCAAAATAGGAGGACAAGTAATTTGCACTGTGAAATATGCAGATGACCTCATGCTACTGGCTAGGGAAGAAAAGGTGCTACAGGGCATGATTGATAGACTAATTGAAATTGGAAGAAGCTATGGAATGGAAATGAATGTGGAAAAAACTAAGGTAATGAGAATCTCAAGGCAACCATCCCAATAAAAATTATGATAGATCAAAAGCAATTGGAGAATGTGGAATATTTAAATTATTTGGGTAGTATGATAACAAATGATGCAAGGTGTACACATGAAATTAAATCCAGAATTGCCATGGCAAAAGCAGCATTCAACAAGAAGAAGACTCTTTTCACCAGCAAACTGGACTTAAATTTAAGGAAGAAACCAGTAAAGTGCTACATTTGGAGCATAGCTTTGTATGGTGCTGAAACGTGGACACTTCGGAAAGTAGATCAGAAATACCTGGAAAGCTTTGAAACGTGGTGCTGGAGAAGAATGGAGATCAGTTGGACTGATTGTGTGAGAAATGAAGAAGTATTACACAGAGTCAAGGAGGAGAGGAATATCCTACATGCAATAAAAAAGAAGGAAGGATAACTGGATTGGTCACATCTTGCGTAGAAACTGCCTTCTAAAACACGCGATTGAAGGAAAGTTAGAAGGAAGGATAGAAATGACGGAAAGACGAGGAAGAAGGCGTAAGCAGCTACTGGGTGACCTTAAGGAAAAGAGAAGATACTGGAATTTGTAAGAGGAAGCACTAGATCGCACCCAGTGGAGAACTCGCTTTGGAAGAGGCTACGGACCTGTCATAAGACAGACTACAGAATGAATGCAATGACATATTCTGGAAGTCTCAGATTTATTTCCTGACAATATTGTGTTATTTTACGATTTTTCTCATTGTACAACTCCATTCTACTTACTTAGAACATCATAATTTGTACTCACACTTCCATTTAAGGCTATAAAACATATGCTGTTGTGGAAGCTTTAGTAAACTCACTAGGAACAATCATGTTGCGCTAACTACTGCAGGAGGAGGTTAAGCCCTTTTTTATCGGTTCATCAATGTAACCATTTCAACCCAGTTATCCCGCCTTCCGCATAGATGACACTATGATTGTGTATATCGAATATAAGTCTCGACAGTGGGAGTTCAGTACGCGGTGTATGTTCGGTGTGGTGCACCATCTACTGGTAAAAATCGAACATTGTGAAATTCTATTAAGTAATCATTGTTGTGTTAGAACGATTTTTGTTTTGAGAGGTTTGGTGTAAGTGTTTGCTCAATTTGTTGGTAAGTGTTTTTTTCTGAATATCGTAAATATTACGTTTTTGGTTTTGCTGAAATGTTGTAATACATTTGGACGCTGTAATTACTCTGTATTCAGTGAATTACAGGGAGAATCGTGTAGCCGGTTGCAGATGGCTGGCAATGACAAGATGTGCACTTACCAACAACTTTAATCAATAATCATTATCACTACATTAAATGTATCCTACATAACCTTTAAATAGACGTTGTTGGGAATTTGCTTTGAAAGTAATGAACCTCGTATATCCATTGTTGTTTTTATGCTTGAACTCAGATTGTTCATTCAAAAATTGTGACGGCTTAAACTCAGCGTTCGAAATTTGAGTATGTACACAGACTTGCTAAATTAAGCGATACAAATCAATACGGTTAGACGGTAAAGTTCGGTGATGGCACAGATGCGGTGTTGCGAAGTGCTGAAACTATCTTGCTTTATTGCACTATGTGTGAGAAGATATCAGGTACGGAACAGCACGCCAGGGAGTTGCGAGAAATTGGAGGTAAATTTCTACGTATTTTAGACGTCTGCGCTAGATAGAGGTGATTGGTCACGTTAACGTTGCTACCGTCATATAGGGAAAGGAGCCCCAGGTGCTGTTAGCATTAGTCTGAATACTGTGACATAAAAGAAAAATTATTCCCATACTAGGAGTCGAACCACGAACCCACAGACTCAAAGCTGGCCAGCATATTGACTGAGTTATTTCATCACATTCGGTATTTTAAATCAAATTTATTACTTGTTCTCACAGTATTTAATAATGCTCTGTAAGTGCCATTGATACATTGCCAACAGACAGCTTTATTGATAATGTAAGTCTTGCAAGGTTGAGAATTTGAGAAATTAAGACATATCAGAATTTGGCGTTTAGTGAGGGATTATTTACAATGCTGGTAACATAGGACTAAGGCCATGTTAAATAGGGCTTTTGAAACCACAGCATGGTATATGCGTTGGTTATGGATTGAGGATGTGGTTGCCTCCAGATATGGGAAGTGACTGTGAATACACTGATTGAGTGAGAATACACACTCATGGATAGCCAAGAAGGGCACTGGGCAGGAGAGCAACTAGAAAATTGGTGTGTTACAAAATGTTTTTGACAGATTCTTTTGAATGACTGAAGCAGTTGCATCTTTGTAGGTCAGGTTTACTGAAATCAGTGGAAAGAGAATTAGCGAAGTGTAGGTTGCATTTGTTGGGGGAGTATGAGAGATAAGGTGCGACAAGAGTGGCACTGAACCGGCAGATGATTATATGATTTCATATGGAAATGGGGATTAAAATCATTGGTTCAGGGCAGGATATTTTGCACATGAGGGAATAATATCAACATTTAAAAGAGCAGAGTTTGTTAGTGGTAGGAATTTGTGTATAATATGTAGAGGTTGCTCGTGTAACATATTCAGAATGCACATGACCCAACTGAAGATAAAAGTGATTATACAGATGACAGCTTGTGTGAAGAACTAGAGCACATATGTATCAGTTTCCAAGGTACCACTTGAATAGGAGATTTCAATTGAAAAGTAGGGAGAGAAGATATTTTTGAACCATCCATTAGGAGTGATAATGTAAATAGAACTGATAATGATAATGGAATTAGCATGTCAGATACTAAATTGTTTGTCAAGAATACAGTGCTACCACATTGTAACATTCATATGTATACTTGGACTTCTTCAAATGGACTGGTTGTGCCATTCAGTTGTACTTCATATCTGACCTTTCAGAGGAGCTATGACACCAGTATCAAAAGTTTGATATGGAAAGACTTGATCTCAAGAAGTTAAATGATGTAAAAGTTAAAGAACAGTATCAGATTAAAATCTGAAACAGGTTCACACCTGCAGGAAACTTGGATGCTAATGTGGACATCAACAGGGCTTGACAAGTGTTAGAGACGATATCAAAATTTCACCCAAGAGAGTGTAGGTCTTATTACAGATTAAGGCAGCATAAACAACAGTTTGAGGAGATATATATCTTCACAGTTATTAGATTTTTAGAAGAAAGCTGAATTGCACTGGTTACAGGATCCAACCAAATGAATGGAGATATGTATTCTAAAAAAAGTAAGACTTGAAAGCAGTATACTTTGGGGGGGGGGGGGGGGGGCAAGGATACGGGAGTCTTTGAAGCATACAATTAATGATCTTGAAAGAGGCACTGTGAACAAAAATATTAGAGACTTATACAGGGACAGCTGAATTTAAATATGGTTACCAACCTAGAACTAACTTGGTACAGGATTAGAAGGTGTGAATTGCCACAGTATTTTGAATAGGTGGAAGGATCAGTTCTGTCAGCTGTTGAACATGCATGGGTTTGAACTATGTTAGGTAGGGTGAAATACCCACAGTTGAGCCCTTACTGCATGAGCCAGGCCCTTTGATGTTGACATTGCTGTTGGAAAGTTGGAAAGGTATTACTTGCTGGGACTTTATTAAATTGCAGCTGAATTGGTCTATACAGGAAGTAAAACATTGTATTTTGAAGTCCATAACTTATTAATTCCATGTGGAATAAAGAAGATTTTCCTCAGCAGTTGAAGGAATATTTTTGTACATATTTATAATAAGGAAATAAAACTGACTGTAATAATTATTGAGGCATTATCACTGTCATCAATTACATACGAAATTTTAACCACCATTCTTCTCTGAAGGTTAACTCCATACATAGGCAAGATTATTATGTAATTTGTATTATGTAAGTGTGGACTTAGCATAAGTTATCACAGATCAGCTACTGATCAGGTATTCTGTATTCATCACATAGTGGAGAAAAGTTGGAGTGTATTGCCAATTTGTAGATTTTAAGAGAGTTTGTGACGGAGATAGGGGGGAAGTTTTGTACAGTATTTGCATGAAACTAGTTAGACTAATGGTCATATAGGTAAACATTTGCCTAATACATGTCATATTCAGAATGGTCTGAAACAGACAAATGCTTTACTGCTGTTGCTTTTCAACTTCATCTTGAATGCACCATTAGGAAGCTCAAGGAAATCAGGAGGGATTCAGTGAATGTGACATATCTGCTTCTGGTGTATGCTGGCGATAGTTTACTGAGCAGAAATGTGTGTGTCAAAAAGAAGGATGCAGTTGTAGTAGTAGATAGTAGGGAAGTTGCTCTGGAAGTAAATTGCATAAAACCACATGTATGTTCTTGTCTTGTCTACAGAATAGAGGACAAAGTCATAACATAAGGATAGTCAATACATTTTTTGGAAATGTGATGAAGTTCAGATATTTGGCAATAATGTTAGCATATCAAAGTAACTGCATTGGTGAATATTAAGAGCAGATTAAATTCAGGGAATGCCTGCTACCATTCAATTCAGAATCTTTGCTTTCACTTGTGTGGTCTAGAAATATCTTGATTGAAGTATGACTATAATTTTACTTGTTTTGTATAGGTGTGAAACCTGCTGTTTCACATTGAGGGGGAACATAATCTGAGGGCGCGATTTGAGGTTTGCACACTGGTTACTGCCAAGATTGCTGTGCTCTGGAGTGTGCCACCATGTGGCCTGGTAGAAGTATACAGGCATTTCAGATGCTATTGCTGTCTCCATCAACAGGGCAGATGATGATGGCAGCAATAGGATCTGCTAAAGCATCAGTATATTCTACTGGACTATGTGGTGTCATATCCTGGAAGCAAGCAGTCTTCATAAACTGAGGGTGTTTGAGAACCAGGTGCTGAGGGGAATATTTGGACCAAAGAGGGAGAAAGTAACAGGAAGGTAAAAACAGTAAAGCAATCCCATTACAGGCCTGGACAGGCCCTTAGGGTTCCAGGAGGTTAAGGCTGCCAGATTTCTAGACAATTGGCACATGAAGGTGGTAAGGTTGTCAGCCCTACACACTGGCCGCCTTTACACCCCAGGAAATATTCCTGGTACTCATTTCTGTTAGAGGCTGAGTCGACCTCAGGACCATAGTGCGACCGAAAGGATTATGTCAATGAAAAATTCCAATGACACCATCGGGAATCGAACCCACGACCTTCCGGCTTGTAGCGCAGTGCCTCAACCAACTGTGCCACCGTGTATCCCGAAAGTAACAGGAGGGTGGATAAAATTTCATAATGAAGAATCCAGATATTATTAGGATTATAAAATGAAGGCAATGGGTTGGGCATGTAGCACACATGGAAAAGAAGAGAAATGTGTACAGAGGTATGGTCAGAAAATCTGAAGGAAGGAGGCCACTTGGAACACCAAGGCATATGTGGGGGAATAATATTAAAATGTGTTTTTATAGAAAAAGGGTAGGATGGTGTACGCTGGATTTATTTGGCTCAGAGTAAGGACCAATAGAGGGTGTGCACTACTGTCAGTAATGTGGCAGTGGTTCTTGCAATTTGAGATAAATATCTAGAAGGTTCCTGGCATGTAAGTTTATGCACAAATTGGTAATTTTGTTCAAAATAAATCCACAGACTTTGATTTTAATTGTTCAGAGGGAGGATGTTCGTAGTTTTACTCCATAGGTCACGTTTCACAACCAAGTTTGTGGGGTCTGGGAGCATTTCTTTTCCTTAACATAAGTTACATAATAAATATGGAAGGTTTTGCAGTGTGTTCTGCACTGTCAGATTGTTCTGAATTGATTTGTGACGGATTGTGCACATAGCTCATGTGGGAGGAACAAAAATGCCAACAGGATTTTGGAGACAGGGAACTCCGTGGTTTTGGAGTAACATCCCTATTCACAGGGTTATAAGTTCATACCCAGGCACATCTGTTACCCAGCCTCCTGTACAACGGGTACTGGGTCATTCCCGGGGGTAAAGCGGCCGGGGTGTGGTGTTGACCACCCACCCCATCTAGCGCCAAGGTTAAAGAAAGAGTAGAGCTGTACCTTTTCTCCCCCTCTGGGCCTTCATGGCCTGTTCTAGGGTGAACTTTACCTTTTACCCAGGCACATCTGTGTGCAGATTGACGCCTTCTCTTCTACCAGTAAGTCAACATTTTGAGAATACGAATACCTGCCTTCCTGCTCCTCCCAGTTTGGAGCTAACATAAAAATGTACATTTACTCTGCCAGCTGTGAATCTTACATATGGATTTGGTCTTTATGCCTAGATGGGCAGAGGCCAGAGAGGTCATACTGAAGGCAGTAGAGAAAAACTTGTGGAAGGAAACATGAGATAATTGTGGCTCCAAGATTAATCTTCTGTCAGATGGTGTTTACTTCTCGTGCAAGGGAAGCATTATCCATTATTGCAGTTATATGTTAAAGTGGATCTTGCAGAAGTAGATTATAGCACTGTGAGATGGATGGAGCAATTTATAACCCTACATGTGGCCAGATTCTAATGAAATAAAATAAAGTCAGTCCTCATTTTATGTATGTAAGAAGTGTGCCTTACCAGAGCATTCCTTGTTAGGACATAGAGGCTGCACTTGTATGGTAATACATTTGCTTATCGGTTTAGATGCCAGGAGTTTGAGTCATATAGTGGCAAAACTGAAATGTTTCGTGGTCCTTTATCGCGAGACGGGTGATAACTGATTGTCCTCAATTTTACTGGTGTAATCACCATTCATAATCATGTTTCAGTCTTGCAGCCTGAATGTGATTGTGTAGTATCTATGTGTCTGCAACATACCTAGTAGGTCATTGGGTTCAAATATTTGCTCTCAAACTGGCTATCCTGACTAATGTTTGTCACAGTTTTTCTCGATCCCTCCAGTTAAATACTGTGGTAGTTCCTTACAGTAGGCCACATTTTTCTCCATCAGCCTTTCCAGTTCATGACTGTCCTTTCATTCAGTGTTATTCAACCTCTCTGACTGTTAAATAAGCAATAAAAGAAATGTGTTGAGCCATTTATTATGTTCAAGGTAAAAAAGAGTATTGAATGGTATGACGCATCCATGGCTCTGATATTAATATGTTTATTTTATGAGAGTTAATTGAAGCAGCAGTTGTAATGACTTCCTGATGTTCTCTGTTTTTTTGTTCTGTCATTTGGATGAGGACCAAAATTTGTGTGAAGGTTGCAAGCTTCCATACCTGTTCCTGGTATGTGGAAATAGTCGTATGTTGGCATGGAGACAAAGGCATTCTGTATTCTGTTTTTAATTGGCAGCTTAAAATAATTTGTACATGTGCTGGTGATAGTTTGCCTCTAGTATCAGAGAAACTAATGTGTGCACAAGTGGATATAATGCCCCATTAACTTCTGGTGTTCTACTCACACATCTGCTGTATAGGTGCTTGTAAAATTAGCCTGGCATAATTTTAAACCATGTCTCACCTCTCCACTGGACCATTGAATAGACTCCAGTCTCTGTATTGATAAATTGAAAACAGCTGTTGGCACTGCCCCTACATGATAACATGCCATGATGTTTACAGTATGCAATGCTAGAATTGCATTAGTGTTATATTGGATTTTCACTGATCGTGATAATGTAGTGCATTTGCTCTGTGTATATTTAGATTTGGTTAGGTTTAGTGAAACAGATTGCTAACAGTCATTGTGAGGGTTTGACTCTGACACTGATTTTAATGTTAATGTATGGAATTGTATTAAAGAGCTGTCATGCCATTTTGATCTTGTAACTTGGTCCATGTGTGTCATTTCTGTGTTACTGTGTTTAGTTGTGCCAGCCAGTTGCTAGTGGGATCGCAGCTCAGTCAGCTTTCGGCCATGAGCTTCTATGCAGCTCCAGGTTTCCAACCAGTAGCTACAGTGGTGGGGTACAGGTGAATATATAATAGTCTGGTCACAATCAGTATGTCTAAATATGGAAATTGTATATGATTTCTGTGGATCGTGATGCTGAAATTTGTATCATCCAGTCTTAATGAAAGTATAACTTACAGCTGTGTTTCTCAGAGTTTGAAGAGCTGTACTGTGATGAAGAAAAAAAAATTCTTACATTGTAATATGTATTTAAACAAATTTTCATTTGAGGTTTTTATGACAGTAAAAATTTATTCAATATTGTATTCACTGTGCATCTTGTATAAATTAAAATTGAAATTAAAACCAACTTGATGCACCCTCACTATTAAAAAACTTTAATAGTAGATTAATTAACTCTTAATTAACCCGACATGTTTCGGTCAGGTACCTGACCATCTTCAGGGGTTTACTACATTTAGTTGCGTAGTCCATATGTTAAACATACACAAGACATGATCCCACAAGGTCTCGTCGCATATAAAGTTTTCACAAATCACTAAAAATCACTAAAACTCTTTTAAAAAAACTCTTTAAAAAAAACCCCAGTCAACACCTGCAATCCTGCAATAGTTTCCCTTTTACAAAACTTATAGCTCTGTTAGACCTTGTGGGATCATGTCTTGTGTATGTTTAACATATGGACTACGCAACTAAATGTAGTAAACCCCTGAAGATGGTCAGGTACCTGACCGAAACATGTCGGGTTAATTAAGAGTTAATTAATCTACCATTAAAGTTTTTAAATAGTGAGGGTGCATTAAGTTGGTTTTAATTTCAATTTTAGTAAAAATTTAGTTTGTGGTATTTTGGATTATGACACCTGTGGGCTCGAAGGTGGTTACTAGTGTTTGTAGGAACTTGGTTGTTGCCATCTTGAAGTTAGAAGTTGAAAATGAAACTGAAGGCAGTAGGTTCCCACAAAACATTGGTAACCACGTGAGACTGTATGGTGTCATACACCAGAATACAACAAGGGGAATTTCTAATTTTGTTCTTTGCATTTAAAGAAATTTGTTCCTGTCAGCAGTCTTTATGAATAGTCGTATGTGATGCCAGTTCATTTTGTTCAAAATTCATGCTCACCAAGTGCCTGACAATTTAAGTCTTCTGTCAGTTAAAATTGTTTTCATTCATTTCCTAAAGCAAATTCCCAGTTTGAGACACCAGGTGAGAGATTAAACGTGCTTTATTTATTCTGTCATTTGATAGTAGTAGGAGCTACTTTTGCTGTTAAAGAGTACTAATTTGTGGATGGGTATGAAAAGGGAAATAAGTGAGTAATAACATTTTGTAGATGTACGCCCTTTTTCCAGTGCACAAATCCCCACATTCTAACTTAAACTCAGAATGCATATCAATGAAATAAACAAACCTACGCCTGATGAAACTAGCTTGTAGAGATTTCTGTACTGTATTTAAATCGTGGCTGTAAAGATAACTCATTTCTCCGATTTCTGACTTAACCACTTTGCATGTGCACTCATGAATCACAATGAAGTATGGGCTCAACTGGAATGATTTTCAGACCTTCTGTTGCTCTTCATACCCAGCAAGAGTAGCATTACATATCAGTACTTTTGGAGTAATGAAATGTGTCACAGAGAAGAGTGAATGCTTTCATTGTATCAGAAATTAAAATAAATTTAGGAATTTAAATTGCAGTGTATGTTTTTCTTATTTATGCTTGCATTTTTACCTAATTATTGTGTTTTGTGTTTCACAAAAAGTGTGGTAATAATATGATGTACTGTTGTTTACCATCAGGGTAAAGAGCCCTGGTTGCATGCTATACCAAAATTTGTGATTGGAAATTTTGGTATAAAATAAACGTTTTTAGGTACTCAACATTTTTAAGTTTTTGGACATGAACTTTTGGTTTTGGAGTAGAATTTCAAACTGCTGTATTGTTATTGCTTATTTAAGGTTTTTGTCACCTTTGAGTCATTACTGTGGTTCACAGATGTTGCATGATTCCACAAATATGATCACGTACCTACCAAAATAATATTCTTAAATGTGTTTTTATGTGTTTTCATTCATTTATCGGAACAGATATTTGCATTTTGTTTAACATGTCATAATACAAGCATCCATAATGTTTAACTACTATTGTTGCTGTAAGTCCGTGATTCAGGGGACTCAAGCAATGCCAAGTAGTTATATCTTCAGTCCTGCAAGAGTTATGTAGTTTGTCCATTAAGTACAGTTTTGTATTATGAGCATGTTGTTCTAATAGTTATAAGGTGTAATGCCTTTTTTTAATTATGGAATGTAAATACAGAATATAAAGAAAAATGTTTCAGGAGGGAATTACATTGATTTCACAGTGTGGATTTGCAAATTGTATCCATAATAAATAAAGGGCACAAGGCACATTAGGCCTCTGCGTAAGTTATACTCTGGTGTTAGGATTATAATTGAGATTTGAAATTTAGTTGTAGAGACATAGGCAGGAGTGAAAAAATCTTTTGGCCAGAAGTTGCAGGGGCCGGTGTACTAAATAATATATGGGAAACATTTTAGCTTCTGAAATGGAGTTTCTTTCTTGGACACCTAAGAATCTCTCCTTTTAAATGCCATACTGACTAATTAATAGGTTAATTGATAAACTACAACTCTTATGTTTAGTGTAGCACAACATAAGATGGTGGGCCAGGATAGCATAGTCAGTGTAATGACTCACTATGGGCTGGACGGTCCAGGGATTGAATCTCTGTGGGGGCAAGATTTTCTGCGCCCATCCAGACCGGCCGTGGGTCCCACCCAGCCTCCAGTACAATGGGTATCGGGGTTCCTTCCCGGGGGTAAAGTGGCTGGGGCGTGTCATTGACCACCCACTCCCATCTAGTGCCAAGGTTAAAGAAAGAGTAGAACTATACCTCTATTCCCCCTCTGGGCCTTCATGGCCTGTTCTAGAGTGAACTTTACCTCTACCTACCTTGCAGCTTATGATGTGTTGTGAGCAGTTTGTGGCCATGTTTGCCTGCATCAGATGCAGACTCTGTGAATTGGTCCTAATGAAAGTAGATATTTTGAATTAATGCTAAAATTTGAACTGAGAATATTATATTTGGATGGTTGGGCTTAATGTTAGTTGTCCCTGTACTTGAAGTTAAAATACATTTTTAAAGCCGTATTTTCAATTTTTCGTAAAAAGTATGTAAATGTAAGATAAAGTTTTTGTGCCTTATGCATTCTTTGATGGAATGAACAACTTATATATGAATCCGTTTGTGAAAATAATGAACACTTTCTAGTTCTGTGGCATGTTGTCAGGAGAATTGGGGGCTCTAGGCAATGGCATTCAGGAAGCTGTATGGTAAGGAAGCTGGTTGAGATGCTGGCACCATTATAGGGCTACTGTGTATGCTTGACCTATATTGTCCTACACGACCATGTGCTAGTCTCTAAAAGTACTGGTGAATGGCCTAGCTTGCCATTTGCTGGTCTGTGTGTGTGGAAATTTAAATGTTCATGGTAAGCGAGAAAGACTCCGGCCGAAAAGAGGGACACTTAGCATTCAAATTCGTTGGCTGAAGGTTAGTAATAAATAGGGTGATAGGTGTAAATAACAATAAAATTTGCCATTGTGTGTAGTCTTTACAGAATTGTTAATTTGCGCATTGATGTGGTGTTGATGCAGGAAATCTGGCACATATTCTCTGTGGCTGAAACAATAAAACGTTCCAGTTCTGTGAATTGTAAGCAGAGGCCTCATGGTTTTTTTATTGTGTCACTGTCTACAGTAGGCCTGATACTGGTATATCCATCTGTATTTGCTATTTGAGATACTGAAAGTGGCAAGTGTGAAGATTGCTGTATTCTGGTATGTGGTGTCATGTAGTTTGGTAGACAGCTACAAAATTACGTGGTGTCACACTCCAGAAGGCAGTAGTCTACATCTGTGTTTCTCTGAATACAGCTTTCCATTGTAGTGGTGGAGAGGAAGTGTTACAGTTTTTGCCTGAAATATTTTTCAGCCTGTTCAATATGTAAATAACGATTCCTAAAATGTAGTTAGGCTTTTTGTAAAGTCATAATTGAAGTCATTCTGATTTGGACCAAAATGTTGTTTGGTTAGTAAAATTTAGTAAAAACTGTAAATAAAAATCTTGGTAACACCCATTTTACTATCAGCAGAGTTGTTTCTTATGGACAGACAGATGTGCTGAAGATGATAGTGCATCCATAAGTTCATAATGCGTAACTAAAATTGGTCCTTCCATATTGTCAGTCAGTGAGGTTGATTCTTGGGTTGGATGAATTGGTGTGAGTGTTCAGTTACTAAAAAACATGTAAGTGAAATTCACATGTGTTCTCTGCTAAACTTTTGGATGTTTTGGCAATGAAAGGACTGGTTTGTCATAACTGTGCCTGCTGCCAAAGTTCCTTTCATGAGGGGAATACAAGCTTGAAGCAGAAATATGAGTTCCTGAATGCTAATTGGTATAGTGTATACAACAAAGTTTATCCCTAAGTGTGGGTTTACTCAGCATGACCAAACTTTGGTTTTAGGTGGGTCGTTTACCCCAAGACCCCACTGGGGGGCTTAAACCACATTGCAAGTGTGCAGACACCTGACCTGCCTCACATCTGTGCCAGAGAAGTTGCCGCACTTACACGGTGATATAATTTAGCATGATGTAACATAAGTTCTAGGCAGGTCGTTTATACTAATCACAGGCAGGGTCAGAAATGTCTACATTTAAAAGTTGAAAGTAATGACATCTCTGTACAAGACAACATTGTAAGCAGATGCTGTCTGGACAGGGAAATTTAAATTTATTTTGATGCTACAAGACCAGAAAATCCTGCTGGAAGAAAATCTGGTTACATGAGGAATGAGTCTGCTACTGTAGAAATTCCCTCTTAGCACACTTATCATTACGCCTTTGTATATTGCCACTTATAATGAAGCTGCATCCTCATCTCAGTACTTCTGAATATAAACTCATAGTTACAGAAAATTGTGAAACTACCACCTCCTGTGTCTGTCTGTTGCAACTTTTAAATTTATCTTAAAATGCAATGTTGAACCATGTGTATTATTCTAGTAAGAGTATGAGTTACCAAAAGTTATATCTTGATTACGTTCCTTTCATTATGAGACTGTGTATAGAGAAATAAATCTTCAAGCTACAGTGTCTAGTTACTACATGAAAAGCTGTTGTTTATTTAAAAAGGAGACTTGTTGCAGGTTTCTGAACATATTCCTTGTGTTTAAATCATATATCTGTGCTTTGACTGTTTTACTTTTATCTAACAGTAGAAAACAGTGCACAGAATTCCTAAGCTTCACACATTATTTAAACTGTACAAAGAATTTAAAAATAACTTATGATATGAATCAAAGCCAAAATGAGGAAAGGCTTTAGTGAAGGTAAGGTTAAAGTCAATTAAGGAAGACTGTAAGATGTAGACATCTATTCATGACTGAAAGTTTCTTGGTGATGTTATTTATTCACATTAAAATAATTTTATTGAGTAGCTTGCCACATTTAATGTCTTGTATGAAAGACCAGTGACAGTGATGTAATCTAAGAGTTTATACATGTTAATTTTTTTTACATAATGAATGCTGAATTTTAAAAACCAGACATGAAACATGAATATTTTTCTTATTACGTGAGATGTTGAATCTAATGTGCCTTACTTGGGGCTCATTTTAAAAGTTTATAAGATTCGACACCTCATCATTCCTACCCTTCCAAATTTACCAAAATGTTTGGTATGATGTGTACAGGTGTTTTTCTCATTTTGTTTAAATTTCATAGAAGGAAAAGCTTGATAAAGAATGTAATTTATGTTAACCTTATTTTGAATTAAAGTATTCAGATATTTATAATTTTTGTAATAACTTACCCTCTCACTTCCCAAAGTGAAATACTTACTGAAGTGTTTATAACACATAATGCCCCTGTATGTTATGTTGTATGGAAAATTTGTGAATGTAAACTGTTGCAGCATAGTGTGAATCAAACTGGTTTTATTTAATGTCCATTAGAGAAATTGCGCAGGCTTATTTTTGATGAACACTGCATTTTGATGCTTATTCTTGGACATTTTTAGCAAATCAAGGTAGAGTGAAGCAATCTGAAAAGTTTTAACATTTTATGCATATATGTATATTTTTTTATGTGATGTTTTATGGCATGGAATTTCGAGACTATCTAAGTGACAGGCAATTTTTCAAGAAGGCTGTGCTCCATGGAATTTGTTAGATTCTTCATATGATATCAGATCATTTAAAACACCAGTTTTAAATTTTTGTACCTTTACAGTAAAAAAAGCTATAGATGTGCAGTTCACTTGGTAATATTAATGGTCGCTCTTAAGTCTTTTGACATAAGTTTTTTCTAAATGTGAGGAGGTTCTTCCAAAACAAGGTTGCATTTAAAAAATGTAATAATTTGCTGCAGAAGTCATTGACTCTTTTTTTATCCAAAGTTATGAGAAGTCTCAAAGCTTCATATAGACTTTTCATTCACCTGGTATTGTACTAAACTTAAGGTCTTATTTATTACATATTCATGACACCGATTGGAATGTAGTGTGATCTCAAGTTTTTCTGAAGTTCTACCAGGAGTGGCATCTTGAACAAGGGGTTATGAAAATAGTTAGTCTTTACCAAAGAACTGAACACTTGAAAGTTATGACAGCAGAGTACTGGATTCAATAAAATATGGGGCTGACAGCTGCGTCATAGTTTCAGGGACTGACTGTCCCAATCTTTGTGGTGCTACTAATGACTTAAAGGCATAGAGTGCTGGATGGTTGCAGTAGTATCTGGAATATTTTAACATTTGACATAATCATTATGGGTTAATATTTAACTTTTCCTCTGATAATCTGGTTGTAGCTAGGATTCTAGTCTTCTGGCGTGTAACGCTGCATCACTGGGTGGGTCAAGTGGACCAAGAGAAACTTCTTTGTCCACTTGACCCTTAAGAATGAAGGCAGTATGTTCCTTCAAAATGTCAGGAACCACTCATCCGATGACACAGCATCACATCCTAGAAGATCAGAATCCTCAATTACACTGCTGTGAAATCCTCAAAATTGGTTGTAGCTACTTTGCATATGATGATTTTTTATGTTAATAGAAATTTAGACCACCCATGAAACGACTGAATGCAACAGATGCATATATTTTGATCTTCCTTTTCCATTGCCATATCAATTTTGTTTCTGCCTGCCACAATAGACATCTTCTGCTGAGCAAACAGACCCATCACAGTACATGTCACGACAAGACCATGCCATCCAACATCACCTACTGGCCATCCCAACAGTTTCACCTATCATAGAGCCTTAAAAAGATCAAGACCATTTCCTTCTGTGTCCTTCCCAGCACTAATGTATGTAGCTGATGAAAGTATTGCTCAGAAGTTGATTAAAAATGAGAGAAAATGGTTTCTGGATTTTGATGTCAAAAGGAGTGTTAACAAAATGAGAATTATAGCAGAGACTAATACTTTGAGTTACCCTTTGCTGCAGAAAATTCATTGTGAATGGGAGTGAAGAACAGTGGTTTTTTTTGGGCACTTGTAAATCTATTTTAAGATTACCATGTATACAAGAAACAACTGTTATATTTTGTAGGTGTAATTCTTGGCTCAGCTTTAAGCAGCACTTCTTTCCAGGTTCTCAGATGTGCTGGAGTGTTAACTTCTCAAATTTTTGACAAAAAAAAAAAAAAACCAATAAACTCAACAGTATCCTTTTTTGAATTGCCATTAGTCTTTAATTTTTTTGTAATAGACTGTTATTTTTGTAAGACTTGGGGTCCTAATGGTAGTGAGTGTGAGTTGTGGGATGTGTTGTCATATGTAGTTTGGTGTATGGGTTCCAGCGTTTTAGAGGAAACTGCCCCCTTCATCTTCAGGGTAGAAGAACCTATCCTCAAGATGGAGGCCATAGGTTCGTTGAAACATAGATACCCATCTATCAAATAACAGAGCATTACATCCCAGAAGACTATAATGTAGATTATTATTATTATTATTATTATTATGTATTTTATTTTATTTGTTTTAAACATTTTAGTAGTATGCCATAATGTTGTGTGCCACCAGAAAGGAGATAGCATAGGACTTACATGACATCCAAAGTTTTTATGCTGAGGAAATGGAGTGAACACTTCTCAATCAGCCATGTAGACATGGAGTAAAAGTACGATGTTTCAAAGACTATATCTGTCTCCATAATTATGGATTGATGTGATAACTGGCACAAATTGGTTGATATGCATAGATGTAGACCTCTTGAGGCCAGTGTGTGTTGTCATATATGGCAGTGGGCAGAGTGAAGCAGTCATCCATCACACAATAGTTGATGCTCATTGCTGAGCAAGTTTGGAGTGCCTGTTACAGATGATAGGCCATCACTGATCTTGTAATTGACAGTGCTGAATGTTCCTTTTAATTGAACATGGAGCCCTTTATTTACATGCCTCAACAATTCAGGTCAATTCCACATTCAAGTTATTTGTTTTGATGGTTTTGTACATCTTTAAATACTTTTAGCGTGTAGTAAGTAGCACGTTTGAGGTGTCTTATTGTTCATTCTGTTAAGGTGGGGTAACCATTTCTGTCTGTAGTTGTCTGTACTTCAGTTTACCTAGTAAGTATTTTGTGTGCTCCAAATATCATAATTTTAGATTGTGTTCAATCTAGTATATCCTTGACATTTCATGAAAATTCAGTGTCTGTTGTGTGAATTTTTATGGGCACGTCTATTCTTCGTCATTCGAGTTTTGATTTCAAGTGAGATCTTTACTCATTTTACGAATGTTCAACTTTGTCTCTTTCATTACGCATTTCCCATTCCACATGTTCCTTAAAATCACTGATAATGAAAGGAGCATATGATTGACATATTCGCAGTGGTGATATGTGTTGTGATCAGGTTAACACCACTGTGTATGCCTGCTGGGTGCTGTTTCCTTATGCAACCTATTTTGAGCTTGTTAAACTTTCACAGCTTTGTCGGTTGTACGTAACTTCACAAGCAGGAAATCTGGTATGCTGAGTAAAACTTATGTTCTTATGGTTTAAGGTGACCTATGTCAACCGGCATGATGTTACCTATGTTGCAGCCCAACTCTGCCAAGCACAGTGCCTCTTGTGGCACCACTGCCACTGCCTACGGTGACAGGTCCTGCCCCAACACCAGCACCTGGCCCACCAACGAAGCCAGCTGATGTGCTCCCACCAGCAAACTTCCATAATAGTGACCCAGTCACCAAAGCAGTCATGGATAATATCATGGGAAAGCTACCTACCAAGAAGCAGGCTGTGAGTGTTGCAATGTGAAACTATTGTTCTCTTCTGTGACCAGTTTTCAAAAATCTCTGACATGTTAAATATTTATTGTCACTATGTAAGCTGAACAAAGACAGTAGCTTTAACCCACACTTTATACCATGCAGTTTGTGTTGTGTGCCATTTGTGTTAAGTGTGAACTTTGCATTAAAGTTTTGCAGTGTTCAGGCAATGTCTAGTCTGTTATGAAGTGCAAGTATTTCCAGTAGCTCTTTTACATGTAAACTGACTCACAATTAATGGTTTTGTTATTCATCATGAACCTGCCTACAAAGTTGTTTACTTTGGAGAAGTAATAGTTGCCACTGCCAACACAAACATTGCACATAGTTCAGCTAGTAGGTGGTCCTTGGTGTGATCAAACTGTGGTGTGCAACCCCACGGTAACACTTACAGAAATCATGCACAGTTAATTATAGTTCAGGAACCAGTAAAGTGCTTCTATGGTAATGTAGTATTTTGAAGACTGGAGACATTTTGGTGTATAAGAAATGCACATGGGATTGTATATTTTCAGAGTTTTAAAGCGTCTAAAGCAGGACTGGAAAACTGATTTCAGGTTACTGTATTGTATACAATTTATTCTCTGCTTGAGATTTTCTGTTGTATGTCATTTTTTTTTTTTGTGTGTGTTTTGCAAGTGTCTTTCAGCCTCTGTGTTGTATACCAAATGCTCAACATTGCTATTATGTTAGTTACTGTGAGTGGCCTGTTGACTGCAAAAATGAACAGAACTTAGAATGTCAGTAAGTTTCTTTTGTTAATGGGAAGGCTTACAGCAGCAGGTTATCTTATCAGGCTTGTTCAATTTTGGGTTCCAGGTGACCTGCAAGTGCGATATTTGTGGCCTAGAGTTTTCAGGGCAGGTTGTCCTGGACACACATCTTGCTGGAGCAAAGCATGCAAAAAAGGTACTGTGAGTTGAAGTTTGTAACAGATATTTGTGCCAAAGGGACACACTAACATTGCTTCTAGACTCACCAGCACAAAACAGTTGTGTAAAATATGTTACTGCTAAAATAGTGGGCTACAGTATGAACGTAAAACACTGATTAACGTAGGAATTCAAACTGATGACGAAAGAAAGGAGAATGGCCAATACATTTTTCCATTTATCCAAGAGACGGACAAAAGTGTCAGTAAAGTGGCTTGGCATTCCAACTGCAGAGTGCAGAAACCTTCAATAGCATAATGTATGACATGTGCAGACACTCATCTGTTGATGTTTCTGTGAGGTTGTTTGTCATATGGTAGGCCTTTCCAGTTATTCTCTGTTTTCCCATTTCCGTGTACATTTGTTTTCACACTTCTGTTTTGTATATCTCATCTCACTTGATCTCCATCTTATCTTTGGTCTGCCCAGTTGTTTTTTTTATTTCAGATCCAAACTCCCAAAGAATTTCATTATCATCCATACCACTGTGTCTGTAATTTGATAGTGCTCTTTGTACTAGTGTTTGGACTTTAGAATGTTTTATGTAAAACTTTTAGAACTTGACTGAAATACAGATTAATGTTTTAGGTCCCTTGAAAATAATGGAAACAGCTGAAGTTGTGAAAAAGTGCATAAAAAGTATTGTGAGCTTCAATTCGTACTCTAATTACGTGATGTCTTGTTTTTATTGTTACTTTTGACTGTGTTGATGGGGTTGTTGAGAGGCATTCAAATACGAAGCTAGTAAAACATGTACTCAGATCTGGCTACGTGACATGTTGTACCTACCAAGGTTTGAACAATGTTAAACAAGTAAACAACTCCATCAACACAGTAAAAACTAACAAAAAAAACATTGGATAACTAGAGTATGAATTGAAGCTAACAATACTTCGTATGCACTTTTCCACGACTTCGATGACCCAATAGCAACATATACACAGTGCTTCTAAAAATGCTTTATGTCTAATTGCCTACACTACACTATTCAATATCTTTAACATTTTATACTTCAAACTATACTCTACAGGTGTTCTACACCTTTTATATCCTTATATTCTTTTACATTGTATGTATCTTTTTAATGTAAAGGTTGAGATCTCTAAACTAATTACAGTTGTAAATAACCGTTTCTGTATCTTGTAGTTCAGGCCTTATGATGGCTATCCTTTTATAGTCGAAACATGTAGCCTTGTTCTTGATGAATACATGCTGTGTTGATGGACAGCAACATTTATTATATGGTCAGGTAGTTGCTAAACAGCTTACTACACAGGATGAAAAAATACATGATATTAAATAATATTAGTTCTTTGTATTAATGTTTGGTATACTTCGTTTTATTTTCATATCTTACAATTTTGATTCTTCCAAAAGTTTAGGGGGAAGGAGCGACAGATGCTGATTGTAAGAAGTGATGATTGTTATTGTGCAGGTTAAATCTCAGGAGATATTGAAGCAACTTCAGAGTAGCGGTCAGACCTTCACACGGGATGAGAAAACAAGGATCCTTAAGTGTGAGGTGTGCGATGTGGTAGTGAATTCTTCACAGCAACTGCAAACCCATCTTGCAGGTACATCATGTTGCAGTTAGATTCACTGAAGTATGAACAGTGTTTCAGGCTTTTGCAAGAAGACATGAGGCCTGGCAGTGTAACTGTTATTTGAGTTAAATGTGGACGCACCCAGTTGCAATTCTTGGCCCAGCAGTTGACTATTCTGACCAAGATTTTTCATCGTTTTTCTCATTCCTCAGACAAATGCTGAGATAGTATCTTAAAGCATTCATCATTCATAATTGTCTTCCCACCTAGTGCGCTTGACTTACGTAGCCGAGAAAGAAAGAAAAAGACGAACTCCACAGGGAAGAGTCCGTCTTGAGAAGCGCCATTCCTTTTGGCTGTTGCAGAAATTCTCTGCCTCCTATAGAGTTCAAAGTTTCATTATTGTGTTCATAAGGGTCTGTCACAAGATCCTGTCTAGAGGCAGGTGAATCCTTTCCACATCCCCACATCATATTTCTTAAAATCTGTTGTAACATTATCATCCGATCTACATTTGTGTCCTTCAGGTTGTCAGGCAAAAATTTTGTTTGCATTTGTTGTCTTTCCTATGTTTGCATCATGCCCTGACCATGTAATAACCCTTGGTTTGGTTATGCTAATAATATTTGATGAAGGGTACAAATCATTAAGCTTATTATGCAGTTTTTGCCCTGTGTTACTTCCTATCTCACATAGAGAAGAAATAAACATTCATAAATTAAAAGTATATATTTGTTGTGTTTTTAAAAGAGAGTGGTCGTATGGGAGGTATGATTATTACACAGTTACTGGAGAGAAAAGAGCTTGTTCAAAAATTATGGGCAGTGACTTCAAGCAGCAGAACACTGTATTGATCTTATTCAGCAACTTAAGATAAAGACGCAGAGACTATGTGATGATACTCAAAGCTTGAGAGCTAGGTCAAATAAGAATTTTTGAAACTGGGGTACGGTATAGCTGTAGATATATGCAAGAACTATTCTTGCAGACATTTCAGGTATCAGCTGGGCAAGTGACATGGACTCTGTTGAAAATGTAACAAAGGAAGAAACCTGATAATGATATGAAAGGCTTCCTAGTGTGTCTGTGTGGTAAAATTCCTGATGAAGATGACACCTGTCTTCACAAGAATATTGAAATTTTCCCCACATGCCAGACCCACTACACTAGAAACCCTGGTGCATGTCAGAGATACTGATGTGTATCATTAGAGCAGGCCAAATTGTGTGTCCTGTGATGGACTTAAAATAGGAAAATAGATTGCCTTATGTTTATTCCCTCTGTGAACCACAATTTATTTAGCCATTCCAAAATGACTAATCTTGAATTAAATGGTGATGAACCTTTGAATTGTCATGAAGTAGGTGAAGATGATTAAAATGTTTTGTATGTTTTTCTGCTTTTTATGGTTTTGATAATTGTTTGCACTAAAATTTGGGGCAGATAATTTTACATGTAAAGCTTTAATTGAAATCTTAAACTTAAAAGAGACTGTCAGATTTTAAAAAACTGGTGCAGTTATCATTCTTCAGTGCTGCTTGACTTTGTTTGGCGATGTACTGATGAAAGTCATTTCTGGCTTCAGAAAAATTTGGTGGTTTTAAGAAAAGCCTTGAATTAGACATCTTCCATGAAAATAATGTCTTGACTATAATTTTTATTTAACGTAAGATTTTTTTCTTACATTCTGAGTTTTCTGTGAAACATTGTGCAGAACTTTAGTTTACTCAAAATGAGGAAGAAGTGACTTACACCACTCTCATTCTGACTGGTTCATACATGACTGTTGTCTGCAGGCAATAAACAAAAACACAAAGCATTGAAGAAAGGTGCATTCATTCTGACTGGTTCATACGTGACTGTTGTCTGCAGGCAATAAATACAAACAGAAAGCATTGAAGAAAGGTGCATTTATTGTGACTGGTTCATGCATGATTGTTGTCTGCAGGCAATAAAACACAAACAGAAAGCATTGAAGAAAGGTGCATTTATTTTGACTGGTTCATACGTGACTGTAGTCTGCAGGCAATAAAATACAAACAGAAAGCATTGAAGAAAGGTGCATTTATTGTGACTGGTTCATGCATGATTGTTGTCTGCAGGCAATAAAACACAAACAGAAAGCATTGAAGAAAGGTGCATTTATTTTGACTGGTTCATACGTGACTGTTGTCTGCAGGCAATAAAACACAAACAGAAAGCATTGAAGAAAGGTGCATTTATTGTGACTGGTTCATACGTGACTGTAGTCTGCAGGCAATAAAATACAAACAGAAAGCATTGAAGAAAGGTGCATTTATTGTGACTGGTTCATGCATGATTGTTGTCTGCAGGCAATAAAACACAAACAGAAAGCATTGAAGAAAGGTGCATTTATTTTGACTGGTTCATACGTGACTGTTGTCTGCAGGCAATAAACATAAACAGAAAGCATTGAAGAAAGGTGTGTTAGCAAATGCCACTCAGAAACCAGTACAGACAAGTACAACCAGTAGCAGTAGTATGACCATCACTACTACCACCACTGCCACCACCATCATGACTGCTGCCATGACAGCTACCACAGGAACCAGCACAGTAAATGGTACAGGTACAGATGCTTTTAAATTTCCATGCATGTATCTACACTGTGTTCCACTGTTGTGATTCCTTGATGGCTTGTACTGAGTGCCATTCACAGTAATAGCATAAGCTCAAGACAGGATGCGTTTTTGCCACTGTCTTGCACTTGTGTGTAAAATGTGTTCATTTGTGTCTTTGTGCGTGTGTGTGTGTGTGTGTGGTGGGTGGGAGGGGGAGCAACAGAAACTTCAAGAATTAGTTCCTTAAGTTATGTTGTAACAGTTGTGTATTTAAAGACTTTGCTGTTGAAGATACCAACATTTTTTTTCTGAGACTTCTTCTAAATCCCAGGAAGTCATAAGAAATTTTTGGCACAGTATGTATACAAGAACGCAGTGTTTTTGGCCCTTTATGTGCTACATGTTCCTGCAACAGTCACCCCTGTATGCTGAAGATTTTTTAGGAGTTTGAAAATAATCTCAAGAAATGTATTATGCTTAGATAAGCACTGTTACTAATTCACATCTTATCTCCATATAAGTTTCTGCATGCTAAGAATGTCCTGTCACATAACTGTAGCAATTATTTTGACAGTCAGTTGCCACTGTGACATTGACAGATGTCACAGTGGTAATTGATTGATCTTGACTGGTGACTGGTAAAATTACAAAGATACGGGTGGCCAAGAGTTCACTATATGCCTTCCTATTGTACTATGTGGATCTGTATGTGTATGCTGTGTGCCATGTACAATGTACCACAGTGCATGGCTAGCACATGCAGATACAGTGTCGAAATACCCCATCTTTGAGTTCCACAGTTGCAGAGACACTCCTGCTTACACAGTTTCAGACTTAACACCATTTTCCAGAAAATAATAATAAAAAATACTTGGTAATAAAATTTTGAAATGCGCACCAAATTTTTCCTTATGGGGAAGAAAACAGTGATGCAGAGCTGGTGGAGGATTACTTCTGGGTGGGAGCACTTGCGTGGTCACTCACACTCGGTGTTGTGTTGTATTTGTTACTGAGAGGACGCTTGTTATATTCGCTGCATTATCTTGCTGTTTTTAGAGTTATTTTGACCCATTATCTGTGCATAATCATGAGTGGGAAGCACCTTAGTGGTAAAATGGAGGACGAACAGATTCAGATTTTCACAGTGCATTGTTATTTTCTATGCTTTTCATGATCGATAACAGTACAGTATGTGTACATATGTACATACTTGCACACGCATGCACATGTACATACACATATACTTAGTATACTCACACATACCATGTACTCAATTCCGATCTGCACAAAATTCATCTTACACTGGACTGTTGGGAACCTAACTGTTGCATAAGAAGGGGTGTTTCTGTATACCACAGCACACTGTGGGCACATGCAGATCCACTTGATGAGTAAGTAGGGGTATGTTAACTTCTCAACCATCCTGTAGTTCCATATTTGTCAGAATTTGTATCATCTGTTGCCGACCATGAGTTCTGAAAATTGCAGATTTTGGGTATCCAAGGTGTAGCAACATTGTGTGATCTATGCCACACCAGGGAATCTTGGGTGTTGCTGTCAAAGGTTAAAAATGAAACATTATTCCTAACTGGATTTGTGAGTAGTTTCTTTGCGCAGCTGAATGCTTCAGAGGAACAAGTGTAAAGCTGAAGGATGAGAGTGAAGAAGTGGAAATCAATTACAGAATTTTGGGATGGGAAGCAATAAGTTACTGCATGTTGTTTATTTGTGAATGATGTGTGATATACCAAGACTATGGTCTTCTGGGATGTGATGCTGTGTAGCTTGGTTGATAGGAACCAGTATTTTGGAGGAACCTGCTATGTTCATTTTCTAGCCTGAAAATTGAGGCAGCAGGTTACTTTGACACTCTGATACCTGTATACCAAATTACATGGCGTCACATTCCAGAAGATTGTAATCTTTGTAATCACTGCTGTGAGAATCTTAAATCTCACACTGATGTACTTTACACTTGTGCTGTTATTGTGAATGGTCACTAAAGAGTGGTATTATTGGCTTTCAGATTTGAGGCTACATTTCTGTGGCAACAATGAGGGGCACATTGCAGATTGTCCTTGGTTTGTCACTGTAGGCCAGATGTTTCTGATGTCTGACTACATTTCAGGGTATTAGCATGTTCACTGATTGAAAATGATGTAGACCAGATGTTTCTGATGTCTGACTACATTTCAGGGTATTAGCATGTTCACTGAGTGAAAATGATGTAGACCAGATGTTTCTGATGTCTGACTACATTTCAGGAAAGCTACTGAAAGTTCAGTTTTAATTGTTAGCACTTAAACAGTTGAAATCTTACAGTCCAGTAGGGCTTATTCCTTGTTCTGCAGTGTACAATGTATGTTCTTTCTTATGGCGGTGAATCTGATAATGGTATTATTGGTATATCTAAAAGTGGATAAGTTTGATTGTTGAATCACTTCTCCCCCACACTTCTTACAACATTTGACAGTATATTAATTAGAAAAGCTTTCCTTATATAAAAATTTTCATTACCAACTTGATCTATTTCACACTGTTATTACCGTGCATTTCAATTAAATTAAACTAAAAAGACCGACAAATGCACTATTTAACCACTTTAATGTAGTGTCCTTGTATCACCCTACACGTGTTTCGGACTCAAAGTCCATCATCATGCGGTCTCAGTATTAAAAACCACTAAACACGAATATGGAACTATCCAAGATACCATGCAATTATTAGAACCATGCAACAAAGGTAGAAGTATGACCACCATGGAGAATCTTTACATGCAAATGTTTCACAAACAAGGGATATTAATTGATGAACAGTGTGTCACCGAAAACCCGCTCTTCCAACTAATAGACCTACCCCACCGACCAATGCCCACATCCGATGCTTGACACCAGGCCAGTCTCCTCATACACTCCGTAACGTACAGATAGCACAAACAGCACCGCCGCATCACAAACCCACACTACGTAAGGTAAGCCATTCGTATACTCAAAATCTTATTTACATTCTGGCTTATATGAATAACAGCCAACCACCAAATAATAACTATATAGACGATTTATTTATTTTACAGAATACACAATCCACGAAAGCCAGTAGTTCCGTACCAGTGGACTTCATATTCATGTCTTACAATTCTAATAAAGTTTTAACCAATATAGACATATCTATGTTCTATAATTTTATCAAGATAACTCTACCACAATAGTGGTATATGAGTGATGTACATTTGTGTCAATATGAACTTGTTTTAGTGGTTTATAATACTGAGACACCATGATGATGGACTTTGAGTCCGAAACACGTGTAGGGTGATTAAAGTAGTTAAATAGTGCATTTGTCGGTCTTTTTAGTTTAATTCAACTTGATCTATGTTTATTACCTCTCTGTGAGTACTCAGTTTTAACATTTTTAATAAGAGATGTTACCTTTCTTACTATCAAAGGAAACAAAATCAAACAGTTCCCAGCATAAACCTTTATATTAAGAAAAAGCAAAAGGGACATTGCTGCACCCCATTGAGATCCTATAATCATTTTTTCTCCCCATCCTAGTTACTTGTCCAAGCCAGTTTAACCTTCTTCATGACAGCACTTGGTGAACTGTATGGAGAAAGAAACTTCTTCAATAGCTTATATTAATCTCTATTTTTTATTAAATTGATTTGCCTTTTAATTGCTTATTCAAAGGCATTTTATTTGTACCAGTTACATTACATTTCATTATTCTTTTCCTTCATATAGTTTGAAGTTTATTTTGTAATTTTCAAGCTGTACTGTCAAATACCATTATGATAAGAACTTACAAAACAGTACAAATTTTTTATGTCATCTGAGTAAGGTAGTGCTGCCTTAACAGGATGGTACATTAGAAATATTTCACAACAGCATTACTATTGCATTAAAGATAACACTAAAGTTGTCCCTGTACATGCCATGAAGGCATATGGGGGAGTGGAGATATTGCTGCTCTCAGACCTTGGCACTGGAGGGAGGTGAGTGGTCAGCTTACACTCATGTTGCTTTGCCCCTGGGGAAGGAGCCCCACAGTAGCCATTGGATAGGTGACTGGGTGGCCCTAGAGCTGGTCTGATTTCTTTGGAGAAGAGAAAAACATCTTACCCCTACCAGGAATCAAACCACAACTCCTTGCTGTCCTGTCTCTAAACCAGTCACTCCACCATCTTTGCTACTCCAACTCCTATTCCAAATCATAATATTCTTTTTATATGACTGTATTTTAAAATTCTTGAAACCACATGTTAAAGTATATGAGACAGTGCAATGACATGTCGCTTGATTAGCTGAGGACCTAATGTGTAACATCTCAACATTATTTTTACTGTTTTCGTACAACCGAATGAAAGTTGAGTAAATATGAAGTTATGTTAAGAGGTAAATAATACAATTTTAAAATGTGGGTAGACAGTGTGCTTTCTGTCGAGCAGTCAGATGGAAGTTTTTTCCTTAATATTCTCATAAGGTGATCCATTCCATTACATAAGGAAAAATTAGTCTCAAACAGAAAGCCAATAACATAACCCTACAGATCACTAACATTGTTTTTGAGACTGTGAACTTTTTATCGAGTTTTGCATTGCATTTTTTAGCTAGAAAGCTTTGGTCGTGGATTGGAAGAGGTAATGTAAGAAAGCTTGCTAAGCTGTGTGAATGTTGAGTAAACTAGCCATCCAATTGCCAAGGATTTGTTCCACCTACCAGTGTTATTTTCATGCTCATGATTTAGCTGTGTAGTTCATGTATGTGCTTTTCTTATTTTAGTACCAAAGAAGCTGGAAATCTGTTCAGCAGCAAAGCAGGATTTGTTAAGTCGTATGTTGTATGTCCAAGCCTGTAACCAGTTTAAATGGTATTATGTGACATGTGATCTTTCTGTAGGTCTAGTACATTTCTTGGCATGGGACTCTTAGGAATTCTCTTTTAGAATTCCATCTGATGGTATGAGATCCTGTTTGTATGAGCTAAAAGCTGTTTCATGAAATGCAATTCTGTCACAATAAAATTGTGTCATATTCTTAAGATAGGGTATTAAAGCAAGCATCTGATACCATTCTTGATTTGTGGTTTTGAATATTGCCATCCTCATATTCAGTGAATTATCACTCACAACTTCCGTGTCTCAAAAGGCATACCATATTGTCACATTCCTACTTTCCAAAAGCCTCTACACTTTTTGTGCTCTTTCTGGTCTTTGGGAACCCAGAAAATTTATTCAGTTTTGCTGGCAGTGCATTCACAAAACATTTGTTGGACAACAAAATGTTTGCAAGAAAAGTTTTATCTTTGTACTTGAGATCCACAGTTGGATTTTGTATTGAGTATGAATGGCATATGTAATCCCTTATAGATACCTTCTGAGACATATTGTTGCACTTTCCACAACTGACTACAAGGAAACCAACACCTCTGACATGTAGCAGAACACACTTCCTGCACATGTTGACTCAGAGGTGCATGTTGTGTGTTGGTCTACTTTGTACTGGGCCATGATGAATCGGCTTAATGATCGACAACACTGGTTTTACCTCCATAGTGAGCTTTTGTCTTTTGTACGTCCCAGTGACAAATGTGTGTGTAAATGTTTAATTTCCTGTTATGATATTTAGTTTTCAGCTTGTAACTAAAAACTTGCTTCTGCCTTTTTTTTCCAGATTCTTCAGTGTATGTTTCCTTCATTGAAGTTTTGTTCTTTTTTCGTAGGGAATCTTGATTTAGAAAGTTTGTGTTAGACCTGTGGAATGAATGTTATTAAGCTCTTCAACACACCATAACTGAGAACACTGTCAAACTTTAGGGACGAGAATGCTGGAACATTTTGTTCTTTCTGAAGGCCGGTTGTTAAGTTGCTAGGTGTTCATGTGTTTGAGACTTAACTCATGCGTTCAGGTCATTTCATCCACAAGATATTTTGCCACTTTTTATTTAATTGAATATAAGATCTCAAACTTAGAACACCTGCAAACTTTGATTTTTAAAAATTAAAACAACACATGTTATTTAACAGTAATCTCATACATTTAACTGGGTAATCATGCAGAGTTGTACCATGCCTTTATAGTACCTCCATTGGTGGCATTTTTGCTCCTACTTTTTCCATACAATTTATGTTACTGCATGTCATTAACTGTAACTGTGTTATGTGTAGGTAAGCACTATACCATAAGAACATTAAAGAGGGTTTCAGATCAAGCTCTATACAATCTTGATCTTGGCACTATATACAGTTCATTGGGTGTGTCATTCCCGGAGAAGGAGGTCATGGTAGTCATTAGATCAGAAACTGAGTGGAACAAGCAGCCATTCTGAATAAAGTCATGAAAGAAAAATTATCTGAATACCTCTTCCAGAACAGAGTCATGACTGTTGAACCCATAGCTGGACACTTTACTGGATTGTTTATCATGGCTTGTCCACCTAATACAGAATATTCAGTAATAATTTGCTGTACTAAAATGCACTTGAACTTAACACACAAAATGTTTTGGTAAAAATAATAAACTATATTGTACCCAGTATAATGCATATCATTACCACTAAAATACATTTTTTAAAGTTACAGACCTGTGAAAAGAAATTATCAAATGTTTAAAGTTAGTGCAGAGCAGCATGGGGAATGACAAGAAAGAGGCTATGGCAGATAGGAAGTACCATGCCTTCTGTGGACCACTGTGTTAGTCATAATATATTTTTAGTTTGTGGTATTACATCTGGAAAAGGAATCTTTTATTAGGTTAAGTACAGTTTCATTTTCCATTATCTTATCTTCAGTATTCTTGGAAGGCCTTTAACACTAAACATTGTGCTTACTGAACACATACGTGCTTCCTAATAGTTGTGTGATTGTGTTTAATGCTTGAGTGTTTGGTTTTGCTTTGTCTCTTTTTAACTAATGGAGAAGACCTACAGTTTTTAAGTGTAAGTTGACACAGTGTTCAGGATCACAGAAACATGCAAGCATGGAGAATTGCTATAGCTGTTTTGTAAAATGTGATGCAAAATAAGGGAAATGGCCAAACATGTACATAATTACATTTATAGATTACTTTGTTGTACATAAAATTCAAAGGAAGATAAAAGTGAGAGCAGTAGGTGTATTAAGCACAGGATGTGTGCAACACCTCTCCTTCATATGAAACTAGCTGGCATTTTCAGTCTGTGCAGCATAATTTTGGTAGTTGAATGCTTTGGTTGAAAGTGATTCAAGTGCAGGGTATCTTTTAGTTAATTGTCTGACACTGTGGATTACATCACTGATTGAATTGCCATTTCTGGGAATCAAGCCCAGTTATCCAGTCTGTAGCCCATCACTTTACTGGCTGAACTATTCCAGCTGTTTATTTAATATTTACTCTGTCACTTTTACCGGTATATCCTGTGTGTTTGAAAATTTTGTCCTGCATGGCAGTCAAAATTTAAAGTATGCATGCCAGGGATTTGTTAGTAAAAATTGGTTCATGAGCTTGAAGTCATGCAGTTGCTAAGGTTGTGTAGGATGAATGATTAGTATCTTCTGAGGACGTGACACCGTGTAGTCTGGGAGAATTATACCAGACTGCATGGTGTCACATCTTCATAGGCACTACTGTGTAGCTCCAACTGTCACATTATATATGACTTCAGTTCATAAAATATAAGAATGGAGATAGTCTGATCTAGAGTTTAATAGAAACATTACTCCATGTTAGACACAGTAATACTGCTATGCTTTGGTTTTCAGACCCTCATTTGTGTCAGAGTGCACCTTATGATGAAGGTGAGGTTGACATTAGGGTAGTGGAGGCTTTATAAATGTTCAATCCCTTGCACCTCATATCTCTATAAATATCTCATTAAAATTATAAGATACGGATGGCCTTACAGTACACTGTACTCGATCTAATGATTTTTAAAGTAGACCGTTTCATCTAAATTCATGTGAAACTGAAGGGATGCCTACATAAATGTGAAACTGAAGCTTTCCTCAAGGTGTCTGCTTAAAGATACGTGTAACATGCATGAAACAAAACACTATATAGCAGCCAGAATTCTGTATTTGAAGCTAGGATCTCTTTCAAAACTCTTCAAAACTTTTAGACATCTGGTTTTTATGTCACAAAACTATGAGTAAATGTGGTTAATTTAAGGTCTCCAATATTTTCCGAATCACAGATGTTCAGGTAATTTCCAAGTTCATTGCATTTCGTTACATTGTGAGAGACCCAAAAATGTGAATACATGAAGAAAAATAGTGTATCCCAGTAAATAGTACGGGTGATGTCTTATGACAAAAAGTGAGCAAGCTTTAGCTCTGTCCCTTAATTTATGGCATGTAAAATATATTGCTATATTTTATTCACACTAGATCTACATTTCAATTTTTTGGAGGAAAATAGTCTAGTAATTTGACAGTTTTAGATATGATTAATGCAAATAGAATACTTTGACATACTAGTCTGCAGTCTGCACGTGGTAGATTGGTGACAAGTCTGATCAGTGGGTAGTTACATTTATGGTGGTAATCATGATAGTAATGTGTGATGGTGGTATGAAAGTTTGTATTTATTTTGTGTTGTGTCTTTTTCTTTTTGTGTGCGCCCCTGGTCTCGGCTTGTTCGATGAATCAATCTGATTTATTATCTCATCAGTGATGCAACCCTTGGCAGGTGGCTGATGTGATACATAGATAGTATTGATGATCAGTGGTGCTGGTAGGTTCGGATGCTGGGACTTCAACAATGGAGGTGACCCCTGGACCTGCAGCTGCAGAAGAGGTTCCTTCAGGTGTGCAGAAGCTGCCCGATGCAGCGGGGGCAAAGACCAACAAGTACTTCTGTGACACATGTAATGTGTCACTCAATTCAGAGATTCAACTTGAACAGGTCAGTAGCCATCATCGCTCCTCAGTGTTGTGGATGTTTGTATGTGGCTTTCCTCCATTCTTGCTGACAGTTACATTGTTGCTATGGTCTTCCTTGTATTGTATTTTGTATGTAGAAAATTGTAGATATCATAACTTTTGAACATATTGCATCATTCTCAGAATTGTAATAATTTTGTTATGTTGCTTTTTGATGTATATTCTGCCTACTACAGTAGTCAGATTAGGAGCATGTGCAGCATGTATCACCTGAACCATATGAATTGCAGAGTTAACCACTATATTTGTGTCTTTGTTTAAACACAGAAGGTAATATAATCAGTACATTAACTTCTATCTTTTTCTGTTAAAATAATATGTTTTTCTTAAACCATGTGCTGAAATTTAAATGCCAACCCGGTTATTTAAAGCTTAACACCAGCATGCAGTATACCATATCACTGGCATTGGCAGTAGCCCATATCCATCATCACTACTAGTGCACCTCCTCATTGCCATTATTTGTCATCACCATCTCTTGCTTGTGTATTACAGTAACCCACACTGCCTTCTCCATTTCCTCATCATCCTTCTCTTCTCCTGCTCCTTTTCCTCCTCCTCCACCACCTTCCGTCCTTCTCTGCCTTCCTCCTCCTCCACCACCCTCATTCCCTAATTTAAATAACTTGAGATTGGACTAAGGTGAATAATTGTTACAATTATAATCAGATCTTGTAGGCATGTCTTGTAATATTCATATCCTTAGGACACACAAAACAGAAACCTGTTTCCTCATTATTACAAAAACTGCCCAGGCACAACATAAATTACATCCACTGTCAGTGGTTTTCATGGTAGATTCCTTGGTTTGAACATACGCACACATACATGCACACTGCAGTTTTTTTAACTCTTATGGATAAAGGTTGGTCTGTCTTGGTATGAATTGTTTTGCATGATGGTTATCCTTATTTCTTGCAGCTCCCAAAATTTATCATTGAAATACAGTTAAACATTTCTCAAAATGTCACTTGTTTCCATTACTGCACCCTGTGACCCAAAGCTACCACTGAAAGTTCCTGCTGTTTCCCATAACTTGACATGTGCAAAATCTTTGTCACAAACATCACTTTCTCTCTGGTCATTATCATTATTATTTGGTGATGTGTCAGTGTATAATCATAATTTTCACTGTCACTGAGTAAATAATCTAATAATAGGCTTTGTTCTGAACTGTGTGTAACTTACAGCAAGCTGCTGTTTGACAGCACAGCTGGTTTCTGCTATTGGCCACCAGTTCCTTCCAACTGCAAGGTTATTAGTGTCAGATAGCTTAGCATTCAGTACATGAAAGCAAATATTTATAATGAAACAGTTTTCTTTTTGGAATAAACAAACTGTATCAGATACATAATAGGCAGTGTAATTATCAGCAAGGAGTTATAAATACTTCTTTAGTGCCCCACATGTAAATACAAGGATTTATCACATTTCTGACATAGGTAGGCTGTTCAGTGTATCATCTGAGGGTATGTTACACTTGTATTTAGTACTTTTTCAACAAAGAACAACACAGAATAGTGGACAGACCAATTGAGACATTTATCCCTTGATACATGTATTCATTTCCTCTGATAAGTAAGGGCTTGGTGTTTGCATCACCAGTGTAACTCATCTTTTATCTCATCAACATGTCAGATGTGGTCCCCCCCCCCCCCCCCCCCCCCCCCCCCCCAATTCTTCAGTGATCGGCAGAATTGGAAATTGCTAAGATAAATTTCTGAATTGAGTGGTGGAATGGTAGAAGATTTCCAGCAGTCTGCAGGGAAGATCTTGACGGCATTTTTGGGTGCACAGGACATCCTGTTTTATCAGTTACTGAACCACAGAGTAAAATAGAATACAGTATATACAACTATTGCACAACTTTGCAGCATCTGAAAGAAGAAATTCAGATGAAGCTAACTTTGAGTCACAATTAGAACCAAATGGATTCTATACTGCTGGGCAGGCCCCAGTTGCAACAGTGATTAACGTGGAGAAATAGAGGGCTTGTCTGTATTTCTTATTCTGTTGGATGTTACTTGCTGAACACTCCTTGTGTAATGTGTTAGTTACATTCAACTCTAGGTGACCATATGAGTACCAGTCAGTTGTGTAGTAGAGTGCCCGAGGTCAGGATAAAAAACCTTGCTCATGAAAGGACAGTGGAATGTTTAACTGTGCATAGTGTGTTTTATAATTATGAGAAGCTGAGTAGGATTTAAATTGCCTTTTTCTCAGTGCTTACAGGCTTGGGAGATCTCAAAAGTTATATATGCAGAGGATACCCACAGTTGATATACTGAGTACACAAGGAGCAATTTGAGATGTGCATGATGAACATACTGGAGTATGTCAGATGATGCTGAGAGCTTAACTCCATTTTTTGTAGCAGTGTGTCACCCATACACGCCCCCTCCTGTAGAGACATGCCATGGCTGTATGATTTTTGAACCCAGTAGTCATTGTGCATTCTGCATGGAACAGTTGGAGTGCCCTGCAGTTAAATTGCAACACAATTTGGGCCTTGCATACTTGGCCATAATGCTTGTTATGCTATGAACGACTTCAATTCCATGTGTTCTAAGCTTCATAGAAGTTTCTTGTCAAAAATTGTCTTACAACAGGCATAATACAATATGTAGTATATTATTTCTGTCTAAACAGTAAGGTATGCTTTGAAATTCAGCATTTCTTTATAACAGGGTTACTATGTAAATCAAATATGATTGAAGTGTCTTCCGGTCAACATGTTGTTACAGCATTTGGGCTCAAGGAAACATAAGGACAAACTTATGAATGGCGGAAAGAGCAAACCTCGAATGGCACCCTACTGGAAGAAGCCACGCCCAAGCTACCAGCAGACGGGGAAACCTAACAAGGTGCCAATGGCAGTTCAGTATTCCAAACCACTCTCTAACAACTTTGTGAGTGGTGGAGCTATGATGTGAGGTGTTGAGCATCTTTGTGTCCAGTATTCTGGTTGAGTTGCCACGTGTTCCATACTAACAAAGAGAAATCTAGACACGTAACCCAGTTCAGCCAGCTGTTTCAATTGAGTTACATTTAATTATGTAATACCATATTTTCTCACAAAATTTAAATCTCAGTACAGACCATATACTACTCTACTTTTAATTCAGGCAATACTGATTGTATATATCCTTTAAGTGAGTTGACATTTGCTTGAGAGAGCATCAAACAAATTTCTTTTATATTCTATTAATATGTTTTAAATTACAAACATGAAAGTTATGCAGTTTAAAACATACAGTAAAATGTAAATATGTTTTCAATTAGAAATTGGCCACTGATATGTTCTTCATGTGATGCTGTGTCTATTTAGTGCAGGTGATTGCTCCAGGCTGAGCTGTTCTCGTGATTTTCCTCAGTCCGTCCAGGTAAATGTGAACAATTCATAATTTATCCTTCGCCAGGTTCTAAACCGTATCATGGCAATGTGAATTTTGTCAGATTTACATGCATTTAACTACACAACCACAAGTTCTGTGTTTATGAAATTGGGCACACATGTACTTGAGGAATTTTTTGTTTCTGGTTACTGATTTTTAGTGATTTACTGATAAATGTGGTTTTAATAACTATCCTAAAAGACTATTTGCCGATCCTAGTGGCCGTGTGGTCTAAGGCGTAGGTCTGTGGCCGCTGCATTGTTGGGATTGCAGGTTCAAATCCCACTGAGGGCATGGATGTTGAGTCTCTTTAGTTGTGTGTTGTGTGGGTAGTGTTCTCTGTGACAAGCTCATCATGCTCAGAGAAGTCATATTAGGTGTGTGTGAGTGATGTATAAACCTCGACAGTGAGGCAGCCTAGGCATGAGTTGGGCTGTTGTGCCACCGAATAAAAAAGACTACTTAAAAATGGCTAGAATGTATGTTTAATGTTTTTCTTTTCTAAATGCCCATTTAACATGTTTTTTAAGGTTTTTTGTGGTTGGTTAGAAAAGAGCATCTAAATTTCATAAAGTTAATATGACCATGATAGGGTTTGCATTCTGTCCTTAATATCTCCCAAGGCTTGTCAGGTAAGATAAAAATATATAGAAAATCATGTGAGAAATTTAAGTATATTTTATTGTTCTGCCTCTTGGGCTGTTGGCTGTTCTGAATGATCATTCCTGTATTTAGGACCATTATGCATAATTCCATGTAGTAGGGGATAATGGGGTAGCAGCTAAGTGTAACATATGAAGACAGCCTCCTTCCCCATATCTGTGTTGTTTGGTCATGATTTACAGTTCATGAATGGCAGCGAAATGTTGCAGTTGTGAGGGAATTTTATCTCACTTAATTTAAAGCAGAGCTGAAATGATGAACACCACATTTTTTATCTGATGCTGTTTCTTCGTGGTAACGCCTAAATTACCGTGCTTTGCACTGGAGATGTGAAAGCAAAACTGTCAGGAATATGCCCACTCCTCTGATGAAGTATCTTCAAGAACTCTCGCCATTCCTCAGTTTCCAGTGTGTTAGTTTTTTTTGGGGGGGGGGGGGGGAGTGACAAATTAACTTCTGTGTCACGAGAAACTGTTCTTTAAAACTTTGTATGAGTTTGTACCCTACATTTAATTTGATCTAAACCTGTTTATATGAATTTGTCATTTTAGTTTTGTGATGTGCTCTAGACCAAAGTAGAAGCTTATTGAACCGTCAGATTGGAACATTTAAAGAATTGGACACTATATTGGTTTGGCTGATGCTGTTAGTTTCACGTTATTGTGCAGGGAGTTATGAAAGGGTTCTAAAGTTTATTGTGTACACTTCATTTTCATTAAAGATAGCTATAGTTTAGCAAACTGACCAAATTATTGTTTACACATCACCATTCTAGATTTCTCATTGGCAACGGAGGAGGAACACAGCACCAAGTTTTGCCTGTAGATGTGTATAAAACTGCTTTGTTTAAATGATCATAGTGTGGCCTTCATTTTCTATGTACAGTTTATATATTTTCTTCCCTTCACTTTATTTATGGAGAGATATTTTTATGTTTGATGAGTTATGTACACTGAGGATGAGATTTATGACACATTGATTGAATTTCTGGCTTACGTTCATATGTCCGAGGCCAGAACTATAAAATAAAACTATTATTTTGCCATGATTACCATATTTATACGTTGGAGAACAGAGAGATATACCCTGATGCTAGGTGATGATTTTCAGATATTTGTTGCTGCTCTTTATAGAATGCATTGATTTGCTGGTTCTTAGCAGATTCTGTAACTGCATATGGTGATACACAGCTTCAGTTTCTTCAATTGTACGTGGTTTTTCTCAGTCTCTGAAGTATAGAACATCTTGTAACTCATGTTTTGATTGTAATCAGCCACTGTCATCTCACAGAAAGCAGTTTGTAACAGAAAAAATTAAGGTTTTCAGCCTTCTGGTATCTGTATTACAGTTTTACAAGGAATTTAGCACAAGCAATATGATCATAGTGAAAGTTAAATCTGTATTTTGTATAGGATTTGATCCTGTACAGTGACAATACAAAGTAATGCTGTGACAGAATTCCTCTGGGAGACTGACAGTGCTAATTTTCACTAATATCAAATGGAAATGTGAACATCAGCAGTGTTAAGATTCCTCCTGTTAAACTCTGATTTTTGTGTATATGACACAATGAGTGACAGAAGGTGACTTCGTTGTTATTGTGACTTCACGTAAGTTCATAAAGACAAGTTTATATGTCAACAAACCATCCTCCTACTGTATTTACTGACATATATTTCACATGACTTTCCTCAAAATATTACATATGCACATATGTAAGATAGTTCCCAGAAGTGTTTTACTGCTACACTCTGTTCCTCTTCTTGCCCGTTAGTTGTATGAACTTGTGATGCCCACTCAGAATGACATTCATGTGCATAAATCATGAGAAGAAAAAGTTTACCTTTGGAATTTGTGTAGTGCATGTAAATCTAGTATACATGGGGTACACAAGAAATGTGTAACAAATTGTCATTGAAACGCTGGAAAGGAAAAGAGAATACTCAGTCTTCATGGGAGGATAATATTAAAATGGATTTCAAGAGAAATGTTATGAAGATTTGAATGGGTCAGAGACAGGACTAATAGTAAATTAAATCTTTGTTTGAGTCATCCTGTTACATGTGATGTAGAAAATCAAATAAAATTGTGTCTCAGTCAACTCAGCACATCTGTTAGAAGTAACCTACAGTAAAATTATATTATGGTTATTAGATTTTTACATTAATTTATTTTCTCCAAAACTATGCTGACGATGTTCCAACGTTGAGGTTATCTTGTTGATCCGCATTTTAAATTGGTAACTTAATGCAGACATCTGTTAACAAAGAATATTGGGACAGACTAATAAAATGTCCTGAATTCTGTGGAGAGAGTCTGCACTTAAATTACATGTAGTGTGGAAAAAACGTACATATGTTGAGTTCAGTGTTTACATGTCAAGAAGCCAGCTGGCCTGATATGGCTGTAGCTGTCTGTAGTTATTGTCTTGAGGTGGATGTCATGGCATCTCATCAAAACAGTTAACTCAGATGTGCTCCACTTCCATTAAGCTCTACATTGTTAAACTTCACAAAGTGTTACATATTTATGCAAAATATATTTTGAAAAAAGAGGAAGTGAAATATATTTCAGTTAATATGGTACAGTGTGTTTTATTTGGGGTCTGTTTTGTTGTGTGGCTGTGACTGGAGTAGCATAGTTCTGTTAAGTTTATGTGCTGCTGTGGCTTTAATCCACAATTATTACAAGTGGCATTCTGTTAATAAAGTTGTTACTGTAAGTTAACCAGTGATTGCCATACAACTATTAGGTAGTTCTAGGTTTGAATTGCACAAATCAACATAAGCTGTATAGTTCACATAGTGTTTCTCTTCTGAGACACTTGCATTCGAACTGTAGACCTATTGATGCACCTCTAATATGTAAATATGTATTATATATATATCCCCCCCCCTCCCTCATTCCTAAACCTGCTGCCTGTTATATGAGCTGTATTAAGGAAGTCCGTATCTCACTCGTCTGCACCAAATGTTATGTTTGAAATATATATCAAGTAGTAACATACAGCAATGGCTGTTACGTATGCACAAGGTGATTATAAAGTAGATTTACAACTTAAGGCTGTTGTAAGTGCATTATTTGTCAGGTGAAGGGAAAACAAGCGATGCAAAATTTAAAGTTTACAGGTGCTTGCTTTGAGTGCCACAGATGATGTGGCAGACTTCAACTTCAGTCTCCCTCCCACATTTATGGAGCATATTGGAAGTGACTCATTTGATAGCTTTATAGGCCTAGTCATGTCCTGCAGTTCAGTGGTGGATTGTGGTAGGAGGATTCTGGTTGTAATGTTCACATACATACACTGAATTTCTTTATATACAGCATTGCCTCTGGTGAACGTGAACAGAACTGAAGGCTGTCAACTTTATGTACATTATTTTTGTTTGTGGTAATGTCATTTGTTTTCATTTTGAATGATAAATAACAGTTATGAAAATCTGAGTATGTGAAGACTAGATTTGTATTAGGAGTTAGTAATAATTGGTTCACTTTGTGTTCTGGTCATTGCTGGCAATCGTCTTATCTTTTCTGTGCTGTGGAATGTCATTGCTATGTGAAAGGTTTTTACCATCTAAAAACTTCAGTGTATTTTCAAATACAAGAAATGCATTTTTTACAAAACTTAAAATGATTATGCTAATTCAGCACATTGGATTGGATGATAAAACTGTGTGCATAAATGCTGGCAGTCTCTGTTCTGTGCTTTTAGAATATGACATTTGGAAGCTCCAACCAAACCATGGTGGATTGAAATTGAGTGGGACAAATCAGCGTCTTTTCTGTGCCGATAATTTCAATTTACTGTGCAGAAACATACATACCGTGAAGAAAAACACAGAAGTTTTTCAGTCACTAGTAAGGAGGATGGTGTAGGAGGAAATGCTGAGAAAACAAGGTATATGTTCATGTCTTGTCAACAAACCGCAGAACAGAGTCACAACATAAAGAGAGCTAATAAACCCTTCGAAAGTGTGGCGAAGTCCAAGTACCTGGGAATGGCACCAACAAATGAAAGTAGTAGAAAATGTACAAACCAGGAGCAGATTAATTTCAGGGAATACCTGCTACCCTTCGGTCACGAATCTTTTGTCTTCCTGTTTTCTGCCTAAGAATATAAAGATGAAAATATACAGAACCATAATGCTGCCTGTTGTATGATATGGGTATGAAACTTGGTCTCTCATATTCAGGGAGAAGCATGGGCTGAAGGTGCTTGACAACAGGATAGGAAGATATTTGAACCTAAGAGGGAAAAAGTAGCAGGAGGATGGAGAAAATTGTATAGTGAGGAGCTTCATGAATTGTACTCATTGCGAAGTATTATTTGAGAGATCAAATCTAGGAGGATGAGATAGGCGGGGCATAGTGAATACCGTGATAACCTTGGCTCTTACATTATAAGACGTTATTTAACTCTTGGAAAGGTTTCTGCTAATGTATCTGTGTTAATACATATAAGATATAGTTTCTAGGTGTTTCAATAGTATAAGGAGATATAACAGAAGCTGAAGATGTTGATTTAGAATAATGGTCATTGGTAGTAGTAAGCAGGACAGTGATCCATTTTGTGAAATGTTAAAGGACTGAGTTTTTAACTGATTGGTATCTGAACTGTGTAGACTCTGTGTTAACTTTTTCCACTTGACTGTTGGGGAATCTGTGTTTCACTCAAATCTTACCTGTTTTCCACGAACTATGAGGCTGTTTTTATGTAACTGGCAGGGTCTGTCATCTTTTCTGTGACAAGAGAACTGTTTCCTGGATCTGTTCATTGCTACAGACAAACAGAAAATAGTTACCAGTGGTCACCTTTTACAAGCAGCTGTCTTTAATCTGAGCTATAAATATGAGCTGTATGGATTATACATATAAAACAAATATGAATGGAAAGGGTCAAAGAAAATGAGGAGTATTGATCTTGAATGTGTAAATGTGTAACTGCAGTTAATAATACAGTTATCCCCAGGAGTTACGTTGTAGTTGGTCCTGAGACCAGCAACATTAGTTGAGATGACTTAAGCTGAGACAGATTTTCCTTACACTCAGCAGAAGGGTGGTTCAGACAATATATTTTTGTCAAGAAAAAAAAATGTATTCATACTTATGAAAAATGTACAAAAACTATGAAATGACAATTTAAGGAGGAGGCACTTCCTCTTGAACTGTCATCAGGTCATCTGGATCATCATCTCCAGTGTCCAACAGTACAGGTGGTGATACACGAGTTCCTGAAGATGGCTTGAAGAAGTCAAACACCGAAGTCTGCCAAGGCAAAGACCTCTTTTTCTCCTTCAGAATCTCCCGATAGTGAGCAAGCATCCTTATAATTCCTCATCTAGTTGTCACTGGGCTGCTCACCACTCTTCGAGTCAGTGTTTTAAAGCACTTTAATGCCAACTTCAATAAATTCAGGTCCCTCTTTCAACTTTGAAACTGTCATGGCTGTCTCCTTAGGCTCAGGTTCAGCAGCCTTCCAGCGTTTTCAAGGGCACTTTGCTTCGGAATTTCAACAGGATGTTTGAGCATAAGGCCTTCATCATGGTAGATCAACAACTGAAGGGCATCTTTGGTGTCATACATATGAATTTGCTCACTTTGCTTAATATATTGGATCTGGGGGCAGACAACGTGTGGAACTACGTAAGTCGTGGGATGACTGTATACCAAACGTTCATGTACTGTGATTGTGTAATATTAATTGCAGTTAAGGAATACTGATGTTGAAGTGTATTCCAGTGTACATTAAATTTGTGGGAAATGTAAAATGGAGATTTCCTCAGGTAGGTATTTTAATTGCCGTGTATTGCAGCCAGTAATGACTTGTAGCAAACATAACATTTGGTGTGCAGTGTGGACTTCAGACAGCACATGTCTCATCTTTGAAATTGCCCTACTGTATCTGAACATTATGATAGTCATAGTTATATAACATGTCACTCCACTGAGAGATAGACTAGCCCATGTAGTATTATTGAAACCTATCATATTTATATTGTTAAACAGAGTACCTACACTCATCTTCCGACTCTTGACAGTACAGGTCATGCTCCAAGACTGGGTAGCAGGGGTGTCAAACTTTTTTATGGTTTTAATAATGAGGATTGTGGAGCAACAGGGGACATGGAGTGACTACTCACATATCTTAATTCAAAAACCTATTACCATTTTAGTTTCTCAGGTAGCAACCATGAGCCAGGCCCATAATTTTATTAAGTAGTGGGGTGCCAACATCTGTGTCTTTCAGATCTTTATACATGCATTCAGGAGCATCTATGGTGCAGTGAAAAAGAGGGCCTAAACTTACGATTTTAGAAACAAACATGTCGTGCACTGTTGCAACATTTGGTGTATGAAGAATATTGTTGTGCTACACCTCATGTGATTCCTATTCCTGGAATGGCATGTAAGCATGTTACAAATAATGGTAGAATGACAACACAGAAATTAATGGAAATGATATGTGATATTTTGAGATGATGTGTGATGAGAATGTTTGTTGAATCGTAGAAGAGCAATTCAATTAGCTGGAAAGTGAAGTGACAGAAGGAATGTGCCTTTTGATATAGTCTCTAGTATATGCCTAGGAATGTGTGAGATGACACTTGCTCCTTTCAGAATTTGCCAACATTTCTGAAACTAATGCACATGCTGTAGCTGAGTGTTATGTGCTACAGAGAATATTGTTTTCACTTCTTCATATTGGTGATGATGTGGTTTAAATCTCTGGCAAATCAGTCTATCCCATTTAATGTATTTTATTGCTTTGCCCCAAGCCCTATAGGAGAAGTCTGTGATAGTATCTTTGTTAAGGGGTTCAACATTATCACATTCCTCCAAACTCACTATTTATAATCATCCTTACACCCCATTTGGTTCTGCATAATCCTTGCAATGAAGACCAGACACATGTCATTTTGCCCAGTAATTGATAAAATTTAAAATCTGTAACCTTTTTTTCAGCCCTTTCAGTTGCTGAAATTTTTACAGCCAGGATACTTGTGTATAAATTCAGTGAATGTTATTAGTATGGAACACAGAAATTCTAAATGAGTATTATGTAACAGGTGATAAAATGTAATATGTGTATTTGATGTGATTGGTCTTCTATCAGATATTGGTAATATAAAAAATAGGGGAATAATTGGATAAATAATTTGTGTTAGGTTGTGTAGTAAAATGGACACTGTGAACTGCACAGGAACAATCCAGACTAACAGACAAGTGATACATACATACATGCTAGAGCAAAGTGCAAATATATGTTAAGTTCATTACAATGCTTATTTCTCAGTATTTAATAAAAAGCCTAGTAATAGAAGGCCTACAGAACTGAACCTAAATACTGAACTGTGTTCGTAAAACAAAATATAATTTATACAGAAGTTGGCACCTCTGCCAGTGTGTTCACACTTTGTATACCTGGTGTTTGCATTTTATGACCTTATGTTCGTGTAAGTGGCAGATGTGCTCAGGACTTGGTTTGGTGACGTGATATAAAGAACGACAAACGGGAAGGTCACACATTGAGTGTGGTATTCCGTTGAGTAAGTGTGATATATAAATGTGAGGTATTTTTACTTAACTGTAATTTTAATGTGAAGAAATGGAAGATTATATTTTAGAATAAGGTAAATATGTTTGTATTATAAGAATTTTAACTCGAGACAAGCCTGTCTCAAATCACAGTTTGTGGCTAACCCATTCCCACCAGTCAGTGTGTAGACCAGGCCGGAAATCTAAGAGATATGTAGTTCAGGGTATGGGCCACAATTGGCCCTTGGTTTATGTTTGACACCCCTTGCATTAACTTTGTAGCTTATGTATATATGTATACATAGATGCCCTCACTATTCTGGAGGGTAGTAGAAGTTTCAGCTTGGTATGATTATATGACTGAGCTCCATTAGTGCTGTGTTTTGACCTTACAAAGTAGACTGGAGAATTCTGCCTTGTCTTTCATAGAACAGGATCTAATTGTAAAGCGAATAGATTCACCTGCAAGTATGCACGAACTGGACAACACTTGTAGACCTCTTAGGACAGTGTTCATCTAATCCTAATATAGCATATGATCGAATGTGTTTTCTCCTGTATCCTGACAAAGTACATGTAGAATTGCTGTAGGTATCCAGTTATTCAAACTGACTAAACAGATGCAGAAGTTCTTTGTGGCATTGCCACTTTTAACAATGATTGTTGTGACATTTTACCCAAAGTTGTTTAAATCTTAGCTGTTTAGTGTAGTGTTCTGAAACTCACCCACACTAGAGTAATATTTATCAGCTTGGGTCATTCAAGATAATTTCTTGCCCTCTCTGTTGTGCAGTACAGAATTATTGTTTGGCTCATTACAGAGCAGTTTGTGTTATGTTTGCAAGTATGTTTCACAAATAGCATGGTTTTTTTTTGTGGCTCCATCATGATCCCAAAAATCCTTGGAGTTGTCAACAAGTTGTTGAAATTGTAAGTAAATCACTGTGCAAAGTATTGACGTTCATGATAATTTGGGATGGAGTGAGAGGGGGGGGGGGGAGTCTGTTATTGTAACAGCAAGTTAGATATTGCTCAATTTGGCCATCACTGATGTTTGTAGTCACATATCATGAGGTTTACTTTGAAATTATTTCCCTAAGTGACGCATATTGAGCAAGATGGATAGATTACAGTTGCATGTTGATCTCTTAATATTGTTCACTATACTGAAGCTAATTTTCAAATGAAAATTTGGAAGAGTTATATTTTTGAGTCTCATGTGTAAAGCTGTACTATATGGTAATATATGTGTTCATGACTGTACTACATCTGTCTTCAATCTTCCACCTCTGGTACTGTATGGTTGTTATGATGCACTGCAGAGAGCACAGCTGCAATATTGAACAGGACAAAGGCACAAATAGCAATGAGTATTTGCAGTTGTTGAATTTTCTTGCCTTCACTAGTTTGTTACTACAGATGTACTCTAGTTTTTTTATTACAGAATATATCAGTACATTCAGAACCCATTAATGCATAGGTTCTAGTTCTAGATTCAGACCACAATTTTCTTCTTTTGGTTTGATTTCAAATAGGCAGAGTCTTGATTATCAGTCCACTGAAATGTAAACTTAACTGTCATGATTTCATATTGACTCCAAGACACTAGCCTAGCTAGTACTGCCTTCATGCCACATTAGTATTGAGAACCATTAGACTGTGAATTATAAGAATTTTTATACATTTCCAAATCCAATACCTTATACCAGTCTTTGTTCCAATATATCTATTGAACATACTGGTGTAGTGGCAACACTGAATTTGTTTCATTCTTGGCTTGGTTTCCAGTTCTGATTGAGGGTTCTCACAGTTATCTGCTGTCCTAGGCCTTCCAAGCTCCTGTCGCAATTCATAATCATCATCTCATGCTATATAACATCCACAGTTGAAACATTGTTTCTTCCATATTATGTCTAACAATATTGTAGTTAACCTTGTAACATACTACACATTTCACGTGCCGGAAGACTGCATTCTGTCATTTTCATTGACATAAGAGTGTCCAATCTTATAATGTTTTATTATTTAACATATTTGCTGGAATATTTTGATGCTCATTTTTGTTCTTTAGGCTGTAACATATTATGGCTTTGAAGCTATACCTCCATTTCATATGCCTTCATGGCATGATGACAGGGACAACTTGACCTTTCTTAATTGTAACCAAACTAGTGTGCTTACTTTGTATCTCTTTAAGGTTAGAGTCAGCAAGTGAACAGAACAGTTGGTGCTTATTTCTGGTTATACTGCTTAATCTGTAGTGATCTTGAGAGAGCTTTGACTTTGTATCTCACAGTTCACATACCTAATGTAAAAGAGTAATTGACTGCAAAGTCTGTTTTATAAAAGTCTTGTCAACAGAATGTTCCAAATGCAGTATGTTTTCTGCAATGCATTACAAGCCATGAAAAGAGTAATACCACAAGGCACTAAGCTGTAACTGCCTTACCTGTCAGATACATGGCCTCAGTATTATACGTAACAGTACCCGAGAGCACAGGGATGATGATGTGTGTATTTTATGAAATCAAAACATTATGACGTGTTGGAAGTAAAGATACTAATGCAGAATCTCAGTTTGTATATTACAGGAGTATTACTGTAAGTGTAATGAACTGTTCTCAAAACAGAAGTTCACGATAAATACATAAGTTTACATTGTGTATTCATTGTGTGCATTTTCTTATGATATTACAGGCTGTGGTAATTTACTGTGTCATTGTTGGTTTACAAGAGCAGAATAAGGTGTCACGGCGTTCATAATTGTTCAACAACATTTATTTAATTAAACTTTAAATGATTCTGACAATGGTATATGGTCACGGTCATTGACCAAAATTATCGTCTCAGGCGCATGGATTGATACTAGCATTTTCTAATGGGACCACCACAGTAGGTTCTCCCCTTTTCCCATTGTGCGTGAAGGTGGGGGCACATCCAGCCTCCAAAACATTTTACGTTTTTCAGCTTGAGGTGATGAACAGTACCGAAAATTTCGGTCTTGACTAAGACTTTTCTGTCTAGGAATAGAGGGTTTTCTCCCAATACTGTGGGTTGGCGGCCAGATTTGAACTTGGAGGAGGGGCTTAGGTTTATCTTGGGGTTAACAGTATTATTATTGTTGAAATTATGCAGCACTTAACCAGCTGGACTGCACACATTGCAGTAATGCAGAGCATGGTTGGTAAAGATTAATGTATTGAAAAGAACTAGGTTCTGAAAATCAACTTGAAATCTCTGTAGAATGGTTTCATTATGATTTCATGTCATGACAGTTAAGATAATTTTGCCAATTCTTTAAGACAATTTAATTTCATAGGAACATTTTGTGTAATTCAAGACAGTATAAATTAAAGGAGGAATGCTGCACTAATTAAGTTGGGGGAAATACACCCTCTGAGTTCTTGAGAAATGTATTCTGTCTTTTAGTCTTTGCTGTTGTGGGTTTAAACGTAGAGTACAAAATGTAATGTTTCATCTAACCATGAAGACAGGCACAAGATTGTTACTCCAGAAGCATTATTCTTACTTTACTGAGGGGAATTTCAAGAGGGCCTTTTGAGTACTGAGCAGTTGTGGATTGTTTCCACACTGTTACTTAGATGTTGCCTATCTTCAGATATGGTTTGGAGTTACCTGACATTTAATAGTGTACTCATGCATCCTAGGATGTTGAGTATGAAGGAGGAATGTATCATCATTGTATCATATTTCTAGTTGCCGTAAATAGGAATAAAATCTGTAGTTGAAACACAATTACTTGTCAGTTTTTTAGGTTATGTTGGGTAGCCATTAATATTTATGGCATTAGACCTGCCGGTTATAGATTGACTGAAAACCCTGCATGCTAAATTGATTGAAGGCGCTGCTGCTTCTAATGCAGGAAGTCGTGTGAACGTGAAATTGTTTTGTTCTGGTTTATTTAACATTAACTGTTTTAACAAGATACATTTTGTCCCGAGTTTAGTATTTCAGTTACTGACCTCTAAAAGGTTCTGCTTGCATTTACATAATTTTTATGTTCCATTAAGATGGAATGAAATTTTACAAGAGAATTGAGATTATTGGACCTGGTGAGAAACCTGTCATTCTAGTAAGGTGAGAGCAGAGGCACCCAGTATATTGCAACAACAGGCTGAAGATGCAAAAGTTGATGCTATAGCAATACTTTAATATTGTGCTTTTTTTTAACATTCTGTATTTCTTATGACTTTTGTTACAGATATTTATAAGGACAAAATATGCATCGACTGTCCAATGTATATAAGAATTGAGGATGACTCTCCAAAATATTTCACAAAAATATACCTTTTGTATGATGATGTAAAGGGGTGCCTGTTACATATTGGGAACTCTGGACACTAACATGTTAAACAAGTGATCTCATTAGATCCCATTTTATTCACATGCTAGGGCAGTTAATTCTGTACTGCATCAAAATTAAGCATTTATCAAAAAATGTTTAATCCACTGCAGAACTTTCATGAGAAAAGACGCTGTGCCTTTGCAGGCTGTATCCTTGTAATTTGTTCTAATTTCTTTATAATTGTTGTGGTACATGACAAATTTTAAATATTTTGACATAATAATGTCAATTTGTGGCATTCACTGACAACTGTAGGAGATAATACGTATCTGTCTTGCATGTATTGATAATAGATGTGTTGAAGGTGACTTTTCCTATTTCATGATGTCCTGTTATTGGAAAACAGTATTGACCCCAAACAAAATTTGCTTAACCCTTCATCATGTCAAATTGACATTTGTCTGCAGTTACACCAGTGTTGTGTACACACAACATAGAATTGACAAGTTGTGTTGTATTTTTCAGCCTTGAGAACTGACCCTCTTTAGCATAGCCTGTAGTTCACATGCAAAATGTAGTCCCTGAAGTGTTATTGACTGTCAGTTTATGTGGTATTTGTAATTGTGGTATAGTTAGTTTAAGTAATTACTATCTAAATTTCCTTCGTAGTAGTTTGTATAAAAATAAATTAATTGTTCTGGAAATTGGAAATTTATGTACTTTTGTGCAGTGAGTTTCAGTTATTTCTTCATGATATTCTATCTGCATTTAAAACCTTACAGGCATGTCTTCTTTAACCACTGCGGAATACAGCAGATGTTGAGAAATTGGTTGAAGTGTTAGCATGAAATTTACAAATTCACAGTGGAATCGTCCCTTAGTTAAAGCCAGTAAAGAGACAGATGCTGAAATCTCGGTTGGTGGTTCCTGTTTTGCTTTGTTAAAGTTTAAAGATTCATCCCATCTTCTCTCCCATAACCATTTTTCACCCCATGCTGTTATGTACATCAGTAAAGCTTTGTTTTACCTGGCCAAATTTTTGCGTGCCTCTGGTGTAGAAAATGAAAGAGTTTGATATGATTGATGTCACAGTATTAACACAGGCTCTGATATAAAGGAACTTGTCCTGTTGTTATTGTTATGTACTGAATATTGCTGTGTGTTATTTGTAAAGGCATAGTAACAAGTGGTATGGCTCCTCTAGTCAGTTTGTGGATACTCATTGGAATGAATGTACAAGAAACTGTTAAGTTCTTGGGTAGGTTTTATTACTACAGTAAAGTTGTGATATGCACCCCTTTCCAGGACCAGAAGGTTGCCAGGTGTCATGTTTTTCCAGATATTACAATGTTATATAGTAACGTGCATCTTGTTGTATCAAGCAACCTTACAGTTGGACCTAGCCATTTAATTTGTCACTTGATATCCTGTCATGTTCCCCTGCCACAATTTATATTCCTTTTTCATCACTACATACATAACATGATGTATGTATATAATGTAAGGAAAACCAGCAGGACACTGGTGACCGAACTCTCAGAATCAGTACTAGGTGCTGCTGGTTGATAAGATGACCTGTAATGGTCTTCTTAGTCATTTTCCAGTCAGCAGAGCTTTCTGGATTATCCAGTGCCAGAGTTTACAGCTTTTAAGGTAGTATTGTGAATTAATTTCTTAACTGGTACACATGTTCCAGAATTGAATGGTAATGGATGTGGTTACTTTACAAGCCCCAGCTCTGTACCTCATGGAAAATACTGCCACAGTTCATTGTACATTACAGGCCAAATAATTACCTAGTTTTCATATACGTGTGCTTCCGTTTGTTACAGAATACTTCTCTACAGTTCCTCCACACACACAGTATTGTGACTTGTGACAATTTTTAATGTTACATACATTGTTGCCAATCACAGTTCTTTTCCTGAACTCTCGGTGGTGTAGCTTGCTATTTATTGTGGCTATGCACAGTCCTTACAGGTCAACTAGCTTTGCTTCTTGGGGAGTATGACCAGGATAGCTGTGATGCAGCTGTTTTTCCTCATCATTCTTCCATATCTGTAGCATTTGTTCCATCATTCTGCCATTTTGTCAAAACCAGGATCTGCAGTGGCATGTGGGATAGTATTTTGACAGAGCCTCCCACTGCAGGTGATACAGGATTACTAAACAGCCTTCAGAAGAATAATTTATTTCTTGCTGTAGTCCCACGACACGAAACTGAAATGCCCACTTTCTTCCCATTAAGAGAGTTTGATGGTGTGTAATGCCAACAGTGCAATGACAAAGTATGACATGATATGTCTTGTGTTAAATAAGAATGTTTACTGGGCTGATAGTGACCTTGACATCATTGTACAGAGGATATAGTATGAAAGTCAGTTGTTTTAATACCAGGCTGTGCTTTGTGCAGAATAAGCAGCATTAAAATTCTACTGGAATAAACTGCTTTGTTTTCTTCTGGTTGTATGAAAGATGTGTTTTACTGCTGAACATTTATGAATGGTATATATCAGTACTGGATGAGCATCCAGAAATACTGCATGTTGTTATTTTGGCCCACATGCCACTTTTACTATTGCCTTAAACATGGGAATGTGGTTGATAGTATTAGCATGTGTAATGTGTGCAGCGGATGCTATGTTACAGTAGTTCCAATGTTACAAAATAAAGTTATTTGTTTATTCAGTAGTTATGTGTTTATAAATTTTTTAAGTCTTTGTTTATAGTAGGCATATTGTATTACTTTCAGAAATCTCAATATAAGATGGAAATGTCTATTTTTGTGGTTTTAGCATTGTTAGGGCCAGTTACTGTATTCATGGCACAGTACCATGCTAGAGCTAAGATGGTATTGTGTAGCTGTAATACATTTTAAAAGGACTTTTCTTCCATACTTCAATAAAATGCCTTTCACAGTTGCATTATTGTTATTTGTCACGTTATTCCTATAACAAGTACACAGTGCTACCATCAAACTGTACTGACCAGTTTTTAACATCATTCCATATTTTGCCTTTCCTTAGGTCTTCCTCCTTTATTGTTCTCTTCCTTGTTCTCCCTCTGCATCAGCTTTGACTCCCTTCAGGATTCAAGCCAAATTCTCATCTGTTTCTGTTGATCCTTTTCTTTCATTAGCATATGTCGAAACTCATTTATATTTCAAGGTAGTTATCATTCCCCATCATCACAACTATTTATTACATTTTGTCAGAGGATAACATGGCTACATGTTTCGACCACTAAGTAATCGTCTTCAGGCCATTAAAATACATGAAATTAAAATTATAAGTGCAAGTTCATTTTTGTATGGGTGGACTGAGATATCGATCTTTATGTCAGTATTTTTAAAACTTCCCTGTACAGGCCTGGAGAGGCCCTTAAGGCTCCAAGAGGTTGAGACTCTCAGAATGAAGGTGGCAAGGTTGTCAGCCTTACGCACCGGTCGCCTTTAGCTCCATGAGACATCCCTGGTACTCATTTCTGTTGGAGCCTGAGTCGACCCCAGGGCCATAGTGCGGCTGGAAGGATTAAGTCAATGAAAAATCCCAATGGGAATCGAACCCGCGACCTTTCGGCTTGTAGACACCGCGCACCCTATATGTCAGTATAAAATATTAAAATATTACAATATTTATGTTAATATAAAATGTTAAAACAAATGAAATACTTGATAAGTAATGCGAAGTCAAAATGGTGTCGGTGTTGAGAGTTTGCAGTCTCTTGATTCCTTTCCCGAAGATCGTTTGATTGTGTTATTTTTTCCTGTCGTCCCCAGGGAATGTGGCTTGTTTACTGCAGGGTGTGTGATAATGTGTTGGGCAGTCGGGAAAGAAAAACTTGGAGGATTTTCTTTCGTAATGGTTCAAACCGGACATCTGTATAATGGATTTCGAAATGTAGATTTTTCTGTGGATACGTAACGTCCGGACGCCCTGTATTATTGGAATTATTAAACTGAGGAGAAAGAGATCGACGGGTAATGTAGCACCAATGGAAAAGAGAGATTAATATAAAATTGCAGTCGGAATATATGGAGAGCGCAGAACACTCGAGAGACATCGACGAAAATGGGAAGGAACAACGAAATAAGGTTGAACTAAATAAACTGTGAGCGCCTACATTGTGCTCTTGTGCACAATGTAATGAACATTTGCGTTCCATTAAAAGCAGGTCATAGTCTTCACTACCTGAAGACTATGACCTGCTCAGGATATGTTCTGCACCATGGAATTAGTTACAAGCCCTGACAGATGCTCGCTTTAACCTTCGGCTATGTTAAGGTGAACGCTTTGCTAACTATTTCCGCGTATCAAACTCCGTCTTGTGCAAACTTCCTAATTTTTTATGGCGATGGAAAATCACTGAGTTAACATTAGAATATTTTTGAGAAATATTGCAGTTTGTGATGACAGACATCATCACACGTCATAACGAAGTTACACCACGTAAGGGTCAGCTGTTTAGGCTTTTTGTGTCCTCGTAATCCAACACTTTTTCGAGTGGGCTTCTAAATCCTTGTCTTCCTGTTGCATTCCTTCATGATTTATTTTTGATCCTCTTAAGTCTCCCATTCGTTGAAGCTGCTGAAAGCAATGTTTATATATGTATATCTTCCCTCCTAGTGGGCCGGGACAGCGTAGTCGGTATATCGACTCGCTACGAGCTGGACGGTCCGGGGATCGAATTCCGGTGAGGGCGAGATTTTCAACACCCGTCCAAACCGGCCCTGGGGCCTACCCAGCCTCCTGTATGGGTACCGGGTCATTCCCGCGGGTAAAGCGGCCGGGGCGTGGCGTTGCCCACCCACCCCCATCTAGCGCCGAGGTTAAAGAAAGAGTAGAGCCATACCTCTACTCCCCCTCTGGGCCTTCATGGCCTGTTATAGGGTGAACTTTACCTTACCTTTATCTTCCCTCCTAAAAATTGAAACATTCAACATTCGTAAAATTTCATCTGGACAAATAATGTTTTTTTTTTTCGTTACGTGGTCCAGACTTCACTGCCACGAATGAGAGATGTGAGAGTTAGAAGCCTTATGCAGTGTGAGTGTTAAGGTTTCTTGAACTAAATTACATTTATGAGTATTATTTAAGGGGCTCATTTCCTTTTCTGTGGCGCAAGAGCCCAACTCGGACCTAGGCCGCCTCTTTTTGAGGGTTCTAGATCACACATAATTAGACTAACACCCACACCCGGTAAGACTCCTATGAACGAGTGATCAGCTCGTCGCAGAGGCCGCTGCCTACACAACACACAACAAACATAATAGACGACACATCCATGCCCTCAGCGGGATTCGAACCCTCGATCTCAGCAATAAAGCGGTCGCAAACCTACGCCTTAGATCCACGCGGCCACCGGGATCGGCTAAGGGACCCAATACTTCTACATATTTGTGATATTCGAGTCCATCTTCTGTCCTTATTGCACTAAATACTCGTGTTGGAAAGCAGGAAGACTAAAGTAGTCATTTGGTCTAACATTACGTAATCACAAGCTCGCATATTTTCGGCTGTCTGCCTAAAACAGGTTAATTTAAAGTCCCAGTACGTAGTCAGTGTCAGAAACTTTTGCTTACCGAGACCTCTACAGAGGAGTCAAGGCCGTCATCGCTCGTGTGGACAAAACTTTCAGTTGTGGTCTATCTGCCGTTCCGAGCGGTGCTAACGCAAGGTATTATAGTTGTACGTTTAATTACAGTGAATAGTGCACGGTCACTGCATAGTTCGCTGTTAAATTTAAATTTGCTTCAGTATCGTTATCAGAATCACAAGGGCATGACGTAATACGAAGCACAGCAGAAATAAATACGCAAATCACTCAGTAGTGTGGGACAGTGTTTATCAAACTGTGCTTCACGTGGCCGAAAGGCTCCGTCAGGGGTTTCCAGGAAATCCATGGAAACCTTCTCTCGTGATTAATTTGTAATTCTACAAGAATTCTTGCATGTGTAATATTACGCCGTTAAAACAAGTTTGTTTTTGTGATGCTTTGAACTGGCACTGCCGATTGTCATCGTTATGTACTAACGCCCCTAGGGTAGCCGCAAAAAGAAAGGAATGCTACTAGCTTTTTAAAATTATGGTTTGCGAACCGAACCAATCCCAATAAACTTTCAATTCAAATCATCGGCATTCCCGATATGTTCAATTAGACTGTCTACTTATTTTGTTCTATTAACGGGTGTAGGCATTCCGCTTTATTTCAGTTTTAATTAACGTGTTTTTGTTGTTCTGGGGATCCGTAAATGTTTTTGAACTCACGGTAACAAAGGAAGCTTAGAAAAACACTGGTGTAGAATATTAATTTAAAAAGAAAAATCGGCTATTTCAAATACTTATTAGTTGAGTCAATTTGTACAGAGGGCTGCGTCAGGTAACGTCTGAGAAATGAACAGTTCAGGTGCAGGTAAATATCGCATGTTTACAGAAACCGAAGTTTCATTACAAACATAACGTTTAACACTGTCCTGAGTAATTTGAATCCAATACATGACCCTTTACCCTTTTCTTATAAGATCCATTTTGATACTACTCCCCAACGCGTCAGTTTCCCAAGTGGTCTCTTCCCTTGAGTTTTCCCAATAACATTTCCAATACATAGAGCATTGCTCGCCAGCTATGAGTAATTAAGCACATTAATAGGTAAATGGATTTTAATATAATCTCATTACACTTAAAAAACAAAGCAAATATTATCATTGTCAACTATATGATGATACAATAGAAGTACTGAATCGTCATAACATTTTACTTACAATGCATTTGGTGGAATTTTCATAAAGTGGTAGCACTTTACGTCGAAAAAGTTTTCTTTGCAAATTTTCACCTAAAGGGATCACTTACAGATCTACGATAATATACAGTGTTTTTCTAAAAAGCTGGATTGAAAAACTGCAGGGTGCGCGGTGTCATTGTACGTTAGGCAGTAAAGGTGTCGGGCCTGTCCGGAGCGCAGTCCTGTGGTAAAGGCACTGTAGTGTAATTCCCCTAATAACTCTGAAGTCTACTTACCCGTCTATCCAGTAAGTACGAACATTTGGCTCCTGGGCTGTGTTGTGATCTTTTAGCTGTTTGATAAAACTGCTCGTTCAGTTCCGTTGGCCATATAGCATCGAATTGTACTAAGAATATGACAAATAATTGGAAAGGATGTAACAGGAAGTGTTTGTGACCTATTGTAAGATAATATTCCAGCACTTTCCTGGAAGAGCTGAGAGACAATGCGAAACACGTCCAACGATATAACCAGTTCCAGGTCTAAATTCGAACTCCGTATCTCCCGAGTAAGAAAGTAAGAAGTATTAACCACTGATCTGTAACTTTCAGTTCTTCCTGTTAACTTCTGTCTTCCTAAGGGTAACTGGAGTGTGAAGAGGACAACCCGCTTGCATCAAGTGCGGAGTTCACGACACTGGGAAGATTAATTACAGGCTTGACAGACACGTGACCTTGTGGCGTAGAAATTATTAACAGAGATGTGACTAGGCTTTGTCTACAACGTGTTAGATGGTACATCAACAATAGGCAACCTTACCGAAGAAATATTCCGCGTGCTCGCCAAGATCTCCTCTGCGTGATTTCATATCGAGGGAAAAGTATGTGGTTTAAAGATCTGATAGCAAAAAGTAAATCTGGATATCAATCAGTTACGTCGCTTTTATTCATTGACGAGGCTTTCCTTCTGAGTAACTGGAAAACGCCTCTCCATTACACAACGGATATATCGCAGGAACGAACTGGAGTTCTTAAAGCTCTATCGCAGATACGGCAGTGCAAACGAGTTGTGTTTGTTTCTGAACATACTGTGCCCATCATACATGCGTCGCTAAGTGATTATGTAGTTAAGGTTTCTACGTCGACGTTCAAGGCTGAAATAGAGTAACAGTTCCAATTATCCGACCTTCAGTTATCCGACATTCCGCTTTATAAGACATAGGTGTACGACGTGCTGTTTAAAATTTTGTGCTGCGCTTCCACGCGCATTTAATAAATTTGAAATCCATTGTTCAGTTTACTTGATTGTTACTTCTTCAAAGAATAGTTCTTTACTCTATTACATTAGTTTTACTGCAGATTAATTATCAATAAACGAAACTGGTACATATACTGCCTTCCGTTTATTTTGTGATTAGTTTCGCATTATCCGACACTTTCGGTAATCGGACCTGCTATCGGCCCTATTAGGTCGATAATCGGAACTGTACCGTAAAATTTAAATGAATTACTTAAGAATTGAAGACGCCTGCGTGTGCAGAACTGCTGGTACCATGAAAATGCGGTCAGGTTTGGATATATATTACTTACTGGCCTAGAGTATTTTAATCTTTGTATGTGGCATCCCACTGAGCTTCCTAAATTAAGTCAAAATAGTTTTTATTCTGTCAACAACAAGAAGGATTTTTTACTAATAAACATATTAAATTAAGTTATAAACCAACCGATGCACACTAAAACCACTTTTTAAGTAGCTTTATTATAAAATTGTTAAAATTGTACCCCTACACGTGTTTCGATCCTAGGATCATCGTCAGGGGGGTTTATTGCTAAAAGCTACAGTCACTTCAACACATGATTTAAAATATTGTGTTGAAGTGACTGTAGCTTTTAGCAATAAACCCCCTGACGATGATCCTAGGATCGAAACACGTGTATGGGTACAATTTTAACAATTTTATAATAAAGCTACTTAAAAAGTGGTTTTAGTGTGCATCGGTTGGTTTATAACTTAATTTAATATGACGAAGATGCACGGTGTCAACAGTATGAAGTTAATAAACATATGTTGCCGGAATAAAAAGTACTTTGATGCAGCAACGCAATTCAGATTATTTCATATTTAATTGTCTTTTGTGGTTATTGTTATTGCAGTTTATTAAAATGAGCTTTTGTCGCGTTGCAGAAGAATTGCGGTGTTTCTGATCAGTTACCATCAAGATGTGGCTGGAAGCGTTTCATTTGCTGATGAACGTGCATCACGGCTACGCGATCGGCCGTATGCTCTCTGTCAATTATTCAGGCGTGACCAACAGTTACCTAATTGTGATGAGGGACATGGGGTTTAGATACCTCACGGTGTGGAACCTGGTGAGTGAGGAGCTTCATATCACGGTGTGAAATATGGTGAGGGCTTCATATCACGGTGTGGAACCTGGTGAGGGCTTCATATCACAGTGTGGAACCTGGTGAGGGCTTCATATCACGGTGTGGAACCTGGTGAGGGCTTCATATCACGGTGTGGAAGCTGGTGAGGGCTTCATATCACGGTGTGGAACCTGGTGAGGGCTTCATATCACGGTGTGGAAGCTGGTGAGGGCTTCATATCACGGTGTGGAAGCTGGTGAGGGCTTCATATCACGGTGTGGAAGCTGGTGAGGGCTTCATATCACGGTGTGGAAGCTGGTGAGGGCTTCATATCACGGTGTGGAAGCTGGTGAGGGCTTCATATCACGGTGTGGAAGCTGGTGAGGGCTTCATATCACGGTGTGGAAGCTGGTGAGGGCTTCATATCACGGTGTGGAAGCTGGTGAGGGCTTCATATCACGGTGTGGAAGCTGGTGAGGGCTTCATATCACGGTGTGGAAGCTGGTGAGGGCTTCATATCACGGTGTGGAACCTGGTGAGGGCTTCATATCACGGTGTGGAAGCTGGTGAGGGCTTCATATCACGGTGTGGAACCTGGTGAGGGCTTCATATCACGGTGTGGAAGCTGGTGAGGGCTTCATATCACGGTGTGGAAGCTGGTGAGGGCTTCATATCACGGTGTGGAAGCTGGTGAGGGCTTCATATCACGGTGTGGAAGCTGGTGAGGGCCTCCACATCATGATGAGGAATATGGTGATGGCTTCATATCAATGTGGAACCTGGGGAGGGCTCCATATTTTGATGTGAAGCCTGATAAGTGAGCGGTTCCTTATTACGATGTGGAACCTGGGAAGTGGGGGTGGGTTTGTATTACGATGTGGAACCTATTAATTGAGGGATATCGTAAGACGTTGTGGAACCTGCTAACACTACCGTAGTTTGTTAAATGGCTTCATTCCAGAGTCTGTCTGAAAGATCTGAAGAAAATAGTAAGCTTATTGGTTATCATGAGGTGTAATGTAAGAACGCGTTCGTGTGGGATATGACACTGCGTCACTGAGTAATTTGTTCCCGACCTTTCCAGAGAATGTAATTTCTTTATCCTCCAGGATCAAAAGTTTCAAGAAATCTTCCTTCGTACCCCAGAAGAACGGAATCCTCGTGTTTCATGCTATTCATTTGGACTTTGTCCATCGTCCGAGGCTTCATATTAGAAACATTGTATCCAATAACGCCGGCAGGTTTTTTTGTAGTGTTATGCAGACCACCAATATGAAAAGAGACCAGATTTTTTAAATGATCAATGCTAGACCAAATAATAACGTAGTTGTAATTTTTCCCATGGGGCAACGGCCCCTAGTGGGCCAGGGCCTCCTCGTTATCGAGACTTCATGATCACACTCAGGCACACCACACTCGTTAGGACTCCTCTGGACGAGTGGTCAGCCCGACGCAGAGACTTTTACCTGACAACAAACAAAACTCAAAATAGACAGACATCCATGCCCCCCGACGTGATTCGAACCCGCAGTCCCAGCAAGCGAAAGTCCGCAGACCCACGCCTCAGACTGCGCGATCACTGAGACTGGCTGTCATTTAATTGATGTCCTTAATTTATCCTTAGGCTAAAAGTGTAGGAACTGTACGAAACTTAATTTTGTTTTTGTATAGTTTTCATCGTTTCATCTACTAAATTATTCAATTTTAAAATCCCAAGATGGTGCAAGTGCACTACCTTGCTCCTCGAACATGATTATATCACACAATTAAGAGGAGACTTCTAATTTAATTTAAAATGTCTAAAACGACTGTTTTACATCAGGTCAAGCGGCTGTCCGATGTCATTTTGTCTATAGTAAAGGCGGATTATGGCAGAAATAAACGTACGTTACTAATCTCAAGTAGTTTCGAATTCAGTCCTTTCAGTACCGGCAAAATGAGAGGTAGGTTCGTTAATAATAATAATTATTGGCGGATGGCGGATCGCCCTCCTTTGCTTGCGGCAGGCAGACACGCAAATGGTCGTGGGTGTTGCTGATCGAAACGTAAATCTAAATCAGTGTAAAAGCTGTCTAAACTACCTAATCGGCTCTCATACGCAGTCTAGTTCTGGTACCGGCTATAAGCCACTAAAAAGAAGAGCGCTAAACGGCATTTCAAGGCGAAGTTCTTGCGTAACTGTTTATCACTTGCGAAGTGCTTGTTGCAAGACCCTCAGGCGCCGTGTGGCCTGTATTTTTGTTTCCCATTTTCGAAGTCTCGAATATTAATTATGTATCTCACTGCGTCTCCTTGCTCCACAAAATTCCGTGCAGGAAATACAATTTTGATTTCAACTGAGGCAAGTCATTAGAGAACTCGTGTGGGAATGGGCCTTGTCTAAGCAGTGCTTTACTGTGTTAAATATCCTGGAATTATAGAATCCAAAGTTACTTTTTCGCATTATCTGAGTTCATCACTCTACCGTATTTTGAGTCACTTCTGTAATTTTTTCATTTCTACAACCCAGTTTCCTAATATTCACTTTTACAAATTTCACACTGTTGACACCGTACATCTTCGTCATATTAAATTAAGCTATTAACCAACCGATGCACACTAAGTGTGCATCGGTTGGTTAATAGCTTAATTTAATATTCACTTTTACAGTTATCCTCCCATCTCCGTCTCGATTTTGCAAGTGACTGTTTTCCAAGAGCTTAATCAACAAAATTTCTGTTTTGTTTAATTTTCTTTATTTGAGTTCCCTGCTCATCTCCATTTAATTATCAATTATATTTATTCATTCATTCTGTAGTCTGTCTTACGACAGGTCCGTAGCCTGTTCCAAAGCGAGTTCTCCACAGGGTGCGATCTAGTGCTTCCTCTTTCAATTTCCAGTATCTTTTCTGCTTACGTCTTCTCCCTCGTCGTCCCGTCATTTCTATCCTTCCTTCTAACTTTCCTTCAATCACGTGTTTCAGAAGGCAGTTATCAATTATATAAGGAAGGAAAAAATATTAGTCACCTATTTTTAACCATTCCTTATTAGTGGTTCTCTTTTTAAGTCAGAATATTTCCGCTAGTATATGGATACGGAAATGGATACGAGAACACATTTGGCACGTTATATTTAAAACTTAAAAGCAGTAATACAATTATTGAACTTTAGTAAACATCGGAATCTCTGTTGCAAATATCTAAAGGACGGCTTGCTTGCAGATAATGCAGTGCGCATACTTTGCTGCCTGCACGACGGAGCACGGCTTGCGTGTCGTGGTGGGGGACAGTCAGCCTGTCCTCAAAAGGTGGCAGAAGCTGAGGGAAACAGTCTTTCAGGCTCTAATATTTCCTATGGGACTGGTAAGTAGCTTTCTCTTATTCTTTATAATTTTTTATGTCCTATATTCTGCTTAATTTTGGGGGACATATTGTCGGGGTAAAGTACATGACCTGTGTTTGGAGGCTCTCATATCAGATACCCTACCTGATTTGGGTAAAGGCCTTTCTGTACCTTCACTCCTGCCCACAGACCGTATCTTCTGCCTCTGTCTTTGTGACTGGAGCCAATTCAGAGTCTCAGCCAAGTGGCAGGAGGTGGGGGGGGGGGGGGGGGGGGACTGCCGTGCTGCAACCCCCGACATCAAAATTTAAAAACATAGATTTTGTAGACACGATGGTATGAAAAGATTCACGTGATTTACCCTTCAGCCGAAAGCAGCCTCTGAAACCGGCTGATAACTAGTACATTACAATTTTAAAAAATAAAATTAAAAAAGTAGAATATATTAGATGAAAATAAAAAACTAATAAGATTAGGCCTTGTGATTTAAATTAGGTAAGTGAATCATGGAATGTGTAATTATGTTTGTATATGTGTAAATGTAGTTGCAAACAGTGTCATGTTACAGTTATACTTACGACATGATTTATATAACATAATTTTTAAAATAAAACATAAATTATGTATAGCCTCAGGGTCATCCCCCCTCCCTCCCCCCGAGCCAATTTTTTCCCATCTGGCGTCACTGTCGCCAGAATTCACTGTCAATGGAAATAGCGGAATGCTTCCATGATATATCCGGGCAAGCAGAGGCCAGGAGGGTGGTTGAAACAGTTAAGACCTTGTCACCTGATTCTTTCCTTTTCTTTTCTTTCTTCTTCTCGTTTCAATAGCGCCTTTCATACGCACTAGCAACGCAAAACATGCAAACATCTGTCCGTCACTTTTCATACGTCTTTTTTTTCAGACTTTTCCTAAGCAATTCTTATTTGTCCTACATAATGTCTTATTTAGACTAGACAAACATTTCAGGTTAATTCCGTTTTTCATTTTTAAATAGATCCCCCACTTTCATTACATGCATTCCGTTCTACTTTACTTTCAGAATCCCCTCAACCGGTTCACAGCTGCAGCTTTCAAATTATGATGGTTTCCATTCATTTTATTACAGGTTCTCCTCTGAAACTAAAAACAATCTACCCCCATTATTCTAAAGGATTTTTTGCATGTTTCTGAAATGCCTGAAGTTTACTGTATAGTCTTGTAACTGGACATAGGATTGTCTTTTCTGTTACAAAATTAAAGCGTGTGTGAGGGCCATTTGACGAAAGGCAATGCGTAGAGGAATCTGTTTTAGTGCAGAGTAGAGAAGCCCTCAAAGATAAACCACTTCTTATATACATATAAATATAATACTAGACTCTTTTTCCATGGTTCGACAGCCCTAGTGGGCATAGGCCTCATTGTTGAGTTACCGAGATCACTCTCTGTTAGAAACACCACACTCGGTAGGGCTCCTTTTAATAAGCTATCGGCCCAACGCAGAGACCTCTAGCTGACAAGACACAAAAATCATAAGACACAGACGTCCATGCCCCCGGCGGGATCCGAACCGGCAGTCCCAGCAAGCAGCCGTAGACCCACGCCTTAGACTGCGCGGCCACCGGAATCGGCATATCAGTAGATATCACGACAAAAAGAGAAAATAAAAAGGCTTGGGTTTTAATTAAATTAATATACATACAGACACCAATTAGTAAATATCCAACACAAGACTTATTTATTAAAATCGTCTTAACATAGCCGAAACACATAGCTGAGTGTGGATTTTGATAAATGAGTTTTTTTATTTGACGGTTCATTATTGGTGTCTGTACGTATGTAAACACAACGGGGCGAATCATATTAAATTGAAATTAACCTATGCTTGACTCCATGGGTGACAATTGCAGGTAGTGTCCTCTGTGTTCTGGGTGCTGTTCAGCTACGACAGAAGCGTGGTATACCCTGACGTCGTAGACCGATACTTGGCGCCTCACATAAATCATATGATGCATACCAGCGTCGGTGTGGCGGCGGTTTTGGAGATGCTACTCCGTCCACATCACTATAACCGCAGGGGCAGACAACTCGGGATACTGCTGTTCTTCTGCTGCAGCTACCTCGTCTGGTCAGTCAAAGCAATAAGCAGTACATCATAATTAGAGATAATATTAAAATGGGTCTTAGAGAAACAGGCGTGAAAACGTGAGGTGCACTAAGCTGATCAGTTTAGAATCAAATGACAGGGGCTTTTTTATGGTCATGGTGAACCATCAAGTGTCATAATAACAAGGAAACAGAGCAGTTCCCTATTTTATATATGAGAGGACCCGTTTCAAACCTTGGTACAGTAATCAGCGACGTTGACAGGCTTCTCTTCGCATCCTTAGTTCCTCCACACAAATGATTCATGTGTACCTTAAATATGTCATGAGCAATTTCATCGACTTTCTTTCCATTTCATAATTCAATATAATCCGGAGAAGAGCAAGAGATTTTTTCTTTTCCAAAAGTCTAGACCGGATCTGAGGCCCACCCAGCCTCTTATTCAACGGATACCAGGACTTTTCTTGTGGGTAAAACAGCAGGAGCATGAAGTTAGCCACTACGGAGACTTGTTTAGTGATGAATTTCACGTTGTGTTCACCGTGCATCTTGACATTAATTTCACGTTGTGTTCACCGTGCATCTTGACATTAATTTCACGTTGTGTTCACCGTGCATCTTGACATTAATTTCACGTTGTGTTCACCGTGCATCTTGACATTAATTTCACGTTGTGTTCACCGTGCATCTTGACATTAATTTCACGTTGTGTTCACCGTGCATCTTGACATTAATTTCACGTTGTGTTCACCGCGCATCTTGACATTAATTTCACGTTGTGTTCACCGTGCATCTTGACATTAATTTCACGTTGTGTTCACCGTGCATCTTGACATTAATTTCACGTTGTGTTCACCGTGCATCTTGACATTATTATTTCTACGTTGTGTTCACCGTGCATCTTGACATTAATTTCACGTTGTGTTCACCGCGCATCTTGACATTAATTTCACGTTGTGTTCACCGTGCATCTTGACATTAATTTCACGTTGTGTTCACCGTGCATCTTGACATTAATTTCACGTTGTGTTCACCGTGCATCTTGACATTAATTTCACGTTGTGTTCACCGCGCATCTTGACATTAATTTCACGTTGTGTTCACCGTGCATCTTGACATTAATTTCACGTTGTGTTCACCGTGCATCTTGACATTAATTTCACGTTGTGTTCACCGCGCATCTTGACATTAATTTCACGTTGTGTTCACCGTGCATCTTGACATTAATTTCACGTTGTGTTCACCGCGCATCTTGACATTAATTTCACGTTGTGTTCACCGTGCATCTTGACATTAATTTCACGTTGTGTTCACCGCGCATCTTGACATTAATTTCACGTTGTGTTCACCGTGCATCTTGACATTAATTTCACGTTGTGTTCACCGTGCATCTTGACATTAATTTCACGTTGTGTTGACCGCGCATCTTGACATGAATTTTCAGTTTTTAACCAACAAATGCACTTTATTTTCGCATTTCTGTTTAATTAACCCTATATATGTTTCGGCCGCGACCCGGCCATCATCAGTGTACCCCTGATGATGGCCGGGTCGCGGCCGAAACATATGTAAGGTTAATTGATCAAAAATACGAAAATAAAAATAAAAAGTGCATTCGTTGGTTAAAAAACTGAAAATTGTTTAGTGATGTTCTTTAAAAAACAAGGAAGGACAATTTTGAAGTGTCAAAATCTCCGGCGGGTTCAACTATATTTATTTATGCAGTTATTGCTACACGTATTGGAGCCGCGGAGTGTGGATCTATCCGCTCTACTACCACATGAACTGGAGCCAGCAGCTCCTGATGAATGTGCTCGTTACCTTCATCGTCCCCAGCGCCTGCTACCTGCTGGGAGAGAAGATGGCCAACGTAATTTGGGGTGAGTTTTTATGCAAGGACATTTCAAACAGAAACATTTAATAAACTTTCAGTTGTTAATGAAGAATCCTGATATTTCAAGACACTTTCCCGCGTGACAAGAAAACTGACCCCTTAAAGCCTGGTGGTTACTATATTGTTACCGGACAGTTTGGGTTCGAGTCCTAATCATCGTCTTGGTGAACATCATAGTATTTTTTTTTTTTTGCTAAACAATTAGAAAATCAGGCTTAGGAAGATGCAGCCGTAAACTAGGTGGGGGGAGAGTAATCTATGGAAATAAAAGGACTTGCAGGCTTTTGTAATTTCCCAGGTTTTCTAAAAATTTAGGAAGCAGACGCTATGTTGAGAAACCGTTATACGCGAAATTAAACCTCCATAAATTTTAGTAGGAATGCTACCAGCAGTGCGTCATATAAATAGCCATCTTTAGAATGTTAAATGCGGAGATGGGGTTTTCCGAAGTTGATGCAGGGACTTCAGCGCGGGGTTATTTGACCAATGAGGTTACAGGAATTTAAAAATTTGGAATTCGGCCTATGAGATTTTGTTTTCATTTACATTTCGACCAGTAGAATTACTGTTAAGTGTAAGAGAGAGGAGTAATTATGATGCGGAAGCAACGAGAAGGAGGTGAACAAAGAACTCTTTGTTTGGGATCTAGAGCAGTTCAGACGCAAATTCTTTGTGCTCTGTGATTTTCGGCCATATTACAACAAAAGGTTAATTAGAAATTATTATGAAGCGAAATAGTGTGAGAACGTGAGGAGTGACTGTGTTAATAATAGCGTATTTCGGTACATCCGAACGCACAATTAAACTTAACATTTAACATATACATATACTTGATGGAACGGAGTGATAACACGGTGCGATTGGTTTTTAAGTGCTGAGTTCAAGATAAATTTCCGAAGTGAACTTTGTTAAATTTTGACGTAAAAGAAATCATCATTCCTGACAATAAACCAAGAAAGTGCTTAAAATAACAGTGAGTTTTTATTTTAAGTGCAGCTTGCAGTGTAGGACAGCAGTCCGTTAACGTTCCACACGGCAATAATCCCTGAAGATTAGAACTAATGCCTACCGAGCCTGACTAGTTCTATTACCACGCCTGTATTTTCCGTTTCCTGCGGAAAAACACATCATCTAGAGACGTTGAATCTAGAAGGACGGTAGCAATATGTACCACCAGTTTTAACACTACAAAATACTACGTTCTGCCCACAGAGTATAGTTATATGTTCTGTATGGTTCTGAGAACAAACAGCGATGATTTCTCTATACAGCATTAACTGATTGATTCTTATAATCGACATGAAGTGTGTTTACTGCGCGGTACGAGTTGAATCTTAAAATATAAATAAGGTTAACATAAGTATTTAAATACATTTTAGATTGTGGTCTCCTGAAGTGCGACAACGTGTAGCCATGTAAATTGCTGCCATCCTTTCAGGGGAGCCTGTTGCTTCCATCCTCAGATCTGCTATGAAAATGAACTACCTGACTCTTGAGTCCAGTAAACTCTGGGAAGGGGGGGGGGGGCGGGGGGGGGGGGGGCAAAGGCGAAGTCAGCCAATTGGGGATCAAGTTTGTGACATTGCGCTAATGCTTGCTGGCATGAAATGGGTCCTGGTAACCGCAGAGAGAGGTCGACATTATAGGACACAGCTAAAACACAGTATTTGAAGAAACAAAACGATAACAATCTCGCTTGGAGAAAAGTCAAGCTCCGGAACTTATGACCATAGAAAGTTCCTAAAGTAAAGGCACAAATATGCAATAAAATAAATAGTACAGTTAAGGTACATGTTAGTATATAAGCGTCGATTCACACAAAATTACGCCTACATAACACCATATCAAGAGCGCATTTGTTTATGGTCATGAATTATGGTTGTTAAATCACAAAGAATCTCAGAAATTAGGTGTATTACAAATGCACTTGCGTGACCACTACTGGGCTTTACTGAGGTAGACCACGAGAGAAATTGACATACAAGGTGAAGCGAAAACGCAACGCAGTCCCAGTGCACACCGTGAAGGCATATGGGGACAATGTAGGTAGAGCGCCATGCATTCTTAAACTTGGCACTAGATAGAGATGATATGTCAGCTTCAGGCCTCGGCCGACTTAACCTGTGAAAGAGCCTCCCAGTACGGATTTAATAGGAGGATGGTCATTATAGAGAGATTGAGACTTATTCAAGAGACACAAGACCAAATGGAAACGGATTTCCTTCAATAACTGGCATTTTGTTAGTGACTGCGGAGAAGACGAGGCTTAGAAAGAACAAAAAAGGATGGGAAGACGAAGACCGTGTTCAGGCTCGTGCAAACAGGTCTTAATGAACTAATGACAGGAAGTTAGTAATCATTATTGAGGTGAAGATCATGCTGACATTTGAAAAGGATCTCTAACCGTCATAAGGAAAATGCATCATGGTCAGTGAAACTGAGTTCAAAATTAAAATACGCGAGTGAGTGAGTGAGTGAGTGCGTGATTGTGTGCGGTAGCTACCTAAGTGAATAGTTGCTGAGTGTTTTCTGTCCTTGCTTCCTACGAGTCTGCCCTTTTGTGTTTGCGACATCGATGTAACAAGTGTCTTTATGTTTCAGGAAAGCGAATTTACCAGGCAAACGAAGAAGAAAAGAAGAGATCGTAGCCAGATGAGTGTGAGAAGTATTTGGCCCAGCGCATGAACTTTACTGCTAACTTAACAGCAGGATCTCTGTACAGCCAATAGCGAATGAAATATACCGTGTAATAAAGCGTTTTTGGAAAGGACAAAACTGAAACAGAGTCCCCTTCTTCAGCGAAAGCTTTTAGTATTTCCCGCTGTCTGTACACGTTTATTGCGAGCAATCTAAAGAAAAAGGATTTCCATTACAGTAGACTTGATTTGTTCCATTGTTTTATATAAATGTAAATGCAGAGCTAGCATTAATACCTTCATGCAGAATTTATGAGGGGTTTTCTTTGAAAGGGACGTGAGTGGGAGCCTATGATCAGAGCCTATAACCGTCTATCGCTGACTCCATGCATCCTTAACACGCGAATCTCACGTGGTGATTAATTGGCGGAGAGTGTAGCAGATGTCACCTGTATAGGGTCTCCTTCGAGCACCTATCGGTCGTTTTTCTTTCTTCAGGAATGAGACAAATCATCCTGTAATTCTTCAGCTACCTGGTTCTCAGTTTGTATGTAATTAATAATCCAGCAATTAAAGAAATAATCTCTCAAATTTGGGAATAATTTTTATGAAAGGATAACTTTAGTGCAATTCTTATCATATGGTGGGCGTCAGTGGTCTGTCTAGTCACCCTCAGTCGGAGATGAGTGTTGCATATAATACTCAAGTTTTGTATCTGATTTAAAAAAGGATCCGGTAGTTCACCCAGAAGTTCTTTTTTTTTTTTTTTTTTTTGTGGAGAAGGGCCCCGCAGCAGAAGTTACGGACGCACCGCAGCCTTAAGACTTATTGTGCAACCCTTGTGATGAAGATGAGAAAGATCAGTTTTATCCATTTTTTCAAGTAATGGAGCACCGGTGGAATGAAATTGACAGGGGAAAACCGAAGTACTCGGGGAAAAACCTGTCCCAGTGCCACTTTGTCCACCATAAATTCCACCTGAGCCATGGCACGGCCTCACTGAGGAGTTATTGTGGTGTTGACATCTACAACTATTGCATAACCAACAGACCCCTCGATCGCTGCGATAAATAATACTAGATCTTGTATAATTACTATCATTCACTGCTTATTGTAGGAAGAATATTTCTGAAGCAATGCTATTGCAGTGATACGATAATCCAGTTAGCCTTACGGAAGTCTGTTAAATTGCATAATGTATAATGCACAGATTACGTGCCGCATTTAAACCGCATATACTCATTAATGGCATACGCACATTTAAGTTCCACATTCACACGTGAATCACATTTTTAAGTAAACACTCTTAAAACATTCATCCTGTTGTGTTATAAAAACAACTATTTTATCTGTCAAACACAACTTGTATTTTAGTGGTATAAAACCCAACTGCATGCATGCATTTCGGCTTTCAACAAGCCATCATCAGGCTGTGTATTAGAAGATAAAATGTGAAACTAAAACTGTAATTAATAGTCACTCAAGTCTGAGATCTCAGTTCTGTTACAAAATACTCGTGTAATATGGAATATAAAAAACTATAAGCACAAAACCTATATATATAATACATATATAAAAATAGTGGCTTGGTGTCATAGCTGTACATTATGTATAGGAATTATGTTATTTTGTTAAAGACATGTAGGCTTGAAGGCAGTGTTCAAGTATAATGAGATCCAAGATGGTCAGGTCTGGCAGATGTGGCGAGTATAATTGAGAAAAGCTTAATTTTAAATGTCGAATTATTAATTAGGAATTGAATATTCACAATGTGTTGAATCAAAGTATGAAGTTAATTATTACATACATATAAGACCTTATTCTAGAAAAGGCAATTGCTTTAAGAATGTAAAATTGTTAAATTCATCATACTTATTACGTAGGATAGCGACATTAAACATGTCAGCTGTTAATATTATTTGTATTCTTTGCAATGAAGATATTGTTATACAGTTCCAACTTAAGGCACTTACAGTTAACAAATATTTAAATTGTATTGTCACGAAATATACTCATTTACATGTTTCGGCTCGAGAGAGAGCTATCTACAGGGTGATTTATATATAAAGGAATTCTAGTTGTTGATATTTAAAACATTTAAGTTTAGGAGCTATGTACAGGATGACAGTAATTGACAAATACATCTGGTCAATTAACAATCGAGGAATATTCTCCCTGTTTTCGTCCATCAACTAGAAACATGCAAGAAAAATTCAAGTCAGGATATATGGCCCTGGTGTCGATCCAGGGACTTCCGAAACGAGACTCGGACAAGACGTCGTGTTCTTGCCTTCCCGAAGGGCTCACTATCCTCGCGGACTTGCTGTCAACTGTTTCCACCAATAGGCCCTGCCCATCGTGCTTGTCGGCTGGACACTATAAGAGACGAGTCAGTATAAAGAGCAGCATTGCTGTGGGTGACTTCGTTCTACACCGCGATGCTAGCCGCTCTGTTCCACCTGCTGGTGCTTGTGCACCACACGTACGTCAGCTACCACTTGCTGACACAGATCGACTTCACTAAGACGGACGACGACTACGTGCACAATGTTATGAAGAAATTCAAGTTGCGCTATTTTACCTCCTGGAATTTTGTAAGTAACATTTTTTGGTTCAAGTGGAAGTAAAATTGTGAATGCTCAACTGGACAGCGGTGGTCGCGCGGTCTAAGGCGTGGGTCTGCGGCTGCTCGCTTGCTGGGATTACTGGTTCGAATCCCGCCGGGGGGAGGGGGGGTGGATGTTTGTCTCTTGTGAGTGTTGTGTGTTGCGCAGGTAGAGGTCTCTGCTACGGGCTGATCCCTCGTCCAGGGGAGTCCTACCGATTGCGTGTGTGTGTGTGTGTCACTGAGTGTGATAAAGTGCAACAATAACCCTCTACACCTACAGTGAGTAGGTAGAAGAAGCACTCAATTGAGAGGAGGCAACACTAAGAAATAATGAATTGGAAAGGATATGGACTGAAGTACTATTGCAGCATTTGCGTAGGCGGACTGACAAATATCACGAAAATACTCAGTGGAACTGCAATTATATTCTTCAAAGCACTTTTTCTAATTGTCATATTGCTTTTTATAGTATATTAATGACGTTATCAATATAGCGACTAGGCTACAGGCCATATGGCCCGGGATTCGAATCCCGGTATGTTGTAGAAATTTATCTCCTCTCCAAAAAACGTCCAGACTGTCTCTTGGGCCCACCCAGGTTCCAATGGCTAGAAGGTTTCTTTCCTGGAGGTAAAGTAGCCGGATCGTGAAGTTAACCACTCACTTCCATCCAGTGACGAGGTTAAGAATGAGTTGAGCTGTACCTCTACCCCCATTGTATGCCTTCGAGGTGTGGGCAGGGGCAAATAACTTTATTTACCTTTATCCGTATCGACCATATAGCGTCGAATGCTAAGATGATAAGTAAATTATGAATTGGAAGGGATGTAGAAGGAAGTGATCGTGGCCTATTTTGAAATCACTCTCCCTGAATTGTCGTGGAAGGACTGAGGTAGACAAAGACAGCCTTAGTTATGATAGTATCCCGGTCGAGTTACGAACCGGACGCCTCCCAAATACAAGTCACAAGCCTTACTGCTTCAGCCAGCTCGACTGTTAAACTTACATGTTAGGGTGGATTTCGGCTAGTGGCAATCGGCAGAGTATAATTTTCTTAAAAAAAAGAGTCACAGTTTGGACCAGTTTAGCGCAAAATATTACTGCAAAGGGCCATTTGAAAGACTCCTAATCCTGCGCGAGCCGCAAACCTATTGTTCAAAGTAAAAGTCTTATTTTTTTCAGGGAAAATTTATTTTATACTAAGCGATTAAAGGACTAAAATTATTGTTAATGAAGGATTAGTAAAATTAATATAGACCTTAATTTTTGTTTAATTTTTAGAATTTAACATTATTTTTTAAGAAAGTAAGAAAGGCAGTTATGAGCTTTCTGTTATGTCTTTGTCACTGATACGTTTAAGTAAATACACGGAAATCCATGCTATAAAATTATGACTGAACTGCAGTTACCCTAATTAGTATTAGAACATACTTAAACTTCAGATGGTAAGAGGAATGCTGGAGCTTACGACTCCGTATTTTTCACTCCCCACGCTGTAAAGTTTCCAACATACAGTTTCTGCCCTTGTAATACGTACTAATCCCTTTACAACTTTAATATTGTCTGGACATTATGGGACCTCAAACTCCTGGAGGCCTAAGGGCCTGTCCAGGGCTCTATCGGTATTGCTTGCTTTTTACATACACATATATATACCCACACACACACATATATATATATATATGTATAAGCAGGTATTTACGAATATGAGCACATATAGCAGCAGTACTACATTTTCCATCTTTGTCGAAAAAATCATCCACAGTGCGGTAACACAGCTGCTTCTCGGTTATTAATGTTAGATACTCCCACGAAATTTTTTTGATCAAAGTTTCTTTACAATTTCAATGTTCATTTTTATACATATTCTGACGTTCAGCATACTCTGATTGCACCCTCAAATCCCTGTTAACCACATTTACATATTGAAAGCTCCGTATTAATTCCATCCATATATAATTCGTTTTATTCATTTGGTGGTTTGTACGATGTGTTTTGTTGTAAACAGCGAACATTTAATGTCTCCACAAATATCACAATGTAAATATGTGTTCCATTTTGGGGTACTCAAAATCGCTAAACGATTTTATTTCGGAGAATCATTTTCCTGTTTATTTCCTTCAATGTTTTTAAATGAAAATTTTCAACTAAATTTTATAGATAATATTTAAGCTCTCACGACAGCGGATATTGAGAGTGCCTTTTTTTGACGTGACGTCGTGTAGTTTGGTAGATAAGTATGAGTATTTTGAAGCAACCTGCTGACTTCATATTCAGGGTAAATAGAGGCAGTAATTTCCTCCAAAATGATGATGCCTATACAGCTGACTATATAGCGGCGCATCCCAGAAGGCAGCAAATTTCGGATTTCGTAGATGGTAATGATGTAATCATGTAGGATTCTTTGTCATCATTTGCAAATACAGTGCAAAGTCAGAAAGCAGGTAAACATGTAGAGTGCATTCATATAAGGAGTTAAGTGGGACAAACACGAGTATAATCTGCCAATGGTATTACAATGTGTTTATTAAAATTTAGGGATCAAACACTTCCCATTTTTAGTCTTGTACTTCACACAGTGTGTACAGCAACCTCACACAGTGTGTACAGCAACCTCACACAGTGTGTACAGCAACCTCACACAGTGTGTACAGCAACCTCACACAGTGTGTACAGCAACCTCACACAGTGTGTACAGCAACCTCACACAGTGTGTACAGCAACCTCACACAGTGTGTACAGCAACCTCACACAGTGTGTACAGCAACCTCACACAGTGTGTACAGCAACCTCACACAGTGTGTACAGCAACCTCACACAGTGTGTACAGCAACCTCACACAGTGTGTACAGCAACCTCACACATTGTGTACAGCAACCTCACACAGTGTGTACAGCAACCTCACACAGTGTGTACAGCAACCTCACACAGTGTGTACAGCAACCTCACACAGTGTGTACAGCAACCTCACACAGTGTGTACAGCAACCTCACACAGTGTGTACAGCAACCTCACACACACCAACGGGAATATTTATAAACAACTGTAAATATAAAATTAAACCTCTACCTCAATACCCTGATAAAACTGTATTCCTTCATAGGCAGAAGAAATACGAAGTTTACGTACGTCCTATGTGCGTAACAACATACGCATATGTGTAAGTTTATGCTTTGTGAATGTACGTATGAACGTATGTAGGCACATATGTTTGAAAATTGCGTGCAGACATAAAACGTGAAGGATTAGTGACGCAATATTGTGTCATTTGAAAATAATTGCAGAGTTTATACAGAGGGAAATGTGTCTTGTCAGCAGTCTCGCTCTGTGCCTAGACTAAATGTTGTACAAAACACAAATGTGTCACAACCGACATTGCACTAACACAACCAGAAAAGGAAACAGCGTTTCTTGTGCTTATAAAAGAAGCCCCACGTTTAATGCGACTTTGAATAATACTTTCTCCTAATAGGTTTCATTTTTCGGAATGGACCTTTGTTTTCAGTGGCGTAGCTAGGTTTTTTGGCATCCGGGGCCAGTAATCACAATGGCTGCCCCTAACATAAATTATGGACTTAAAAATTACAATATTTATTGAATTTCCTTATATTTGGCTCAGTAATTAAAATTTGTTGAGCACAGGAACTCAAATTTTTCATTTAAAATATTCATTTTGCCACCCACTCTGCTGCCCGGGCCGGCCGCACTACTCGCTCCTCCCCCTAGCTACGCCCCTGTACGTTTTGACTGTTTCTATGTTGATAAGATAGGAATTAGGAAATTGTATATGAACGAACTTTATGATTTGAACATTGCTTTAGGGCCGTAGGATGAAATCGTTAAGGAATTAGCATTCATGGGGGAAACAAAAGATGCATACAAAATTTGCGTCATAAAGCTCATGGTAAAAATATTACTTTAAAAACCTGGAGGCACATAAGAGAATATATTAAGAGGAATTTTTGAGAAATCATTTTTGAATATGTGGCCTGAACTAAGCTAGGGTTAAATGGACATCCTTGCTTTGTTGGTAACAACCCGTGAGTTTAATTACAGCATGTCTTAATGGAATGAATAAACAACATATGTTGCAGGAGGAACGCGACATAACATGGGGTTACAAACACAAGCACACTTGGAAATGCTAGGAGCCTGTGTTCTTTTATAAAATCAGGGAAGTGTGCTACATTAGTCATGGATTATAGTGACTACATAAAAATTAAGAAATTTACAGGAATGCCTGCAGTTTAAAATACAGTACTTCTATTAGTTAAGCTTCTGCGCCTCGCCTCTGTGTGTGTTGCGCCCAACGTGACGAGGATATTGCCTTTCTTTCCGCTACTATACAGCCTAAAAGGCGTCATGATTGTTTTGTTAAACACTCGCGAGTTTGGGTTGACATTTCTTGCTACGTAACTTTCATGTCTCAGTTTGCAAACGAAGCAGCTGATAGCAGCACGTGTTGAAATGGAGACCGTTGACAAACAAATTACTGATTGGTTGAGTGCGGTCAGGGTTGTTTACAATGAACAAACCAGTTCAGAGTATTTACATTCCTAAGTGTTAGACTTGTCTTCGACATAGAAATGAAGGTCTCTATAAAACAAAATATATATATTTATTTATTTAGTGATGCATAAATCAAAATAGATTTCGCAGTATAGTGGATTCCATTTCTGTTTCGTATTTGGAGGGTCACGTGTTCAGATTTATAATATGGAGCCTTTCATTCTGGTAAATGTGTTAAATAGCGTTCTTAGTAATTAAACCAAAAAATACACTTGATTTGGGAGTAACCACTAGCTGGCTACAGTTTACCTTTTGCATATTTTGGCCCCTCTTGGACTATTATCAAGGAATATCAGTTAAACTGAGGGAGAAGTTACAAAGATAAAATGTCGCATATATCAAATGTCAATTATGCATTTTTTTTTAGTCGTCCTCTTCTACCTACTCCGGTTTTCCCGTTTCAGTGTCGAGGTTGTAATTTATTTTGATCACACTGAGAGACACACCCCAGTCGGTAAGACTCCTGTGGACGAGGGATCGGCTCGTCGCATAGACCTCTACCTGACAACACACAACAATCACAAGAGACAGACATCCATGCCCCCGGTGGGTTTTTTTTTTTTTTTTTGCCTGTCCGGGGTTTTTCCCCTTTGATCCATTTTTGTACTGTTTAAATCCTTTCGTCCTTCATGTCACTTTACGTTCCATACTACCGTATAACACAAGAGACAGACATCCATGCCCCCGGTGGGATTCGAAACCACAATCCCAGTAAGCGAGCGGCCGCAGACCCACGTCTTAGACCGCGCGGCCACTGGGATCGGCCAATTATGCATTTACTATTGTAAAATACAAAGATGTGAAAATGTAGAGTAAAACGCTATACACAGAAATAAATATTGGGACGGCCGATACTTAATTGGAACAGCTATGTCTGTTTCTTTCCAGAATTGATCATTCAATTAAGAGTTTTGCTTTCGTAACCATGTGATTCCACACATAAAATCCTTTCTAATTGATTCTCATTTATATCCCACCATTAGACGTAGTATTGTCATTCAATAAACCAAATCAGTCAAATAAATAAATTAATTAAACTTCATACACTTGAAGCCACAGGTCTGTTTCAGGGTGTCCAAATCATATACTTCTGCATCTGCATTACTGAGGACTGCCTGCGACTGACCAAGAGGGCTGTGACTTTGCAAGGCTCTGTCCGCCGTGTCAAGGACTTCATCTTCACGTCTCTCTTCTTCCCGGGCACGCTGGTAAGAAGCCACGTCATATATGGTCGTTATTTTGTCTGAAAACCAGTTGCTACTTCCTGCTGCCCACACAAGCCCGGCTTACTAGCGGCGGAAATTGACAAACTTTAATTGTCAGTTAAAATAAGGATCCTGTATTATTACACCTTTTCGCAAAATAGCTCAGCGCCTCTGTTGTCTTTCTTCATGCCGGTGTCATAATAGAAGGCTAGTTTGTATTACATTTTCGGATTATTTAGGATAAAATTAAATATGTCGCGTAGCTTGAAGGTCTGTTTATTGGTGCTTACGTAATCACAATTTCTTAAACTTCGTGTTACTGCATACATTCCGTGTGGCTTCTGTGTAACACACACAGGTACACATTCACCAGCTATATATTTATTACACATGTCATACAATTACGAGCGTCGTGTTTTTGCTACACTAAACCATTTTTATTTCATCGTAACTATGGTACATGGAAATATGCCTATATTCTAACGTGTTATGTTAAAAAGTTAAAAATATAAGGTTTGTATCTAAATAAGGTATCGTTTATATCGTAGCCGATCCCAGTGACCGCGCCATCTAGGCGTGGGTCTACGGTTGCTTGCTGGGATTGCGGGTTCGAATCCCGTCGGGGACATGGATGTCTGTCTCTTTTGAGTGTTGTGTTTTGTCGGGTAGATGTCTCTGCGAAAAGCCGATCACTCGTCCAGAGAAGTACTACCGAGTGTGGTGTGTCTGATTATGATTGTGAAGCCTCGTTAATGAGGAGGCCCTGGCCCACTAGGGGCTGTCGAGCCGAGGGGGGAGGGGGTGAATATAGTCTATACTTTTGCCTCCCTGAATCCAGAGTAGCTTGCATATTTGTTTACTTCGTATACACATGTACGTAATGTATGTACATTGCATATAGAGTATATGCACACAATGTAATAAGTAAGGTTCAAGGTAGGTAGATATATAAACTTAATTTAATAATTTCATCAATTAACTTACGCTTGTGTAATTATTAACAATTTTAAATCTCACAATTATTTTTAACTTTTTTAAAGTGACCTTTGAGGACACCTCCCCATTGAAGGATAACAAAATATGTTCATACATGCATACATACATACATACATACATACACACACCTACGTACATACACAGGCCTGCATATATACGTACATATATATACATAGATAAATAGGCCTATATATAGGCCTATATACATACATGGTTCTACATATACACACATGCCCACAGTTTTATACTTATAAAATCATGGCGGCGTAATACGCCCTCATTTATTCGTCCTTCCTTCTGTCCGTTCGAAACATCTCAAAAGCTCAGGTTCCATTCTGTAAACCACTAAGAATAGCGTCACGGGCCACAGACTGATGACCCAGGCCGGCAGTGAGTTGTTTCTTAATTTTCCCGGATTTCCGATATAAAATGCAGCTGATAACGCATCTATATACATACCAACACTATCTGTGGACTTCGATCCCTGAAAGAAGGCAAAGGCCCCCCTTTGTTGCATCAATCACATGAAAATAATCATCCTGAGATGACCTCCAAGAGTTCTAAGACGCGACCTGACCTCTAACTGACACTGTTCCGAGTAATTCTGGGATAGTGCCTAGGCCATGGGCTGGAGACTCAAGGAATCGTGGTTAGATTCCCGACAGGGGCAAGAGGTTTGTCTCTCTTGCAAGGCGTTCAGACCGCCATTGGGGCACATCCGCCTTCCTACTTAATGAGTACTGACGGCTCTCCCGCGGTAGTGGCTGCGGCGTGAAACATTACCGGCCACCCACATCTCTGCCGAGGTCAAGAATGAGTGGCAGTGTAACACCACTCCCCCCATGCATTCACGGCCCGCACAGGGACAACCTGCTTTACTTGGCAGTGACAGGTGGTAACACGAATGGTATGGAAATTTCACAAAAAGTACTGTCCGACATTTAATTTAGCTACTGAGGAAAACCAACAGGAAACCTAACCAGGAAAAAGGGCAACGCAATACACAGGGAAACCATAACTTGAGGGGGGTTGTGTAGATGGGGACAAATGTCCCTCGAATATTTTTTCTACTTAAGAACAGTTTATTGGCTACTGAGTTGAAGTCGAGTAAAAAAAGAAGTGAGTGAGAGTAGGGGAAATGGGTGTATGTATATTAAGGACTGGTTCAAACTAATTTTCCCCTGGTTCTAATTTGACTCCTTCGTAAATTAAAGTTTCTAATGCCCATGGTCAATTTTGCCCCTCCAGTGTTATTAGCCAAGTTGCGTCTATGAAACAAACAATTCGGGGACCTACAATTAGCTTTAAGTGTGATGGAGACAGTGAATCAGTGGAGAAAGTTCTCTATATACTCTTACTGCCTACTGAGAACTTTCAAATGGACGCCTTTAAAACTGTGACGAAGAAGTTGGCGCAAGGACAAAGAGATTCCATACAATAATTTGCAGTTGGACACTCCCATTTCCATGCTTTTCGTCAGTCTTTTCGGAAAAATGTAAGACAATAAATAAAATGGTACAAAAGTAAAGCTTCTTCAAAGCGGGAAAAAAAAAAAAAAAAAAAAAAAAAAAAAGGCACGAGGCTGGCCACATTTTAAGTTCTACTGTTTGGAAATAGTTAAATATTCCTTCGAAGCCTATTGGTTAGTTTATGTACCACCATATTTATTACCATTTAAAAGTTCAACTTTCTGCAATGAAAATAAATTTCCACGCTTCCTATTGACCTCAGAAAATCAGCGATTACTTTCCTATACAGCATTAAATGGCTGTTTTCTATAACCGAGACGAGAGTGTTCACTGCACGGTAGGAACTGAACCCATAAATAGATTTCATGTTACTGTCTCCCTTAAAGGGATATGCGTATAATTAATGGCTTCTTTAGTATTTATGTTTCAAAAGTCGGCGAATCTTTACAATGCGATCTACTGGGTTATGGCACCGTGTATTCTGGCAGAAGGTTAGCAACCTTTAGGATAAACAAACTCTCCGAAACTTTGCAACGACCTGCCAGACTACATTGTGTCATCAAATCCAGAAGACAACAAATATTTTAACCTACAAGCTTGCAGATTTATTCATCTACCAACTTCTTCACCTTATGGTATTTTACCGTGGAACGTTCGAGTTCTTTTTCAAATCCATTGTTCTTTCAAGCTTCCTACAACTTTCATCTGTCCCTGCAGGCTTTCTTACACTGTGATACTTGCAAGATTGCTTCCAACGCCATTGCCATAAAATCTATAACACTGTGCTTGCAGTTTGTTTCGTCCATGTTCTGGGGTCTCTACCTGATAGATCGCGAGCTGGTGTTCCCGAGCGCCATGGACGTCATTATGCCTTCGTGGACTAACCACTCGACCCACACCATCATCATCGTCGCCCTGGTGGTGGAGATGCGCATCACTCGGCATCGTTACTCAAAACGAAGTCTCGGGCTGGCGACCCTGGCTCTCTACCTCACAGTATACGACCTCCTGTGAGTATCTTACAGACATTCACAAAATTCCTCTTTAAGTAAACTTACTGACAAGTCATTTTCGACACAGTTAATTAGATTTGAACACACAGGATCTAGGTTAAATGGCGTAGCTACGATATTTGGCTCCCGGGGCGAGAAATTATAACGGCCATCCTGAACAGGGATTAGGAATGTTATTCTACGAGTATAAGGTTCTGGCGATAGTGCATCATAAATGAACCCATTAAATTTGTGGACTTTTTCCAAACCCTAATGTGTTTGGTAGAAGTGGTGCGTTAATTAATCTTTTGAGGGCAGATAATCAATTTTTTCATTCAATAAATCAATTTTGCTGCTTGTTGGACTCTGCCGCCCTGGAAGGCAGTACCGCTACTCCCGTCCTCACCCAGCTACGTCCCTTTCTATTAATTTTTATCATTAATTATTTTATCATTTTACTTTTGTTTCGTTGTAATCTCACCTTCACAGAATATGCTTATTGCACTGGACATGATTAAAATTATTCTATTTTTACTTTGTTCGATAGGTGTTGTAGGATTACATTTTATAAAACTAGTGGAAATCCACAATTTTTAAGGAATAAAAATCCAAATTTATTGCATTTGTCAAGAAACGAAGGCAGCAATAATTTCTTATTCTTTGATTATTAACTTTTAAATGTTAAGAGTAAATAATCAGAAAATATGAATATTTTGTGGAAAGAAATATAATGCAATTCTCCAGAAAAGAATCAGGTGTTTTGATCTTCAGCCAGTTTATTCCATTTAAAACATCATACATCGTCCTCAGAACCTGCGTTTTGACGAATGTAGGCGAAAGGAAGTGAAAGACTCCATTTCATAAATGGTCATTGCAGTGGGGAGTGTATGTAAAGTGGTAAGAACTCAAACTGCAGGTGCCTGAACGCTTTCCTTTCTGATGGCACGTGGATATATCCCATCTACCGTGTGCTGGACAACTGGGCCCTCAGGATGCTCTTCTTCTTGATCTGCACGGGCGCCATTTTCAGCTTCTACGTACTGGGAGAACTCCTAAACACCAAACTCGTAGGTGAGTGACGTCATGCAAACTGTTCCCTACCGAGACCGAATTTTAAAATATCCACTACAGTACTACATCGTTATCTGTCGCGACGCCATTCCATTCTACATGCATGGTTCTCACAGTGTCATTTCACAAACAAAGCCCGATACTACTGGGTTTTCCTCTGAAACGAAGTCATTGATTTGGATACAGTAGAGGTTTCATTCAAATGCTATCAATATTATAAAACTGCAGTACGTGCTGCTGCTGCTGCTGAGGAAGATGAAAATTGTGACTGTGAAAAGTGTAACTTATCACCACTCTCGGTTTTATACCAAATAATCAGAATGAATATTTTCACTTTAACGTCTGCAGTGGAATATTTATTTCTTTCTGTAATATCTTGAGTCTTATACGCGTCGTTTGCAGTTTTGTCCGTTGTGAAAGTCTATACTCTGTTCCGAGTTTAAATATAAGCTATAATCTTATTTATATATTAATACTAATAGGATAAAAGTTTCAAAAGCAGTCAGTGGCGTTGATGATGAGACATAAGTGTTTTTTGTTTAATTTCTAAACTTCTATTATATTGAAAAAGTAAAGAAGAATTTTTGATTTGCATTTATGTCTAAAGAACGCGTTGTAATTTTTGTGCATCAACCAAAGCTTTTTGCCCATCGACTTAAACCGCTACCAAATTTTATCAGGGCCCATCAAATAGTTTTAAGATGAAATGCGTGGATGGTCGAGTGGCCAAGATTTCTTCTCCAACGCTTGCTTGTATCTTGCGCAGCAACTTTTACAACAACATTTCCCCAAATGCATAAAGACCCAGTTTATGCAAGAAGCTAGAGCTAAAGAGGTTTAGGATTTTTCTGTATCTTATATCGGAGATATAATGTCTGTCTATTGAAGTATTTTAATTTACAGTCTGTGCTGTTCACATTCATAAAGACAAGAAATTTTTAATGTGTTCGTCAAGTGAAAACTGCCTCAAAATAAAGACACGTGGCAAACAGTGTAACGAAATGTTTTCTGATATATGTATATATAAGCAAGTTACTTAAAGAAATCCCTTACAATGAGCAACAATTATGTTCTATGTTTTCTAAAGTTACATAGAAATTAATTTAAAAGAACTTCAGTAAGTGCTGTGTTACATTTCGGACCAGCTAAAAGAATAAGTGTTTAATTAGTAAAAGTGCCTGGAGCCATGCATCTAGAACTTACAAAGTTTAACAAATCTGTCGCTTTTATAAAGTATTTTATATTTATACACTTGAAAATTTTATCAGAATTGTTTTTCGTAGTGCTTAATATTTTTGTGTTGATCATGCTGTTAAGTGGAATGAGAACTAACAATACGTCTAATCATAATTGTCGTTTCTTTTTTCAGCGTACGAGTTAGAAAGAATAAACGAAGAGCTCCAAGCACATAAAGCTTGTTAGCCACATCTCCCTGTCAGTTTCTCCCCTTATCTTCTTGGATGAGAAGACATCCCAAGATCTTTGACAATTTTTTACTCTCCCTGTGACCTTGTGCTAGTGACGCATCTCACAGAGGTCATTTATGTCTTGTTCATTTATTAACTGTGCTGGAATTCTTGTGGCGGTATGATGTACTGTGTATCACAGATATATTTAAAGGCCTATGAACTTTTATTTTTGGCCAGTTGAATATATGCACTCATGCAATTTCTAAGCGTCAAATCACAATTGCTTCTTTTACTATACAGAACTTTTAGTTCAAATTATGGGGCAATAAGTTAACGGTATCCGCTTACACCATAATCCTTCCTAACAAGTACAGAAACAAGACAGTCCTACAACTATGACACTGATAAAATTCTGTCATTTTGTGTGTTGAAGAGGTTTTGTTCGCTGTCTGTTTGTGAGGTTAGAGTCCAGGGTCTTTACCAGAGAATGTCTTTTATCCTTCACCGGAGCACAGCAGCTTCATCACATAGGTACAGCCGCGACATCTCTTGGCACCTGCGGTGCTTATGTCAGCGATAAAAGATGCGGCCTGTTAGTTTGGATTTCAACTGTCATGTTTCTCTATCTTTATTAGGCCTATGTCATGGTTGGACGCCTCAATGTTTCTCACTCAGGTCTTGCTCTGTTTCTAACACTACACTTGATCACTGCCTTACATTGAAAGTGAGGGAGAAACAACATGTAACAATGTAACTACATCCCCTGAACTTCCACGGAATATTTCGTGCAATACACATCACTTCTGCCTACTCTGTCGAAAAATCTGTTGAAACCACGACCATCTACTGCAGGCCCTCCATAAGAAATGTGCATAATTACAGAATAACCCTGCAATTAAATGAAAGCCCGAGGTCAACTACATTTAAAATTCATTGATCTGAGAGGAGGGACGTTGGAAAGTTTATCTTTCTCATCATGAAAAGAAACCATTTCGTAAAGACAATACGAGTGACTTCCTGAAGGCTGCTCGTGTCCGTGTGCGATGTGACAATAATCAAACTGGGAACAATTATGTTTTTTTTTTCACAACGAATAATTAATCAGGATTCTATACGCTAATGGATATTTAATTTAAATATTTTAGTATTTTGATAGTGTAAGAAGTTAGGAAATGTACGCAGCGCGTAACACGTCTGGTGCTTTCGCTTTGTTTATTGTCTGTATTATTTCTTGTTATTTGTAAGGCACTTATCTCGTAAAAGTTGAGATGTCATATTTCTTTTACATTTCACGTAAAAGGCGAGATATCGTATTTTTTTTAATTCTTTCAAGACAGAGCGAGATATCCTATTTCCTGGACTTGTCTTGTGAAAGCGAGATGATTAGGTTGTCAGATTTTGCTTCTGTCTCAGTCCGTGTTTCACATACTTCGCTATAACGACTAACAACATGAACGTATGTAAAGTAAAGTAAAGTAAAGTAAATATAAAGTGCCTGTTTATTTTTGTCTGGTTTTAAACAAAATCAGAAATACAAGGAAAGATATACGTCAGCGTGATACTCTGAATCCAGTTACATTTATAACAGTACATTAAGCGTAATAAATTAATACAAAGACAGAGAAATCATCCGAAGTGTTTGTGTGTTCCACTGTAGAACACCTTTCCTCTCTTTTAAAACGTAGATCTCTAAGCACCAGTTTGCGATGTCAGATACAAGAAGCGATCTGAAGAGTCAAGTCTGCTGGGATGTTACGCAGTGCCGACTGGTAACTACTTACCAGTCGGCACTGCGTAACATCCCGAAGACTTAAATCTGCTGCAACACCTTTTTCAAAACTGCACATATGTTAAGAAGTTAATTGTCAAATTTCTGGCTTCTACGATGGTGTGGATGAGGTCTTCGCTCTTCTGAGTGTTAACGAAGCGTATGTTGGTAGTTGTTTATCGACGTTTCGGGATAGCCTATCGGTCCAATCTTCAAGGGTCAAGCAGTGTAAGTCTTGGACTGCTTGGCGTCCGTAAACAACTACCAACATAAATTGCGTAACAACCCAGAAGAGTGAAGACCTCAAGTTCCTTGTCCACTAAAAAATGGCAGATTAGGAACCTTAGGTTGTAGTCCGTCTATGTCGGTTTGTTGATTCTCCGAATAATACAACAATCAATAAACCAACATTGATTAAATACAGCGGGATGATATTACACAAATATCATACTTCTGTTGTTTGTATCTGTACTACTTGAGGAATTTCGGTTTTACAATATAACATCGCTGTATACTGAACCACTCTTTATGAGTCCGATGTAAAATAAACTTGAAATTCTTACAACGGTGAATATTGAGGTTAAGATCGCCTAATTTCCTCCTTTAGGGTTTACAAAAATTCTAATTTACTTTTGCTGATCTTTCTGTTGATGCTGCTTCAACTGGAAAGCATTCACTAAGAAGAGACGCTGTCTCCCATAAAAACATTTGCAGTCTCATGTTAAAAACCTCTGTCCTCGACACAGTTTTCGATGCGGTGTTTCTGGTTGGTAACCCGTGAATGACAAAGATTACTTGTCAAAGAAGTCGAAAAGAAAAGAATCGTCTGGAAATCGAAAGCTTGATGACCTGCTGTCCGGCGACTCCACGGAGTTGCTCTCCTCCCCTCCGTCCACAAGCACAGGCTAAAACAAAGTCATTTATTCAAGAGGACAGAAAGAGAGGGAACAAGCAATACTGAGAGTCATGCACAACTTCCGAATTACATTCACCACTGGCTATTCACTTCTATCTAAACAGTCGCGTAGTTATGTTTTCTGACGCCAGAGGCGAGCAATGAAAATGGACGCCCCTAACAGAAATTACAATTACTTATCGAATTAAACTTTTATTTGCCGCAATAATTTGAAATTTGTTGAGGGCAGAAAATCAATTTTTTTGTCATTTAAAATATTCATTTTGTCGCCTCTTGGACTCTGCTGCGCGGGGCGGCAGCGCCATTCGCCCCACCCTAATTACACCGCTGTATCTAAATATAGGCTATATTAAAACTACCATAAATGAAATATTAGTCCAGGCAACTGTTCACTAAATTTGGGATTAAAATTGTCCATTACATCAGCTCCAGTAACTAAGATATTTATAAATTTGCCAGCATTTATTTTCTGGCCACTCTTTATAATTCCTGCACTTATCGCATATTCCGGTAGACCCGAACATTTGTTATTACTTCAGCTTATATTTATCCGCTTAAACATAACGGTGCCTTAATCCAGAACGACATTCATTACGTAAACAGATAAAATAAGTTGAATTAAGAAACACTAAAACATGAGCTAAGCTGTCTTTTTTGTTGATTTTTTAGATCTCGGTCTGTAGCCCCGGCCATACAAAATCTGTTTCTGAAACAAATAATATTTTTTGACATCACCGCAACTTTGTTGGTAACAAATTCTGTGTTAACAATAAATAGATACACGTTTCTGCCTTTAAACCAAAGGTATCATCAGGCTAAACCACTATAAACTACATTAAAGAAAAACCTTGTATCCTACCATTTAAATGACAATGTGGTATTGAGGTCTCACACCTGACAACATTTTAGTTCTACCTACATATATTTTTTTTTTTTTTTTTTCCAATGGCGCAACAGCCCCTATTGGGCCATGGCCTCTTCATTGTCGAGGCTTCACGATCACATTCAGACACACCACACTCGGTAAGACTTCTCTGGACGAGTGATCAGCCCGACGCAGACGCCTCTACCTGACAACACACAGCACCCTCGAGAAACAGACATCCATGCCCCCGGCGGGATTCGAACCCACAATCCCAGCAAGTGAACGGCTGCAGACCCACGCCTTAGAGCGCGCGGCCACTGGGATGGACATCTTGTGTTCAGCCCTGCGATTATAATTTTGTGTTTGTGTCATTACATCATAAAGTAGTTAAATTATGTGAAGTTCATAAAATTTACAATATTTGTCCGAAATTAAAATTCACAGTACAACTAGAAAAGAAAGATCAACTTTTCAGACATCACGCTGTTTTTTTTTCTGTAGTGCAACACCCCAATTGGGATCTAGATCACCTCATTTTGTAGTTTCTAGATCACAAACACCAGGTAACACTCTGAACGAGCGATCACCTCGTCACGGAGACCGATAACATCACGCTGTTTACATAATATGGCACGCAAATTGATACGTGCATTTTGTTCGTATTTTAAAAAGGGAATTGTAAAAAATGCATGGTGAGACTAATATAAAATTGATAAGTGTAAAGTTGGTGTCAGTGATGTACGTATTTGATGTGTTGGTACAACGTGAAACGACAAAGATGGCAGCATCAGTCTAACACGTCGCTACTAACAACACCTGTATTCCTCAAAACAACCAGTAACTTCACAAACGTGTATAGAGAAGCCGATGAAGGAACAAATAGTGTAAGTACCTACATTTGTTATGCATACTAATTTACGTCGTAATCAGTCAAATTGATTTAATAATTTATAACGTATCCCGTTTTACGGTGATAAAGCATTCATCTGCACAAGGAATCGGCCAATGAAATCAAGTGCTGGTATAACATGTATACACTGTACGTCATCCGTGACAATGCTGCAAGTCACAGACACAAATACTAATTATAGTTATAGTCGTATACTCCGGTACTACAATTGTAACATTTTATGAGGTTACAGACGAGGAAGTGAATTCAAACGTGAGAAGAACACAGACTGTAGCCAAACACGCAGTATCATGAAAGAAACAGACTGATGAAAGCTATCGCTATACAGGCCTGGACAGGCCGTTGGGGTTCCAGGAAGTTGAGGCGTCCAGATTTCCAGACAATTGGTACATGAAGGTGGCAAGGTTGTCATCCCTGCGCACCGGCCGCAATTACACCCCCCCCCCCCCCCCCCATCTCCAGGAGATATTCCTGATATTCATTTCTGTTAGAGGCTGAGTTGACCCCAGGGCCTTATTGCGGCCGAAAGGAAAGGCTGATGAAAGGTATGCCGAAAGTAATTAGTAAGGGAAGTTACAATTAACTAAATAAAGCTTTTTTAAATATTTTGGAAATTTTATGACCTTTACATAATTTTAACTAATAAACACAAAATTATGACAGCAGGGCTAAACAAAAATAATAACATATACAAATACACTTGTAAGTTGTGAGATCTCACGACCACATTGGAAATGATATGATGTGACAAGGTTTTTTCCTTGATATAGTTTTATAGTGCTTTAGCTTAATTATGACTGAGGCATATAAGATGAAATGTGCAGCTGTTTATTATAAACAGATGAATTCGTTCAATATAGTTTTCTCGGGCGCACAGCCGCGTCAATTCTTTTGAATACAACGTTTCGGGGACTAGCTCCGTCCCCATCCTCAGGCATGATGAATTCGTTTATTAGTACTGTTGTGTCGACTGAGTCAAAAAAGTATTCTTGGTTTTTATATTAGAAAACACAAAGGGATACAACACCCTACGATTGAACTGGTTTCTTCTAATCATTTAAAATTAACACAAGCTTAAAGAGTACTTTTGGAGAAGTTTCATACTTGCTTATCAGCTTGTAGTTTAACTTCAGCACTATTTGTTTGGTCCACTCTTTGCATAGGAGACTCTGAATCTAGGCCTCAGCTTATGATTCTCTACAAAAGGTACGCAATGTTTTCCCATTTGCCCCATTCACAGTTTTTACTCCCAACCGCAGTTTCTTCTTACACGCTTCTTCTTTAATGTCTGCCCGATTGATCATTTGTCTATTTTACTGTTTTGTCCTTATTTTCTGGCTCGTTTCTTTTCCTGTTAGATACTGAGATCTGAATTATCTTGTCAAGTTGCCATAGGAGACGATCAGATTGACAGCGGACGGCAATTTAAAGCCTGGACATGGGATTCAATTTTATTGGCGTGGAAGACTTGACACAGAGATGTATGTTCTATCGGTCAAGCAAAATATTACAGTGTCGTAACATGTGGGAAAACACGACACAGGGCGGTAAGATATTTGCATATCGGTTAAAATGTGATTACATGATGTTACCTGCTCCTTAAACTCCATCTCCGCATGCTTTCATTGACCATACCATTGAGGCAAAGAATATGCATCAAAGAATGGGCAATCTTCTTTATTATGATGGCTGATGAATGGGCCAGTGTAGCTCAGTAACTTAATACGATTGAGACAACAAGGATTAGATTCCAAACAAAAGCGGGGATTTCTCTCTTCGACACATATGCAGGCCGTCTTTCTGGTGGACACAACCTGCTGTCCAATGGCCCTCCCTCCTAGGATCAACTGTATCTGGCACCAAATATTTGAATGCGAGGAGCTTTACCTCCATGCCCTTGACATGACATGTTGCCTAAGGAGAGGGACAATTTTATTTTACCGTAATAAATGCTAAGGATTTGAAACTCGAAATTTTAGCGAAAAATAGTTTTAAAATAGCTGAATATAAATTATTATAATATTTTTATTTTTATTTAAGCGAGAGACGATTATCTTGGGAAAAATAAAAGAAACTTGGAGGCGAATAATGTATGGGCCCATTCTGTCCCTGGCAGACTGTTATTAAAGCAGACCAGCTATCTCATGTAAGTTGTGAAGGACTGATATGCAGTCACTTATGAAATCTAACACCCTTCCACTCTCCTTATGACAGCTCAAAGTGTATCGTTGTATGCGATATATAATACTTATTTCCCACTGACGGTTTTATGTTGTGAGAGGCACAAACATACAGAAACTGCGCTTAGATTTTACCCCTTCGGTACCAGGATATTAAGTTATTTCACATTCCTTATGAACGAAATAAAAAAAGGTCGTTCATTCCCTTCAACTCACCAATTTAGACAGCGGCAGTTGGCTAGATGCGTCTCTCCATTTAGTAAGGTCTAACCTCGGTAAAATCCGACTGTTACAAGAGACACGTGGGTTCCTGTAATAAATCATTGAATTAAAAATGGTAACATTATTATAGCGAGCAAATTATGTGTTGTTTTGTATGTAAAAGAATTATTTTTGTGATACTAATACACACCTTGAGACCCCAACGGTGGCAAAACCGATGCAAAGTTTCGACTTCCTTTACCGTATATGACACAGCTTGCTCTGTCAAAAGGATGTGTAAATCAAACGTGGCCGATTTTTTAACAAATTTTTTGTAATACAGGAAATATGATTCAGCCAGAATATAAGGCCGTTTAGAATATAAGGAGACTCCATTTTACCCATAGGGATATATACAAAAAACACAGAACGTTTAGGAAATGGAATGAAAAACTTACAAATTTTCAAACAAAATACTACATAATAAATATACATAATAAATTTACATAGTCTATATAATATACATAATTGAGAAGAAACATCGCTATATCATGCCTTTTTAGTCATTATTTACTACGAAATGCCGTTACACTGACGTCTTAATGGGAAATTCTGTAGGCCTCTCTTATAAGGCGATCCATATTTTCTGTCGGCTATTTCCGAAAAGAAAATTCTCGCCCTATATGCCGGCTTTTAGTGTAAGTGAATATATTGTATTAGTGCTTATGTTTAAACAAAGAACCACGTGTTATTTACATGTCGGTATATAGGTGATTGTGTTCATCATTTTCTGGATTATGTGATAACTTTTCACCTACGTGTGGAAGTCTGGCAGCACCATCGCATACACTTGTACAGTCTGTAAGTTGTCGCTCGCGTCGCACAGCAGCCGGGAGAGCCTCACTTGTCTGATCGCCTGTAGTTGTCCTGGAAGTGTGGAGAAGTGTTTAAGGTTTTACACATAAGGTGGGCACAAAGAGCATCAGATTTCTTTTCAATATTCCAGCACAACAGTATAGTTCAACCTATTCCAGCAGTTAGGCTACAGGTCTAAAGGCTTGAACACGATCATATCAAAGCTAAATTTCATTCCCGAAGAAATTAAGAACAGATCAACTTCGAGAATATTTCCTGCAAATCAATTTCCCATTTGTTTACAGAAAGGTTGATATCACAATGCGGAAAACTAGAATTTTACCTTTTATTTTGCAAAGATATGAAACTTTGTATGTAACATTGAGGGAAGAACATAAAGGGTGCTCGGGAGAATATTTGTACCTAAAAAGGACGAAGCAGTTGCAGGCTGGAGGATTTTGCATAACGATGAGCTTCGAAGTCTATATTCTTATCGAAAACTGTTATGAAGATCAAAACAAGAAGAAATAGATGGGTGGGCCGTAAGTGCTATTGGGAGAGATAATAAGAGCGTGCACAATTTTTGTCGGGAAACCTGAAGGGAAGAGATTTTTTGCAAGACCTAGACGTGCATGGTAGGACACTAATAAAATGGGCTTTCAATAAATAGGTTCAGCAGTGTGGACTGGATTCAATGTTGCTCAGATACGGGCAGTGGCCAGCTCCTTTGAGTGCGGTAATAAATTTTCATTTTCTACAAAACGCGGGGCATTTCTTGGGCAGCTGAGCCCTATTAGCTTGTCAGGTATAGATAGATGATCTAAGTAGATAGTTACGTTACTTCACGATAATATGGTTGTATTACCAGGCGTGAAAGAACTGGGCCACCCAGAGTTTTCGTACCAGAAGCGGTCACCTCGTCGTAGATTCCGAAACGTCTGTGCGATAATGCAGCTGAATGTCGGGCCCACGAAACTCCCTGGTATGGGGCGCTCCGATATACCGGCCGACCACAGGTCTACGTCATTCGGGTTTCTGCGGAACAAATGACAGCGGTCCGTTTCTATAAGCCTAATGTACTGTAACGTTGCAACACCTCAGCATTATCTCCTTTTCAGTAACTGAGATCAATATCCGTAATTTATAATCTAGTTTTAAACACGATAAACACATATCTTTATCAACAGTTCTGCAAGAAGCCATACAATTAGCTGGAAAGCGTAATTCTTCGCACAGAAGACGTGTTGCAGAGAAGGAGGGCAAGGTTGAAAGCTACATATCAAAGATAATGGCACGGAGGAATTCAAATTATCACATTTATTTCTACGTGAATATGCAGTCCGCAACAACATGTTCTTGATTCAAGCAGTCTAACGCACATAATATTAACTTACACGTGTTTTGTATGCTTAAAATATCTTAGATCTCTCTTAACAGAAGAAAATACAATAACTACCACAATTAAACAGAGAATTCTAGTAGTAAACCGAACCAGTTACGGCCTTAAGAAACAACTAAGCTCACGTCTGTTAGGAAGACAGACAACATGTATGCTATATAAAAGCTTACAAGGCTGTGCTCACCTATGACCGTGAATGCTGGGCCTTCACAAGGAAATATGAAAATGTACTCAGAAACTTGAAAGGAGGACAGTAAGAAAGATCTTTGAACCAACTAAGGAAAATATAGACCAAGACTTAATTTTTAACTTTATAAACTATATAATGAAACTTTCACACTGTTGACACCGTGCATCTTCGTCATATTAAATTAAGTTATAAACCAACAGATGCACTCCACCGTAGCACTCCTCACAGCACAACACGTAGTACACTCCGCTCCACGCAAAAACATTTCATAAGCTTTTAATACCACAAGCCAGCATTTCCACAATCTACCATCTACAGTGCTTTTATAATTTTACAATTTTTAGCGAATCTTTTTACAAGGATTTTAACTTATGTTTCAAAGTGCAGATAGAATATTTTAAATCATGTGTTGAAGTGACTGTAGCTTTTAACAAAAAACCCCCCTGACGATGATCCCAGGATCGAAACACGTGTAGGGGTACAATTTTAACAATTTTATAATAAAGCTACTTAAAAAGTGGTTTTAGTGTGCATCGGTTGGTTTATAACTTAATTTAATATATAATGAAACATTAATAGTGAAGGTGATCAAAGCAGGAAGGTTGAGGTGTCTAGGATAACTGTGAAGAATGCAATAGCAAGACCCTTGAAGGAAGCTAACTTTCCATAATCATTACGAGTAGGCAGGCCTGCTATGCGATGGCTGCATTCAGTGGAAGGAGATCTGAAGGTAATGGACGTTAGAAATTGGAGGCGAAACTCGAAGGATCGGGGTCAAAAGAAGAAAAGAGTAGAACAGAACAAGGTTAATGTTGGACTGTAGCACTAAACGAGAAGAAGAAGAAGAAGAAAAGAAGCATTTATTTTGTAATACCTTTAAAGAGAATTACGAAACTGGGCAAAAAAAAAAAGAAGGATAGTTTTGAGTGAGGAATGGAGGATGGTTGTGAAAAAAAGCGGTCATGGCCTATTTAAAAGCCAATCCAAACACCAATTTGAAGAATCAGAGAAAAATCATAAAAGGCCTCAGTTGATAGGTCTATAACCAGTCACTGTGAAAAGCATCGGATCCCGGACTTCCCGGTTAAAAATCTTGCCCCGAAAGAAAGGAAGTATGACTAAGGGAGGAGTTTTGTAGTTCCTTTCAATCAAATGCTTGGAAAGTACGTTGAATTCAGACACGACAGGGTCCTTCCACGTCCCTCCCTATTCAGTCACAACATGATCACCAGTTCGATGCTATACATCCTCAGCAGTTACACAGCACCACAACATAACACAGAAATCACGAAAAACACGCGTTCATCCAACATGGTAAAAGGCTAGGTGTTTCATATTAATGACATGTACCATTCTTATGGAAATGCTTTGGGCCTGAAGTGGCTCAGACTAAGACTTATTAAAAAATTTCAATAGAAATTTCTCGGGCTAGCAGCTGCATCAGGTGGTTAAATGGAGAGTAAACCAACGTTTCGAGAACCATCTCTGTCCTGACGCGGCTGCTAGCCCGAAAATATTTTATTGAATTCAGTCGCCGTGGGAGCTTTCAGTTATATAATCCAGTTTAGTCACAATACAACGGTACAAAGGCAGACCCTCAACTTCAATCGACTCGATTTTACTCATGCATTTTGGCAGAGGTTTATAGTAATTCTGCACATAGGCATAACTTGGGCGGGGGGGGGGGGGGGAAGCCAGGGGGCAGATGCCCCTCCAATATTTTTTCTATCTAATAATATTTTTTTGGCTACGGTGTTGAAGAGAGGCAAATAAAAAAATAGAAGTAGTTTCTAAACGATTATTTGGGTGGTGTAAGGACAGAAGAAAAAATGAAAAACCTGCATTTTACGGGACGCAGAATGGAGATATGGTCGATTTTGCCCCATGCTATTAACCAAGTTACGCCAATTATTCTGCGCTAAACAGCTTTGCAGCAGGCATCTTAGTAAGTCGGCGCCGAGTCGACTGGAATGAATGATTTTAGGCTTCCGCCGCGATGTTGACGAGATCTGCGCTCTTCTCGGATATTACGCGGCGTTGTGTGGTAATTGTGTGCCGACGTTTCGGGACAACGTATCGGTCCCATCTTCAAGGGTCACGGACTCTTGACCCTTGAAGATGGGATCGATACATTGTCCCGAAACGTCGGTAAACAATTACCACACAACGCCGCGTAATATCCCAGAAGAGCGCAGACTGGCGGTTAGTATGCGCTCAGCCTTACTCGTATACGTGCTGGTAGCGACGCACAGTTTCATTGGGCAAAGCCAGCGGCATGTCGGACCATCGAGGCAGGGGCTGCAGCCCACAAAGGTGCCGATAGTTGTTGTAACCCGGCACCCCATGTTCACGGGCCCTCTGCAGGTTTAGGGATGCAAGGTCCATACCGTACCGATGCGAGGGCTGCTGGAACAAGTGGTTCGTCACCTGTAACATAAAATTTGCATGGCCGTCGTTTCTTTCAGCCCCTGAATACTTTGTCTGTTGTTACAGAAACGTATGCGAGACCCTTATGCATACTGACAAAACGCAGAACTGTACGCCGTGATGGCTTCTTCACTGGCTGAAGGTAAGTTCGTGGAGTTTATTTTTAAAGTAGATGGAATAGGCTTTCTTCTTCGTTCCTTCTGATACCTCACTCATAATTTTGATTCTGCATGCCAACCGGCAAGAAATACCTTCGGCAGTATATAGAGCGTATTGTCTAGAATAACCAGATCAACAAGAAGCAATAAATAAGCGTTAACATACAAACATGTCTGCCAAGTGATCCTTTGGGCTTGGGCCTTCATCTTCATGTCCGTTGTGCATTCCTTTATCTACCCTTGTCTCGTGTAATCTTTCTTAATTTGTAGTACCTTTAGCATTTTCTCGTCTCCACGTCTAGGCTGGTTCTAGAGTCCACTCAGCATCTTACGAAATGCGTACCGGGAATAAAATGGCCGGATCGTGAAGCTGACCACTCACCTTCCTCTAATGCGGAATTTAAACTACGTGGAGCTTTACCACCACGTCACCCATCGTGATCTGTAGGGCATTACAGTAAACCTAAGTTTGCTTAAACGATATTAGGAAGCACAGAAGGGATTACGTTTCTAAAATGATGGCTGAGCGTGGCAAAATGTCATCAGATACTGCATCCCGCATATCGCTGCCGCCTACCTCCTGAGTGTGGCAGCATGCCATCAGACACCCCAGCGTACCTCTTGAGTGATCCCGTGGTCCATAGCCTGAGCCACCTGGTTGACCAATCCGATAAGATACTGGTCGTACCATCCTGGCTTGTACAGATCAAAAGGTCGCTTCAGAACATCGCTCAGCCTCTGGGCGCCTGCGGAATATACAGATAGTATTTGTTTATAATTTGCTAAACAATACTGCCAGAGACAATATTTCTTTATAATTTACTGAAAGATACTGTCAGAGACAATATTTGTTTATAATTTACTGAAAGATACTGTCAGTATTTCAGACCAAATAGTGTCGAGCATTATGACGTCTAGTAAATAATAAATTTAAAATGACGCGAAAGAAGTTTGCCGTAGTCTAATTTAAAGCAATACCTAGGTTTTTGCCAGGATGTATTGAAGATGATCATGAAAAACCTCAGTCAGGAAGTACGGCCTTCTGACTGAGCGCGCGCGCGCGCGCACCACACACACACACACACACACACACACACAATTTCGGGTTTTCCCTTTAGCAAACCAGTCTAAAGACAAAAATAGATCAACACATTTGACCCTTTAAAATCCCACTGGTTAACACTAAAAATTCTACGTTCTGCTCACAGCGTATTTATGTGTTTGTATGTATCTCTAGAACAAACATCGATTATTTCCCTATAGATCATTAACTGTTAGGGTTTAATAACAGACATGCAGGGTGCTTACCGCGCGGTACGAGCTGAATCTTAATGTATAAACCAGGTTAATCAGAGTCTTCAAAGGGCCGTGCCATGACTCAGGCCGTTAGCAGCCGGCCTCTCAAGGCAGAAGTCCGGGTACGATCCCAGGCCATTCCACGTGAGATTTGTGGGGGACAAAGTAGCACTGGGACAGGTTTTTCTTCGATTACTTCGGTTTTTCCCTCTCAGTATCATTCCACCAATGCTCCATACTCATCTTCATCTACCCATTGCTCTTACCAGAAGGCTAAGCTTGCGACGCCTAAGAACCTTCCACAAGGAATGCTTTTCCGGAAATAGCCAAGCATTGTACAAAAAAGTAGTCACTTAGTCTTTAAACTTTTAATAAAACTACAGTACTACTCTTATTTGCTTTTAAAATGCTTCATCAGTATTTATTTTTAACAGCGCCCGACAAACACTGTCTCGAAATTTTTGTTACATATATAGAGACCAAACAATGGGGAAATTTTTTAGGACATGGGGAACTGTGCTTGGAACGGAACTTTGGATTCAATAAAAGGCCCCGCTGCAAAAGGATTTAATGATTCTCCAAATGCATAAGACAGACTTGGAACTGACAACATATCACCGACCTATCCGGACATGGCTGGGGCTCCATCTCTCCAGAACACTCGGCAGCAAGGAATGTCCGAACCTGAAGGCAGCCGTGGCGAAGGCAGAAGGAATGGTGACGTCCACGGTGGGGTCATAACCGTTCCAGTAACCCTGAATAAATTAACGAGGCGTTATCAACCACGAACCCAACATGCATTACTGTCAGTTTTACAGATACACTGCTGCTACTGTACCTCAGACTTCGGCACCAAGTCATAATTCTCGACGGTCTCTTTGCCAAGCAGCATGGGCAGGAACTCTGTGTATGTTTGTGCTGCACTATGGCCGCTACAATGTGCCGTGTTTCCTGAAATAACAACAATACTCTTGCTACAGCAATGCCACAAAAAATCCTCCTCTCAAATGCAACAATACTATGTCTATTTGAAGTACGGTGATCGGTGTGGCAGTTTACAAAAAGTGTTAATTTTTAATCGTGGAAACTCTGTGTAAAAACAAAGGATCCAGTAAAGACTTTGACTTTAAGAAACCTATGTTGACTGAGTGATTATTGAAATTAGATGAGAATTTGTACCTGGTAGAGTTTTTCGTCGTCCCAGAGGGGGTTAATGTCGCCCAGTTCTGACGCTATCCGATTGTGTTCTCTCAAGACCACCGTGTGGAGTACCGCCAGCGCCATATTCTCATTCGCGCGGTTGTCACCTGCAAAGAATCTCACTTTACTGGATGTTGATATTTTGGTTTATTTAAATAAAATATGAACTGTAAATGCGTAAGTATAATCCAGCTAATACATTTATTGAAATAATAATAAATGCATGTACTGAAATCTGGTGGTAAATAGTAGCGATGGAAATTAATGTCGAAATTGTTCCACTGCCATACATTTAAATTTTTATGTCTATCTGTTCCATTCACGTCAGCTCCTAGCTCTTTGTTAAGTGTGAAATTTCGTTGGATGAAACACGAAAGACTTATTTGAAGACAAAAGTTGAAATTTAGGCACTCATGGCTTTTATTTTGAAATATTTTAAATGATTTTACAAAGGCACATATTTGATAAGATAAAACAACTTACATGTCTCTAATTATTTACCTTTTACGCAATAGAACTTCTTGTTTCTTCCAGTTCAGAAATAACTCTGAAAATATAGATCTTTTTCAGACAGTTGGTAGCATTCCTTTGACGCGAGGCAGTCTATTGCAGGACCTGGGACTTAACACACAGGTCAGTTTCGAGCAGCAGGAAACAGTACATGCACAACGTAAATGCCAATACTTTAAACCGCGAAACAGAAAAGAATCGCACTTTTTTAGTTTTCGGTAAATCCTTTTTATTTTTTCGTATACTATTTCATGTATAACCTGACTGATTTTGTCAACGTTTGTTGAAGGATATTGATGCTGAAAGATGTTAACCAGACCTCATTTTAACCTACAATGGTCCATCGGTATCACTTACTGAAGCCACTTACTTATCTAGACGTACTACTTACTTTATTAGACCCATTGTTTATTTACGTAATACTAACTTACCAGGGCCAGATTAAGGGGCGGGCCAGTCGGTAGTTGCCCGGCGTGCTAACCTATAAGGGGCGCTAAAACGTCACTGTAATAATCGGATATATGGCGCCTGTAATCTCAGGTTTCCACACGCGAAAGAATTTCTCCAGAAATTATCCGCAATTTTGACACGCTCCCTCAAAAAGTTCGCCAGCCCTGTCGTAGGTCGAAAAAGTTTAAAGAATATTAGTTTTAGGGACTCCAAATTATTAACCTGCCCGGGGCGCCCACATGTCTCGGGCCGGCCCTGTAACTTACTCTGCAAATCTTTCAGTTATTTACTCTATAACTTAGTTTAATCAATATGTAAATTATTTACTTGGCCTATATTTATTTGCCTTGTTAGTCAGAGAGAGGGTCAGTCACGCACGTGGCTATTTACTTGACAGGAGCACAAAAACACAATGTGCCTCCAGGAAAAAGAAAAATATAGGGACGTTTTCAGCGGAGTGTTACCTGCCAAGAAGCAATAGATGTCGGGGCTGTTGCGGATACAACCGTCGTCGGGAAACTGCAGTTTTAGCGGCATGAGATCCTTCAGACCCAAGTCGTTGAATGCTGGTAGCGTCTTCATCAGACCCCTCTTTAGGAGGCGCAACTCGTCCCCCAGACGCACGTTGGAACCGTACAAGAAGTTGCCATCAATATACGCTGTGGCGGTGTTAGTCTGAGCACGGGGACCTGCGGGCATAAGCGAACGCTGGTTCAACTGCTCGGGTGAACTGTAGGTGGGAAGGAGGTAGTATGGCCTACTTAAGTATATATGCATGTACATACAAACACGTACATATTGACCTCTGTGCGCCTATACACCATCATTCACTCAATTCGGTTGATGTTTGAAGTTTCATGACTATGGCCGTGTAATTTTGTAGAATAAATACCAACCTTAAGGAACAACATGCTGCATCCGCATTAATGTTAGAGCAGTGGTATTTAAACTGTACTTGAAAAAATATAATTTTGATTCTACCTCGTGTTTAATTTAAATTCGTTGCTTGCCTCGTCATCCTTGTGTACAGTTGACGCTGGTTTATTTCTCTGTGTAAGACACCAGTACTGAAATTTTGTACACGTATTTCATGAGTGTGCGTAACTGTATTACATTTCTAAGTAAAAGTGCGTACTGAGTTAAAAATACGAGTATAGTATTTCAGGGTAACACAAATGGAAGTGCTCCCGCTAACAATTTTTTTTTTGTAGTGCGCAGCCCATGAAACCTTGTAAACTAAAAATAGAAAGCTTATGTTTTAAAACGTTGTATTTACTTTTCTCGTCCAAATAATACACTTTTATTCAAGAAGTTCCGCGAAAATTTCGCTTTTAGTTACAAGGGTGTTGTGAGTCACTCACAGCCAAACAACTAGACAACACAACTGCAGGACACAGACACAGTCACTCACAGCCAAACAACTAGACAACACAACTGCAGGACACAGACACAGTCACTCACAGCCAAACAACTAGACAACACAACTGCAGGACACAGACACAGTCACTCACAGCCAAACAACTAGACAACACAACTGCAGGACACAGACACAGTCACTCACAGCCAAACAACTAGACAACACAACTGCAGGACACAGACACAGTCACTCACAGCCAAACAACTAACAACACAACTGCAGGACACAGACACAGTCACTCACAGCCAAACAACTAGACAACACAACTGCAGGACACAAACACAGTCACTCACAGCCAAACAACTAGACAACACAACTGCAGGACACAAACTCCTTTATAAGTGACCAGTTGCCAGCAGATTTTAACAATTTTATAATTTTAACCTCTTAAACTATTCAACAACAATTGGAAGTTATTTATTATCACACCAACTCATGCACAATTTTACAATATTATTACTTCACCCCTATACGTATTTCGGCATTCAGAATGCCATCCTCAGGGGGTCACAGTGTTAAAAGCATAGACTATACATCGATTGTATAAAATGTTACATCCATATGAGTAAAATGTTGAACATTAAAGTATTAGTCTATTGTTTTTGAGTCCTGATTGAGCTCATACACTATATGTGTATTACAATATCACTAAAATGTTAAAATTGTTACACATTTTTTAAGTTTTTTAAAATTAGTGGCAGATTTGGTCTTGTGTCCTTTCGTTGCCGTAGGGATGTAGTAGTTTTCTGTATATGTTGCTGTGGTTACGTCGTGTCAGCTCCGTTTAGCCGTTGTGTGGTAACAACAAGTTTCAACAACATCAACGATTACAACAGACATCAACAACGCAGCGTCATACAACCACAACAGCTGTACTACAATATACTTCGGACAAGAAAGCAAGTCACATACACCGTAAAAACTCAAGGACCGTCATTCGCACCTACGCAACGAGACAACACTACAACAGAATACGGACTTCAATGTAAACATAACCAACGGTTTTAACAGTTTTATTAGTTTAAATAATTTAATAACAAGTTTTAATAACCTCGACGATCTCAATAGATAATAACGACAAACACCCTACAAAAAGTGCAGTGCCGATATAGTTCGAAAAAGAATGGCCGTCATATACACCGAACAAATTCAAGAAAATTACCTGTAAAACCTTATATATACATACTTGTGACTTCCGGTGTAAAGTAGTAACACTGACAAAATAATAGTTGAATAACAGTGCCAAATGGACGGTGATAAGTGAAGTGTACATAGCACGTTACCCCTGATGATGGCCAAATTAAGGTCGAAACATATGTAGGGTATAGTGAAAACTTATTTATTTATAAGTGGATTGGTTGGTTGAATGCGTGATTCTTATTCCTTGGTTTTCCAGCCCTCAGCCCACTCACTAAACCGGCTCTTCAAGGAAGATGAAACTCATAATTCTTCGTTCAGTAGGCCAGAAGTGATGTTTTGCATGTAAGGTCTGAAGTGTGCATCCTTCCAAGTCTCTCACTCCACCTCACAGTGACCGCACTACGCCTTTCTGTCCGCTGCACGGCTATGCGCAGACTCTCAGAGGGGAGGATGCGCCACGTCATTCAGTATTCGCCCCTCAGATACCAGGCCAATAGGAAGTGCTGGGGTGGTTTGAGCTGTGAGCTCGCATGCCACCTTCTCGAATGTCATGATCCCCTGCCTCCCATAAGCACGATGCCCCACCAAGCAACCCTATGTACCCCACCAGGGAGAGAAAAGGAAACAGCCTCAAGACAAACAACAAGCACATCTGCCCAAGGGGCACTCACTGTTCGCTATCGTTTCAGCAAAATCACACGTAAATCTGGTTTTACGAAAAGCGATTTTCTTTTCACTATTTTCGGTTTTCATACTGAGAAGTAGCCAACGGAAGAAACATTCCTTTGATATAAAACCAAAGAAGGATGCAGGAAACGATACGTATTTATTGCTACAATTTCCTCGTGTTCACAGTGAGATACTTTTAATATAATAATACTTCGAGAAGTATGGAAAAATTAATCGTTCATTTCGTATAAGATATATAAGTATTTGTTAACGTAAAAGAACCGTAAGATAGCCAAAAGCAATAATTTCTGCTCGGCGAGGCTGGAAGGGTGAGATCGGCAATACATAGGGGTTCAATAAGCAGTAAACATGATGCAGTCTCAAGCAAAAATCTTCCCTCAGCGTGTTTACGCGTCATACGGGTAGCAGAACCTGGCAGGATGCTGTTCGGGGTTGTTTGAAGTGTTGTAAGGATGCAAACGGTAGGGTGAGGAGGGAGGGGGTTGTTTTGCGTGTTGCGGGTCGATTATCGTTCATCAGAGGGAGGGACCCTTATTTCGACTCCAACAAACGTGAAGCGCATGTGTGAATTAGCAGACAGCCGGAGTATATCAATACCTGAGTGCCGTTTCATTGGTCAGCGCGCATAATTAATTCGGTATGGGCATCGCAGACTCTGACAAACCAGAATAAATAATTTCATGTGATGCCTGTTTGCGTGTGGAGAAGCGACCCGAGATCCTAGAACTTCCCTTGCAAAGTGCGACAAAGTGCCTCTGTGTCACGTGGTTCAGAATACGTCAGTCAGTACAGTGACTGACTGACAAGCTGAAGACCACGTTCGATTCCTGACACGTACATGAACTTCGCCACCACGTCCAGACCCATACCATGGTTCACCTACCCCCTAGACAATGAGTAGTGTGTAGGCGGCGGTAAATCGGCAGGAGCATGAAGCTGACCAATGTCCTCCTAGTGCTGTGGTCAAGAATGCTTGCAGTTTACCCCAATTCCCTCACTTCCATTTCAGAACATCATGGCGCGCCGCAGTTACAAATTTTAACTTCAAATTTCCTAACCTGTAGTCTGCAGCCCAGTGGGTGGACACAGGTGGGAATAACTGTCATATAGCAAAGAAGAGAACTACTTGTGTGACTTCGAACTGTCAGGCGAAGATTGAATGACAACGCGCACATGACACGCGGTCACTGACGTCAAACACAAAGACTGCACATATGCAGTCCTTGTTTGCTTTTTTAGAGTGACATTGATGGGCATTGAATATACTCTTTTTATTGTGCCAGTCTATAAATTTAAGATTTTCATAGCAGTGGGGATTTAGATTGTGGTCTTCTGGGCCATAAAAATGTAAAATTGAAGAAGTTAAAAAATAGCTTTCATTTTGGGAAGTCGTATAACACATGACAAAAATTGAACGCCAAAACGGGACTGCTGAAGGGTCTATAAGCGGGCTTCCAGGAATTTCATTAAGTATAATAGACTTTCCCTAAAGGATTCAGTATAAGTCTGAATTCAAATTAAGAGATATGTAGAATATTTTATTGAAAATGAAGGAATATAAGCTTGGATTAATTCGTAACAGATCACAGTGCTCTAGAAACATATTTCGTGATGCGAAAGAAATAAATGGCTTTTACACCCGCAACTGTGACAGTTTATATTCATAACTGTAGGCAAAACGCTGCATTTCAATTAATAATAATTAATAAGAAGATATACGTATAAAATATAATACTGTCTTTCCCCTGTAAAACTAAATAAGGGAAGAAGAAGTAGGTTGCATTGAAAACAGCGAAGTGCAGAGTGGATTGTTCAGTTCCTGATCAAAGCTACAATTATTGTACATATTTGTCTTCGCCCAATAAATATTGAAATTCTGAGGTGGACTAAACACTCATTAAGACATAATATTTAAAATTAAGAATACCTGAAAACGGTTACAATATTAAAAAGGATTTATAAAATGCGAAAAACAGCATAGAGATCTTTGCTCCTCTGGATGTTACGCGGAGTAGATTGGTAGTAATTTACCGACGTTTCGGGACAAATCGGTCCCCTCTCCTGGGGTCAAGCAGTCGAAAAATAATCTTTATTCTTCTCAGACTGCTTGACCCTTGAAAATGGGACCAATAGGTTGTCCCGAAACGTCGGTAAATAATTACCAATCTAATCCGCGTAACATTCCAGGAGACTGAAGATCTCATTTACACCGCGGCAGAAGCTTGAAATCACGCAACACATAGGGAAATAAAATGCAAGGTGAAATCCATAGCGGATACAGACAGGGTTCTGTATTCTTCTTTGCTGTCCCAAACATTCTGTTAGGAAACCTGACACCGGTAATACCTCAATTACATTGACGTTTAAATTCCAACTAGTGTCCAGAACGGAGGGGTACATTATTTATTTACGACCGTACCGACAGCCCGAGGTCGGCAGCGCGTGAAGAATGCAAGGTCCATACGTTGCACCGAGGTCGGCATTGAAGGATTAAACTAAAGTTCCTCAACGCACGGATTGTTGCAGACATTAAACAGGATTTCGAAAAGTAGAAACTTCAAGAATTATAGCCTAGAATACCTAGCAGTCAAATATCCTTTTGTGTGGCACTGAAACGTGTACAAAAGTAATACATGGTAATGTTTGCTCACCTAGCCGACAATCTTGCCTGACGCCCGCCAGGGATCGCAGCATGTTCATGCACGTCTGTTTGTGGAGGCGGTAGAACCGATCGTCTGGGGGCAGAGACACAGGTAGACAGTTGGGATGGCGAAGTCTTCCAGACCCGCAGCAATTTGGTTCTCGCAGGTCACTCGGGTCTGGAATCACGCGACCAGAATTTGTGTGTTAGTGTCATTATAGAAGGAAGTACGGTGAACGTGAAGGTCAGGAAAATGACCCGAGGTACTGAAGGGACGGTCAGAAGAGGTCTGACTCTATTTTAGGGCCTCAACGTCTGCTGGAATTTATTTGATAAAAGACATATGATATATACTGAATCATCAGGCTGTTGATTTCTGCACAAGGGAAAAGTCCAGAGCGTTGAACCCGGTCCTCCAACTTAGGCACGTTGGCATTCCTGGGCAGTGCCTATTAAATTCGCTCCGTCTTTCTGTTCGTCTCTCTGTTTCCATGCAACAACTCTAGAACTTCTGCAGGGATTTTCATAAAATTTGATATTTGAAAAATTCATAAAAAATTGTTGAACGGCTTGTAACGTACTCATTAAAGAGAAGTACATTTACATTGAAAGACACATTAGTACCTGAAATGCGTGGAGTTTAACCTCTACACTCACATTATGGGTGAAGGCATTCTGTATAGCACAGGGGTGTAATTTAACTAACTCATTACCTAACCCCTGACAATGTACACTTTTCCGGGTGTAGAGGTAAACCCCCAAACATTTGCATCATTAGCACAGAGATTATGCGATCACTGCATCTAATCACTAAAAACCGAAGGCATGTACGCCGTGTGGAAGAGGAAAACTCCACGTAATCAACATCACACGCCGTCATATATACATATTAAACTGATACACTAGCAATACACTGGTGTGTTATCTGATTATGAAGCATCTCCCCACGTGAGCGCAGAAGGTCTACCTTTGGTTTCAGCAGTGAAGGTGAGGTCGTGGTCCATCAGCTGGCCCCAGGCTGCAAACATCAGGGACACGGCGTGATCATGAGGGCCCTCGTCCCTGTGTACGTGGGCCGACACCACACGAGGGTTAGGGAGTGGGAACCCCTCGCGTTCGCCCGCGGTTCGCTCACACCTGAGCAGGTTGCGAATCGCATTGTGAGACACAAGTATAAAGTGCTGAGTCTTGTGATAGGAGAGCGCTAGCGCCTAATATGCAGTGCGTACCGCCAAACCCTAATTCATTATAAAAGGGTTACACACATTTACAACAAAAACACGGGCTCATTCTCTCTGGTAACAGAACCGGAAGCCTCAACACCATTAATACCTAAGTCCGCCATCGGACACGATCCTGAGCCAGTTCCATTCAACTCGTCCTCGCAATGTAACCCATTTCCAAAATATCTATATTATTGATACCATCTTAAAATGAAGAAGTATTACACAGAGTCAAGGAGGAGAGGAATATCCTACATACAATAAACAGAAGAACGGCTAACTGGATTGGTCACATCTTGCGTAGAAACTGCCTTCTGAAACATGTGATTGAAGGGAAGTTAGAAGGAAGGATAGAAATGACGGGAAGACGAGGGAGAAGACGTAAGCAGCTACTGGATGACCTTAAGGAAAAGAGAAGTACTGGAAATTGAAAGAGGAAGCACTAGATCGTAGTCAATGGAGATCTCGCTTTGGAAGAGGCTACGGACCTGTCGTAAGACAGACTACAGAATGATGAATGAGTGACCATCTTAGTTTCGGTTTCTCAAGTGGCCAATTTTCAATAGGTTTTCTCACGAAAATTCTGAGTGCAATTCTTGCCTCTGTCATCCGAGATGCACGTCCTACTTTAATGTAACAAAACGTATTTGATGGTGACGATAGGAAATGAGATTTAAGTTAAGGCTTAAGTATTTAGGTAGAGATGTGAGTTGACACATGAATATTTAAGTTACAGCCGGGATGAATAGAACCTATTTCAGAATTAGGAAAAAGTACCTTAATTGTAGGAAACGAGTACACGAAGAAAATAGTACTGTCTAATAATATATTAAAACAGTGATGAATTGTATTCGAAAGGGTTACAAATATTTCCCAAATGCGGGGCTTAGTTTATGTGGTGTCAATTAATCGGAGGTGTATATTATCTCTTTCAAATTTGATACAGATTTAGGATTTTGTGGAGGTACGATGTTATTCTGTTTTGTATTTCATTAAATAGGCTATATTCATGTATTACATAAAAACGCCTTATGTAAAAGCTGCTATGACCTCAACGCCTTCATGTCTTAGGACGAGCAACTTATGGTCAACTTCACGGTTCATTCACTTTACATTTGGTCATCCAGCAAATATTTTGCAGCGTTATTTACCTGCAAGGCACATTTGATCCCATGACTAAACTATCCCACCAAACTGCTTTGATAAAATAATGTTATGTTAATTTACTTCAGCAAAACATACTGTTAACACAGAATTTATTTAACCGGAATATAATTACAGGTAGCCCTCGATTTGCGTCGGTCCAATTTGCGCCGATTCAGAATAACGTCGATTTTGAAACCAGGAGGTCAAAAAGTGAAAAAAAACATATTTTACTATTATTTATAAAGTTTTACAATTTTTCTCGTACTGCTTCTTATACTAAATCGTAATTCTTACATCGCTGATGTAAGAGAAAGAGGAAGAGGAGAAAAGAGAGGAGGAAGAAGAACTTCCTCTACGTGAAATGAAGACAAGCGACCTCCAGAGCATCCTCTCAATCATAGATAAACTCACTGATGAGCTCTGCGAGATTGACCACGACTGGGAGCGGAGTGCTACAGCGAAGAGGAGCGTTATGGCATCCATGAGGCCTTATCATGAAATTTTGGTAGAAAGAGGGAAGAAATCACGACACTCCACACTGCATGCTTTCTTTAAAAAACGTGACGATCCTCAACCAGTGACTTCGTCAGAGAACTAACGCTGCTTCATTACGCCATTGCCGGTTGTAAGTGTACAAAATATATATTTTTTTAAATTCCCCTTATTATATTTAAGTTATATCAGAGCTTTAAATGCAATGCCATTATATTACTCGTCAATGTTTTGGGTGCCGGGAACGCATGTCATTGACTTCCCATTGATTTACATTATAAAATCTTTACAATTTACGCCGATTCCGATTACGCCTGTTCGTCCAGGAACGCATCCCCGGCGTATATCGAGGGCTACCTGTATACAGCAATAAGAGATATATTAATTAATAACGCTCTTTATTCTTTGTGCTGTGATGCATGCTAGCTTCAAGTGAAAATAATCTCGCAACATCGCAGTCTTATATATGCTATCTGCCGTCCTGTAGACAGTCACTCACCCACCCAGCTTTACAGTAAATATAAATTAACTGTCCAAAGCCTGAATGCAGAATTATCTTCGCTAGAGCTTACCATCTGCATATACGGGAGGCAAGAGCCTCTTGAAAGGGAGGAGTGCAGAGCCCCACGTAGGGTGTTGGAGATTGTTGCAGTCGCCGTCGTGACGGCGATAACGCGTCACGTCACAGCGTCGGTCGGTGCGGTGAGATCGAGGGCAGAAATCTGCGATGTCAGTCCTCAGAGTGTTGATGCGGGGAAGGCCAAGCGCGATGTCATCGGGAGACAGGTGGAACCTGCAGGGACGGAGTCATTATTCTGGTGACACCCTGAACTATACAGTTTCAATTGTCTAGCATGGCAATGGCAGTACTCTCTTAGCATCTCGTTCGTTGGTTGAACAGATTTATACGATGATTCGTCGCCGGTAGTTGTTTCGTTTTAGTTATAGAGTGAGGTTCTAGGCGTGCTAGGGTCCAGTAAGTATTCCATCAACATTTAATTGCTTTCAAAAAAATCGAATCTAGGTACTGTAATTTACGTGTTTAACGCTTGATGGGGGTTGTGCTTACCGCCTCTCTTAATATTCAATATTTCATTATTTGCACCACAAAACACATTTGTTGGCCTCTTCGTTTACTTAACTACAGTATACACACTTCAGGTTCAACAGTAACGACTGACCACCCTTTTATAAGACACTACTGTCCTTGAGCGCAAAGTATTTGTAAATGGAATACGTCGGCTAGTGGTCATAAAGATCTAACGGCCTTTCTTCCCCTGCTAAACCACTACAAACGTCAAACCGTATTCCTGAATAATAAAAATTATTTTACTTTGAAAATTTAATCGCTTCATTCAGCAAATATTTCGTTTATAATAAATGGTCTTCCCTCCAGTTTAAAGTAATAAATGCTGTTACTGATTTCGTGTCATTGGGTTCCTCACCTCCTTTCTAAGCAGCTGGAGGTTCCTCACCTCCTTTCTAAGCAGCTAGAGGTTTCTCACCTCCTCTCTAAGCAGCTAGAGGTTCCTCACCTTTCTGCCAGAAGTCGCGTTGTTTCTTGCAGAGCCGACCCTAGTTGCGCTAAGGTAAACACTGTGGTGCTACGGTGGGGGTGGCGGAGCCCGACCTTTCCGCGAGCCTGCAAGAACGCCTCGTTCACCGCCTCGTAGGTGATGCACCGCAGCCGACCTGCACCACTGCCAAACATTAATTACTTGTGACTTTTCCATCTTTTTTTTTGAAAAGTTTTCCTGAATTTAAATTTGTATCTGAAAATATAATTACATCATAAGGTAATAAGAAAGGACAAATACACGCTCGTTTGTGGGGGGGGGGGGGCGTGGAATTAAAGGGCGTGTCTAATTTGCTGTCTTGTATGCGCAGTTGTCTGAATGAATTTTTTTTTATCGTAGTCTGACTTATGATATTACTGGAACCACAAAAGCATCTTAATCAGGACAGCCAGTCTTCAGACGGAGATTTAAACCCGAGACCTCCCGAATACAAAGCAAGGGTCCTGCCCTCTCGTCTGGGACCTTAGGTTAGAGAACTGCGCGGATGAGAGAATATTTCCACTTCACCTACTCGATACCGTCGAAGCCGCGTCTGCTGGATCCAGGTAGCGTCAGTGCGCAGTCTCTGCTGTCGGGGAAAAGTTGAGACAGCGCCGTCACGCACACAAAAGCCAGTAGAACAGCCGACCTGGAAAGGAAAACACAGACTTCGCACTAACAATATGCGAACAGTTTAACTGTTATTTATTCTGTGATCACCGTGCATCTTTTCACAGTCACTATTTACATACACCAACTGGACGCAACTTTATTTAAAAAAAACTGTATAGTTTTTTTAAAACATATTTAAAAACTTAACCCCGACATATGTTTCGGCTCCTATAGAGCCATCTTCAGGGGTTTATTGTCGTTAAAACTGCATATATTAAATGAAAACGACGTTTTAATATATGCAGTTTTAACGACAATAAACCCCTGAAGATGGCTCTATAGGAGCCGAAACATATGTCGGGTTTTAAAAAGTTTTTAAATATGTTTTAAAAAACTATACAGTTTTTTTTAAATAAAGTTGCATCCAGTTGGTGTATGTAAATAGTGACAGTTTAACTGTTATTTGCAGATACGTTAGAAGGCTTAAGATACGGGGGTGGTGGGGGGGTGTTTTTCCCCGAAGTTTTGCGCAGTTATAGTAACTGTGCACCAAACATCACCCTACTCCTTCAAGACTGAAAACATTTCCAATTTCCCCGGTCATTTTATTATTAAAATCATCAATAATATGTAAGGTTCACTGAGATGTAATTTCATGAGTGTTTCCCAGGCTACCTGCCGTGTGAGGTTCGTGACACACTCGTAGTCAGCCGGCGTGTCTCAATACGAGTGTTAAGTACGACCAACTTGTTTAGGCCCAGAGCTGTGTTTCATCCGATGTGCGTACCGGCAAGCAATTCTTGCTTACCGTCGAACTTGTCTAAATTTCTACATTAGCCCAGGCGCGCACCCTAAGGAGGAGGGGGTTGTCGGGCTGCAGCCCCCCCCCCCACCCGAAAGCGAAATTTAAACACACAAATTTTGTAGACGCGATGATATCAAACGTTTTAAGTGATATACACTTCAGTGAAATCGGCAACTGAAATCAACTGATGACTAGTACATTAGACTTTAGAAAAATAAGATGATAAATCTTAGGATATCTTATATGTAAATAAAAAGAACAAGAAGATTAGGTTTTGTGATTTGAATTAGTTGAGTCAGTCATGAAACATGTAGTTATATTTGTATGTACATAAATGCAGTTGCGAACACTATTATGTTACAGTTACATTATTACATGATTTTTATAACATAATTTTTAAAAATCGAACATAAATTATATATAGCCTGAAGGTAAGGCCCCCCCTCCCCCCCCCCCCCCCCCAGTGAAAAATTCTGGACGCGCTCTTGCATAAGCCAGTGAATTTTACGTTTCTTTCCTTCTTTCTTTCATTTTTTGTCACAAGGCAGCCAGATAATTTCTAGAGATAAAAAATGTATATTTAGGCCTACTTGTGACGTGCGCTTACAATTCTCAGCACTGTTTGTCAGCAGGTTATGGATCACATCGCTCATTGCTGTCACAATAATTCGACAGATGATACACGGAACTGAGTAAAGCGATGAACTGATTTGTGTCTGCAATAAATGGACATCAGAATCACAGAATCAGAGATAAGTGCTACAGAATCCCCAAAGAGACAGTTTAAAGTTGTGTATATAGTGAGACAATGTATAGTGCCTAGATAGTGAGACAATGTATAGTGCCTAGATAGTGAGACAATGTATAGTGCCTAGATATTAAGAAACCTAATACGGGTCAAAGGCAATGCAGTGAGTGTTACAGTTAGTGGACGCATCAAGAGTAACCCCTGAAGATGGCTCAGACAGAGCCGAAACATATGTAGGGTTGACAATACATGTATAATAGTGCAATATTTGTTGGTTTATAGTATATAATACCCCAAAGAGACAGTTGGAAAATATGTGTGTTCTTCATTGCTGTAAGCCTGCACTTTTTCTCTTTTATTCAATTACGTCGACATTATGCTCTGATATAAAAGCTTAAGTTAGATACCGTGTGTGAGGCTATTAATTTGTAAGTTTTGTCTCCTTTCATCACACGCGGAAACACTTAGAAGGAAATACATACGGTTAAGTTGTCGCCGAAGCTCTATGCTATGCCTGTCATATTACAGAATGACCAAACTGACAGCACTAATACCTTTAAGATTTCATAGAGCACCAATTTCAATTGTGTTAGGTATTTGCGTGAAACTAGTGTCTTCGAAGGAATTAAGGTTAGAATCTTCGATTACAATGAAAATTACAGGTCCATTGATACCACATGAGAAAAGAGCAAGTGAGGCAATTCAGTTGGTGATATTTCGAAAACAATACAACACCGGAAGTCCGAGCTGTCTTGATAAATTATATAATGAGTGATATAGTCCCATGCCGGTGCCACCAGCATCGTCATAAACGCGATGTTATGTCTGTTCTATTCTTCCGTCCCACAGCACGACCTTAGATGGCAGCAAAGCGTAACAATGCTGACAGTAAACCAACGCGAATCGCTGTTTTCATTGAGCCAATGAAACCAAAAAGAAAAATTTATTCCGTGACTCTTGTATTGTTGAGTGACGTAAGGTCTGCTGTTTTCCTTTCTTCCAACATCGAGTAAGTTTAAGCACTTAATAATTCGTTCCCATTTTTCACTTTATTTAAAGGTCGCGCCATTTTGACGAGCTGACACTTGCAGGGTTATAGGAAGTAATTTAGTATGAAATAGTACTTTTGAAAGGGAACTATTATATGAATTATTTTCTAGTTTTCCCAAGGGTTTTGAAGTTTTAAAGTTGTTGTATCATCTTACATACCGGATAAATCTTTACACATACACTTAACATTTATGAATTATCATATTACTGACTACATTCCCTGCTCCCAGATCTATATGAGTGTCAAAATTCTTTATGAGAGAAATTCGATTAAAATGCCGATTTTTTTTATAAACGTGAAGCTTGAAAAAGATTTAAAGATGCTTCCTAAAATGCTTAGCGTCGATGGTAAGATGACCGTGACTGATGTTGGTGGAAAATAATGTCAAATGCAGGTCTAAAGATCCGGTTTAATGTACTATCTGAGAACTCTCCTGGAGGATTGACAAAATTCTCGGTTAGTGTCACCAAATCTTGAGACCAGAATCTAACTTCGGACCTCAAAACATAAAGCATATTGTTAATAAATCAATCTCGACACGTAAAGAACAGGCCTAAGGTCGATCCTTGGTCTTTCGTATTAAGGAAAGAACGTAGGCTGAGGATGTTCGACAACAGGCTGCTTAGGAAGATATTTGGGCCTAAGATGGAAGAAGTAACGAGAGGATGAATAAAACTGCACAGTAAGAGGCTTCATGATGCATTCTCATCACCAAGCAATATTGGGGTGACGAAATCGAAGAAGGCGAGACGGGCGGGCATGCGGCACTTATGGGGGAGAATAAAAATGCATACAAGGTTTTGGTGGGGAAACCTGTACGAAAAAGACATATTGGAAGAGCTAGACTTAGTTGGGAGGATAATATTAAAATGGATTTTAAAGGTATAAGACGGGATGAAGTTGATCAGATAAATATGACTCACGACAGGGACAAGTACTGGCTCTTGTGAACACTGAAATCAGCTTTCGGGTTCAATAAAATACGAGGGATTTTTGACCAGCTGAGGAACTGTTAGTTTGTAAAGAGGGACTCTAATTCATGGAGTCTGTTAGTTAGTTACGTAAGGCCTATCCAATGATGATCATAACGATAATAATACGATGAATTGTGTAGGCGCTGTAATCTTACAGTTTCAGTCATTTCCTGATTCACTGCGGTCGGGCCTTCACTTACTGCCCTAGTGCACAGTCACTGCGTTTCCCAGGCAAACAAAGAGTGATTCAGAATTCTGCCATTTGTCGCTTGTCACTACGACGAGGAGCATTCTTTGGATGAAGATGAACGTGACGATCAACATACACGAAGGTCATCACCATATCTCCTGTGGTGGACGGCAACCCTACACTCTGAAGGAAATTCAAGGGCTCGAGTTTTTAAACTGGTCCTCAACTACTCTGTAGTGTCCTCCATCCACGTGTTACCTCAGGATATAAGTTCAGACTAACCTAAGTATAGCATTTATAAAAAATTAATTTCCTACCTCATAAAATACGCAGCATCTCTATGAAAAAGACCAGTCGGTTAATGCTGCCAGGGAAAGAATAACTAGTGTCTCTGAGAGTCATATAAAACCCATACGTTGTAAATGCTTCTGCGGGCAGAATGCAGACTTTTATCTATGATGTCAAAGAAATGGGTGTGATTAACAATTCAGATTTTTTAGTTTTATTTATGTTCATTTTTGAATGAAAGATAAGCCCATAAAGACGAAAAAAAAAAGTATTGTTTCGTCTTCCTTTTATATACCGCAACCGGTCGGCCAAACTATAATCGTGGATTTTTACATGCCGGTAAAGACTTACACAGCTACTGCTAATTTCGAGGAAACAAGAACATCGTGGGGCGAAATATAAACAAACATTTCCTGTTAAAAATTTAGCGTGAAATAGTTGAAGAAATCTTTGAAGAAATTTCCCCCTCTCCTTTAAGAGAATGCGTACATTTGTAGGTCAGTGAGATGATGTCACTTGGTCTTCGTCCTTGAATAAAAAGCGAATCTGCATGTAGTCAGCAAAAATATTACGTAAACCGCAAAGTAGTATGTGAATGACCGAGTAGCTAGCACGCTAAAATGAATTTCTTTAATCGGCGAGTTTTTAAATTAACACACCAATTAGATTCGCCGTAGCAAGCCGGGATAGCTCAGTCAGCATAGTTTCTAGGTTATGGGCTAGATGGCCCGGGGTTCGAATTCTGGCAAGGGGGTATAAGAAATGTTTCTCTTCTCCAAGAAATCCTGACCGGCTGTGGGGCGCACTCAACCTCCTATTCAATTCTTACCTGGGTTATTTCCGGGGAGGTAAGACGGCTGGGGCGCGAAGTTGACCACTTACCTCTAACTAGTGCCAAGGTTAAGAATGAGTGGAATTATACCTCTGCTCACCATATATGCCTGCATGGCGTCGACAGGAACAACTTTCCCTTTCACCCTTTATTGCATTCGCCATTTTCCACATTTCAGAGGACGTGTTTTGTAAATTCCTGCCAGTATAATGCTCTATAATACAAGTTTTCCTACATTTCATGAAGAAAGTTAAGCTTACAGTACCCTAGCGCCCGCATGTATGGCTACATTTTAAATTATTGACTGATTTTTGTACAACTCGAATGAGGGTGTAATGCAAGGAGAAGGATGTACAGTATGAAACCTCCTCAAATATAATACCGATAGCAATATCACAAACCACGCTGTATCTAAAACGTTGTGGCTGTTTAACCATTACATATATCAAGTACGTCATAGCTGTATAATCGACCACTTCAGACCACCCCACTGGGTGCATTTATCGTAGAAAGTTATAGGGCCGCCGGGGATGTGTTCGGGCCCAAGTGAACAATTCTTTTCCGGCCCCACAGCAAGAGCAGACCGGCAAGGAGAAGAGTAAGGAACAAAGCAGAGAGCGTCGTGAGCAAGACGGCCGCTGGCCGCAAGTGCCGTCAATATGACAAATTAGTACGTAATTACTTAATCTGATACTAAGGAGAAAGACAAAAACAAATACGACATAGTCGGGCCCCGGGCCTTCTTCCGGACAGCCGGGCCCCTGCAATATGTACCGACTCCCCCTGAGAGTAAAAATTCCAAATTCCAAAAACACAGCATAAAATAATCAGTTTTGACATTACACATTTCTTCGTTTCGGAGATACGGCTTTTATGTATGGAAATTCGTTTTATTATAGAAAACAAAATTATTTCTTGACAAAATAAACGTTACTACTTGTGATGGAGCATCGGCTAATGAAAGGGTCCAGAACTGATGTTCTTACGGCGCCGACAATAAAGATTACTGCCTTCTGTTTGAACCACCGTAAAATCTGGTAAACATTTACCAACGATTCAGAGAAAAACAGCTTATACCGTGAAGATGGAGGCAATAAGTTTATCTGAAAATAAGTTTCGATTACACCAGAAGGCGTTATATTCTGGAAAACAAGGGAGTCGATTTCTGAAAGAAGCCAAGTGAAGTCACCTACCTGTTCGTGACGGTTACTGGCACCATTGTCAAAGTACGCACGTTACACGAACGTAACGAGTCTTATCCAGATTTAGAACTGAATTCTCTCCGCTGCTTCAGCACGCCCATAGCTAATCCTGGCATGGCTGTGGCGCATTACCTAGCGGAGGGGCAAGCAATGGGGGCTGTCTGACCTGAATCTTCAGTTTGCTAATTGCTGCGATGGATCTACGCTGCCTAGAAATCGATTGCATGAGATAGTTGGAAGGAAGATTAATAGAATTTGTGTGCCATGGAGAAACGGAAATGAAGCTGTGGTTCGTCCTTGGTGCTTTAAAATAAACAAGAAAACATTACCTTTGTTTCTGTAAGTCAATTATTCTAAATGTAAGCATGGATTAACTGAAATATTTCGAAGGCAGAAATTCGGTCAAGAACGTGCATTTTGTGTGTGAACTTGACATCTCTAATGCTGCATGAATAAGCAACGTCTTAATTAGACGATTCTCTGTCGGTTTATCCGGAAGTCAGAGAAAGGAAGATGTCAATCACTCTCGCTCTCTCTGTCTGCACAGGACGTAAAATCAGGAAGCCTGTAGCCATATTTGAAAAGGCGGCTGTTTAACTTGAAAGTGCCTCGTAAGGCAAAAACTATAGTTCTAGCCCTTTTCCCAGTAGAAGGAATAATAAAATTTGAGAGGGAATTATGTACCTAAATGTATATTGTGTAATAACTGCCCCATGCTTGGTGACTACGAATAAATACAGTGTGTCCACAAAGTCCCTTCGGGGTTTTGAATAATTGTGGCGCGCAAACAAATTGAGCTAGCCACATTCGGTTTGCGGCAGATTACAGTGAAATTCTGGAAGTTTTTTTTTGCCACATGCGGTTTGCGGCAGATTACAGTGAAACTCTGGAAGACCCGTATCAGGAATGCGATCTCGGCTATTCCAGCGGTGTCCACAAAGTCCCTTCGGGGTTTTGAAAAATTGTGGCGCGCAAACAAATTGAGCTAGCAACATGCGGTTTGCGGCAGATTACAGTGAAACTCTGGAAGTTTTTTTTTGCCGCCAACAGATGACTTGATGACTTGAAGACCCGTATCAGGAATGCGATCTCGGCTATTCCAGCGGACATGCTCCACAGAACATGGCTAGAGCTTGAATATCGTCTGGACGTTCTCCGTGCTACCAAGGGAGACCACATCGAGATCTACTGAGGTCAGTAAAAAACTTCCAGAGTTTCACTGTAATCTGCCGCAAACTGCATGTGGCTAGCTCAATTTGTTTGCGCGCCACAATTTTTCAAAACCCCGATGGGACTTTGTGGTCACACTGTATATCTTTGATTTATCCAAAAGTACGAAAACTTTATAGTGTATAAATATGACGATAACTTTTAAATAACAGTGGTAATTTAAGTGTACCACCTGCTTTAATATAAAAAAGAGGGCTGCATTTTGCAAACAGAGTGAATTTATTGGTTTCGTGTGGTTCTTCATACATTAACTGGCCCGTCTTCGTAATGGATACAGCTGTGTGCTCAGGAAGGTAAAGAAGGAGAAGCGGGCTGTCCATCAGGAAAGGTGTTGTGCTTTAGAAGCAGCCCATTCGTCCAATGATGGGCTATGCCTGCCGTATCCGGAGGTCTGTACTGCGAATAACGCACGTCGGTACATGGGTAACAAGCAAATTCACGGGGATATGGTGATTCCAATTTTCGCCCAACACATGAGTGCACTCACTACCCGAGGGATTGGACACAGTTACTGGTGAGGGGAAAGAATGACGTAGCTGGGGGGGAGGGGGGCAGGAGGCGCGGCTGCCCGGGATTCAAAAATAAACGGCAAAGTGATATCTTAAATAAAAAGTCGATTTTTCTGCCCGCAACAATTTTTAAGTTATTGAACCAAGTGATAGGAATTTAATAAGTGATGGCGATTTTTTAAATTCGTGATTTCTGTTAGAGTCGACCATTACGACTGCTCGCTCCGGCCGTCAAAAACCTGGCTACAAAACTGCATCCAGCCGAAAGCGTTGGCCGGAACAGTAGATTTTCTTCAACCTATAAAGTAACATACAAAAAACTGTACGTTTTTTAAATAGATAATACAATCATGTAACCGATGGTGTTCGTTTATATTAGCATTTGAATTGTTGCTGTCGGTATCTGGAATCGCTCCCTGTTTAATTATTGTGTTACACAATACATTTACAGTACAGCCAGCATAGCCTTCGCAGTAGCACAAACACTTCACACACCATGAACTGAGAGCCATTTTGTTCAAATCTGTAATACACAAAGCTTGCGTAACGTTTTAAAAATGCGTTAGCATTTTTAATCTAGAAAGTCGTTACGTGATACGGGACTGTCATTCAGGAAAGGCGAAGACGCCCCCGGTCTTAACTAAGCACCAAGGTGGTGTGTTGTGTGTGTGTGTGTGTGTGTGTGTGGCGGAGGTAAAGCTCCGCACATTCTTAACCTCGGCTGTAGATAGACGTGACAGGTCAGCTTCAGGAACCAGTCGTTTTATCTCTGATGAAAGTGCTCCTAGTGCCTATTAAATAGAAGGTTGGGTGTGTTCCAGAGCTGGTGTGAACTCTTTGGAGAAGAGAGAAATATTTCCCATGCCGTGCGTTGAAAGATTCCCTCGTCGCCCAGCCCGTAGACTAGTCACCCTACTATACTGACTGTACTTTTCTTGCCCCCAGTCATTCGGCTGAATTAAAAATCACGAACTGATTGACAATTAAGCATTATGTGTGCAAGATTTGAGGGTTCAACAGCAGTATTTTGAGGATTCACATTTTCTGGAAATGTGTCGCTGCCTGTCTGGATTAACGTTTCATGGCGTTTCGAAGGTACGTAGTGCTTTTTTTTATCTTCGACAGTTGAGGGGACCCCTAAAGCCCCGAAGATGAAGGCACTACGTTCCTACGGAAAGAGGGTGGGCGTTATCTCACCGACTCATTTCCACATACCAAAAGACTTGAAACCTCAATTATTATGGACATTTCACAGCTTACAATTAGCCATAAACACAATACAGGAATGTTTGCTAGAATTTATAAGCGTGAAATATTTACGTCCCCGAATAGGATCTATATCTGCACTTTGGCGTAGTAGTGGTGGGGCCTGTGGGGCCAAATAATCCTGAGAACTATGCCGTCGGTACTATCGCTACGGGGCGGGCCTCCCATGCCGAAAGGGGAAAAGGTGATGACCCAGACAAAAGCGGATACCCTGATCTTCCAGGCTGGGTTTGGACGTGGGGTGGAACACTCAATCCCTAAACATTTTAATTGTCGAGAAGCTTCTAACAATTGCGGTCGGAAGGAAACAGCTACGACGACCCAGCAAGACTAAGACTCTCTGAAGTTAATGAGCTAAAAATTGGAGGCGAAACTCGAAGGATCAGTACCAATGAAAGACAATAGTAGAAGAGATCAAGGTGGACTGTAGCGCCAATAAAGGAAGAAGAAGAAGAAACATATACCTTCCATATTAGATTGACCGGATCCGTGTAAATGACTGATGTAGCTCACATTTTTTTTTTTTACATATATGTGGATTTTGCAACGACGCCTTCGGCAGCTGAAACTACATGGCAGGTGTGGTCACAACGCGACTTGCGCAAGTCAATGGTGCGACGCGCGCAATTTGCCCGTAAAAAAGTAATATTCACGTAGTTGATATGCACAGAATGCTGACCATGAAAGGCGTTTTAAAAAGATTTTCTAGAGAAAGGAATGGTCAACTTCACGCCTTGGCCTCCTAAATCTCAAGAGTAAAGCCTCCGGTACCCACTGGACAGGATTCTAATTGGGTTACAGAATCGATCTGAACACTTCGGAGAATCGAAAAATCTGTTGTTCTTGCCGGTAGTCGAATATACGTATTTTTAGCTGTTTCCCAGTTCGTAGCTTGGCCACTAAACTGACTGACATTCCAGCTCCACCCTCGACTTCACTGTACTGCGCCTAGCTATGGGAACTTCAATCTAGCAGGAGTAAATTTCTGAGATGTGGTGCAGTGAAACCTGATGGAAAGATACCGAAGTTTCGAATGAATTTTCAGTGAAGTTGTGTAACGGAAAGGGGCCGAGTACGCTGAATATGGCGGCAGCAGTTTACTCCGAAACTTCGTAAGATTTCTACCAGACTACATAAAGACACATCCCAGCAGACAGTATTCTTCACCCGGTGTTACTGAATATTGTCAAGTACTTTAAGATGGCAGATCAAAGCAAATCCCATTTCGATGTGAGGGCTCACAAACATTTGTTACTGTGTGTTGGATAGTGGAGAGAGGGGTTCGGAAGTTGTGCCCCACTCTGAGGCCCTTATCGTCCTTAATTCCCTTCTAGATATTATGAAATCAATGCGGGTATCATCTCCAAAAACATCAATGCGTAGGCTATTGATGACATTAAACGACACGATAGGCCTACAGACTGAGCTACAGATAGTGTCGTAAAGTACCCCATAATAAATAAATACTACATAGTTTATGCAGTTGAAAAAGCGCCATTAATAACAAACCGTAAATAATATCTCAATACCTCCATTAAATACAGGCCACGACGGCTTGGTTCCTGAATTCTGCGTTCAAAATCGTGTCGTCGTTCCACACTGTATATCTTACTCGCTTGAAAATCGTTGTTAAAGCAGCCAAGAAAGAAAGGTTACGGTTAGTAAACAAGCAAAATTCTGCATGTTACAGTAAGGCAGAGGTGGCCAAACAGTCGATCGCCGCCAGTAGTTTGGTCGATGGCGGCCGCTTTTTGGTCCCTATCAAAATTTATTTGCCGCCTCAGTACGGTCAATAAATCTTCGTTAATCAGAAGTTTTTGGATCAATCTACCTCTGCAAAGAAGCCTTTGCCCAGATGAATATAATTAAAACAAGATGCGGAAGCCGTCTGACCGATGAGCATTTAAATACTGCTTTTATTTGTGCCTAAGTAATTACGAACTCTAAGCAGTGTCATGCATCAACTTCGCAACAGGAAGGTACATGACAAAGAGTTTTTAATTATGGTAAATTGTTTAACTTGTAAAGATCAATTTTTAATAAATGAAACAATTGTACTTTTATATGTTTGATGTTATTATGCTACTTTGCATGTCTTTTCCAAGTTGATCTAATATTAATACATGATGTCCTATGGCAGATCGCAAAAGATTTTCTGTCTTTAGAGTAGATCACTGAGTCCAAAAGTCTGGCCACTTATGCAGTACAGAGTCTCATAAGCGAATTTAAAGGAGTCTTCCTATAGCGCTGTGTCTACCTGGCTGGAGCGCGCGTGCAAGCCATGGTGTATGCTGGAGCTCACCTGCAAGCCATGGTGTATGCTGGAGCTCACCTGCAAGCCATGGTGTGTTGATGATCAGCGCGGCGGTATTACTGATTGCTCACGCGGTTCGTGGCGGCGAATCTGCTGCTGTCCGAAGATCTTATGCAAGATGCAGCAGATTCCGCAATATCCACCGCCCTCGTTAGCTATTCCTTTTCTGTTACCCCCTCCTCACTTCCGAAAATTAAAGCGCTACTCAACTACTTGCACGCAGGCCAGTTTATTTAACTATTGTTAACTAAACTGCGAATCTGGAGGTGGCGTAATATTGAACTTATTTTACTTTCTTTTGGTTATCTCATAACCTTGTGTCAGATTAAGGTGATAAGTCGCCGAAACATGTAGTCACCTGTGATTGTTATGATTAATAATAATAGTAATAATAATAATAATCTATGTAGACGAGTGAAACGAATTACAGAAACTATGTAGCATTACAGGGGCACGCGGTGGCGCAGTTGGTTGAGGTACTGCGCTACAAACCGGAACGTCGCGGGTTCGATTCCCGATGGAATTTTTCATTGACATAATCGTTTCGGTCGCACTATGGCCCTGGGGTCGACTCAGCCTCTAACAGAAATGAGTACCAGGAATCTTTCCTGGGGGGGGGGGGGGGTAAAGGCGGCCGGTGCGTAGGGCTGACAACCTACGATTTTCTAAAAACCTGGGAGCCTCAACCTCCCGGAGCCCTAAGGGCCTGCCAAGGCCTGTAATGGGATTACTTGACCTTTTTAAGTAGCATTACAAATGTTAACATTATTTCAGATAAAACCTAAACACACCCATGAAACATATTCTTACTGATAATGACATGACGTTGGTGTAACCGATCACACCATTTTGCCGCTCTAATCTGTCGACCCTTTCATTATAAATTGCTGTACATTTCACGTGTGACTGGCCTCGCGGTGTTGTATTCATGAAACCATAACTCAGTTAACAAAGGATGTCCTTCTTCCATACTTGGGACAATGTTTTACGACGCACAATAAAGGATGAACACGCGCGCTCTCAGGATGAGCATATCGCCGCAGCCTTGTCTGCATAAGGCCGTCCATTAGAAAAGGTTACAACAGTATTCATCGGATTTATTATTTTGCTGACGGGTACTATGTTTAAAAAATTACTATGGACCGGCTTCCAATATGAACTGATTACCACGTGTCACAAACATATAACATATTAAATAACACGTGATGTAACACGTCTACGCTATGAAACTTTTTACGTAATGCATGTTGTTTCAATGGAAACTGTTTTCTCCAGTGTCGAGTTTTCGTGATACTTTTGGTTCTAGATAAGACAGAAATAACTGCAGACAGGAAGCAATCCTTGGCCCACAGTTTAGAATGCTGGCTTACAGTGCTTCAATACCAATGGAAGACGCACGCCTAACTTTCGAAGCTAACTGGTTTCAGCAGGTAACCACAATGTTTCTCCTAAGTTTCGTATTTTATTGATTTCATGGGTCCGCTATGCAATACATTTTTAAAAATGTTCGCCCTAACTTGACCGTCCTGTTTAAATGAAGCCGGAGTGAAACTTTTGAAAGCTAGGTTTTGACTTAGGATTTTGTCTTCGGTTTATCTGCAAGCCCACATGCTTCTCCTGTCTGTGGCTATGTAATTTTTGTATCATAATTATGGGGCCCAAAACACCATATCATGTTGTGAGATGGGAGCAACATAAGTGCCACTCAGTGCCGATGAGAGGGGGGTGAAGCCGGTAAAATTTACCGGGGCCCGGCTCTCTGGAAGGGGACCGGGGGCCCGACTATGTTGCATATGTTTTTGTCTTTCTCGGTAATATCAGATGTAATAGGTGGTGATTTGTCGTGTTGATGGCACTTGCGGCCATCTTTCGTACGACGCTGTCTGCTTTGTTTCCTTACTTTTCCCCTGTCGGTCCGCTCTTACTGGGCTGCCCGAAAAATTTTTCTTCTGGGGCCAGAACCCACCCTTGGCGGCCTTGGTGCCATTTCCAAAATCGAATAACCATAGAGAAGGGGTGCTCAAATTTTTCGCTGGCGTACCATTAAATTAAATTTAACAATTTCTATACAACACCATTATTTTTTGTATTGAAATATAAAGGCTGAAATTGGAAAGACTGGCTGACAGCGGGAATGAGTTACATAATGTTAATAGCATTGCTGCCCGTTAGCATATACGTGTGCGTTATGTGTTATTTATTTTTGTAGGTTTTCATCCTTTTTTATATTTCAATTTTTTATTAAGGCCGCTTACCAGTAAACAGTGCTTGGCGTATCATTATTGGTACACTTATCACAGTTTGAGAAGCCATGCCATAGGGGTTATACTAGGCTAACTATAGTAGTCTAAATTCCTAATAGAACTAGCAAGTTTGTGAAAAATGTTTGTAATGATAAATCTCAGTATTGTTATAATTCTTGTGATCTTGCAATGTACAATTAACAAGGAAGAACAGCTGGTGTAAACTGTGAGCTGTAGATTCAGGATCCTTCTACTATTCCTCATGCTGTACCGACAGAGATATTTCTTCCATTTTATCGCTACGAAAATTGCGCTGTGTTCCCGTGAATTTGAGTCGAGTCCTTCTAACCCCTCCCAGCAATTGTACAATTAGTACAGCACGAATAAAAGGACTTAGTTTTCGTCGATTTCTTGAAATAATAGATTTCGGGTAGATATCAAGTACGAAGGGTAAGTGGCAAGTAGGTCGGGCGAGGAGTCTTTTAGCGACATCTTTTGATGTGACGTAGTTTGTACTTCGCATTCTTCACTACAGATGGAAAAAAATGCAGTGAACCAATCAACAGGGTTGCATTAATTTCGGCATGTAACGTATTTTTAATGGCGACGTGTGAGAGTAAGGTGTTTAAGCGTCATAGTGCACCCCCCCCCCCCCAAATCCCTGCGTGCTTTATTGTATATTCAGCAGGTTTACGTTTAAAAGGTAAGAGAATTTTATCGTTATATCATATGTATAAAGTTGTCATTTATAATTGTTTTTCTAAAATCATATGACCGTACAAGTTTTTGGAGATCATTGTCTCTGAATAATTAAAAGTCGAACTTGGTTACAACGTCATGAAAAGGACTGAATATATACGAGTTTTGTTCTAACAGAGGATTTAATTGTTACCACAGAATATCTGACGCTATAGACGAGATGTCTCTTAAACCGACTTCGTTATAACCCGGTTCGACTGTATTTTGTTGACAATGTTTCATGAATAATGACATCTTCGAAGGTCAAATATGAGTCGAAAGCAGTACTGCTGCGTGAAAGACTGCGAAGGTAGCAGTAACAATGAAAATTTGAAACTCTAAAGGTTTCCAAGGGATCCCATACGGTACGTATGATGATTTACGTTAACGCTATGCAAAGAATTCAGCTCTCTATTCATAGAACAAACAGTTTATTTGGAATTAAATGAAAGTATACTGTTATTTAACTTTTTTTAATTCTGTGAATACCTAATGACTGATTCCTTAATCTCTCTTGCTTTATATAATTTCTTTTGTTGAACTGACTGAAGAATGTGTGTAATTGACTACATACACTGCAGTCAACATGATTCACTGCCAGTAATTTGAATCACAAATCAACTAGCATGGTAAATACAAGGTAGGATTCAAGCCAATGACTGACACTGTACTTATATTCTGTGCTCTCGTTTTTATACAGGGCTCAGCTGTGGACAGACAGTCTGGGTGTGCCATGTAGTGCACAGACTCTAAACATCCTGAGCCAAAAGTTGTGTGCAGCCAGCATTTTTCTGAATCTGATTTTACATTCTCCTGACTGTATACGTCTGAACAGAATGATAATTCATGCTTTCTGTGCTTCATCCTCGCACTCACATTCAGCACCACAACCTGTATAACCTACCTTCTGACATAGAGTCAGTTGAATTGTAGGTGAAAGATGCTATAAAGAATGGCATTGACTTTGACTGGATTAGGTCAGTAGGTTGTTCTCTTCACTATCAAGGAATAGAGGATGGAATTGTGAGATGTGTCACAAGGATTTCAGTTTCTTCGTGGTGTAAGTGAAATAATCACTCAATGAATGAAGCTAGTAGGCACAAGGCCATAAAGAGGAAGTTCCAGATTTTTATCACACCAGTGGGTCAGCATTAAAGTAATGGCTCTTACTTCATGTAGTAACCACATTGATACACAGGAGTTGCAAGGGTTTGTAATGTACAGCATGAGAACAGCTTTATAGTTAACTTTTTGAGAACTATTATCGAACTACTGTTGTGAGTGTTTGTAAGCGTAATGAGCATTACTTTTTAGCTGACCTTACCACTGTTCAGACCTTCTGTTCCAGCCATCAGTCTCTGTGTATATACATATAAATATGCTGAAAATGAGAAGGCTTCATGTAATGATGGTCAAACAGAGTCATGGGCATAGTTCAATTATGCACATTAGTGCCATGTACAGTTGAACACAGCCTCTAATATGAGTAATGAGATAATTACTATTTTATATGAAATCAAGTTTGGTGCATCTGTCTCCTTATTAGTGTTTCTGCAGTGTACTGTGAAAAAAAAAGGTGGCTGTCAGTGACATTGGTCTGCCAGTGTACAGTGACTGAATTCATTGTGAAGTAAAAACAGCCCAAGTACTGTGACTGTTATGTGTATGCATTGATTGGTGCCACCAATATCAGAAAGTGGGTGACATGAAATAGAGATGAACACGAATGACTATTATATATATATATATATGAACATGTCAAAACATGATGCGTGCTGCAAATACAGTGATTCATTTTATCATGGCTAATGATGATGAAAGCTTCAATCAAGAAATGAAGTGACAGCCTGGAGTGGCTTGTCATGCTGTCTCCAAACAAGAAGGCTGGAACTGTACTGTTGGCCAACAGGGTTATGGAATTCTGTGGATTGTATATTGGTTGATTTTTGGCCTAAAGTGGGAACCTTAAGCACAGCTTTCTTTGCTGATATGCTGTACAAACTGTGGTGTCCACTTAATGAAAAATACCTATTGAAACAGACTTATATTTCTACACAACCTCACAGCCCCACTTAATTGCACTTAATGTGCTCACGACATTTTGTATGACCTGTACCACTGTTACATTATCATTTATTCTTCAGTGTATAAATATATTTCTGGGATTTGTTGTTTCTATTGTACTGTAATTTTTTTGTGTTGTGCATTGACATTAACAATGGTGCAGTTCTGGTCTGTAAATTTGTAACCACTCTGTGCCCTGAAGGAAATGCCACTCCTAGAAATTAGATTAAGTTTGATATATTCATAGTTATTACATTTGTAGAAACAAATATTAATAAATATAAATAAATAAATATATAAATATTTTGAGGTGTGTGTGTGTGGTTTTTTAACATAATATTATTTAAGTAGAACTTCACATTCAACACATATTGTGTTTGCCAGTAAATTTAGAATATTGTGTATGCTGTGAAAAATTTATTATGTTTGGTGGTAAATGTAGTTGTTATATTTGTTTCGTTTGTGTGTTGAGCATTGCGTATAACATGAGCAGTTGTGTTCACTGTAAATCCATATGCCTATGTAGAAATTCCAACATTTTGCATTTCAGATGGCTTAGAGCTTTTAATTTTGTTACATCTTTTTACTTTCTTGTTTCATTGGAGGAATTAAAGTAACTGTAGCACAGAATTGTTGCACAGCACTGTGGCATTAAATACTGTGTTGGTAATGGACATAATTTGGTGCTTGTAATTCAGTTTTCCCAGCATGAAACATCCACACTTTTGTCATTTATATTTCTAGGCTCTTTACTGTAGGTTTTTCACAGTGATGAAGAAACATAGTGTAGTCTAGGTTAGGATACCATGTGGTCTGTGTAACTGTTTCAGAGGAATATACTGCTTGTGTCTTTAGGAGGCTATCTAAAGATGGAGGCAGTTTGTTTCTTTGGGCACATACATACATACATATACATTTCATGGATCCAACATCCATCCTATGACGGTTGAATATGAAACATATCAAGCTAATATTGGTTGCATTAAACAACTTTGTCATCAGTCACAAATTAATCAACAACAGGTTTCACAAAATACCATTACAATAATGACAAATGAGTACAATATGTAATACTTTGAATATATGATATATAATGGTTGATTTTAGATATGGTTATGTAGTAAAAGATCTTCAAATAATTTATCAGAATAACACATTCAAAGATTTCAAGTGTAACTGGATAATGGTCAGTTCATGTGATAAAAATTCTTCTACAGAACAAAATGCATGAGTAAGAAGATACTTTCTCAAAGCTGACTTAAAAATCAATGTATAATTTTGGAGTTATAATATATTTGAAGGTAGACTGTTAAATATTTTTATAGAGGAATAAGTAACAACTTTTTGAATGGAAGGAAGTTTTACTGAGGGTATGTGTAATTGATTTTTGCACCTTGTATTAATACAATGTACAGAAGAATCAGTTTGAAATTCATCCAGATTGTTAACAACAAACATCATCAAGGAGAAAATAATATAGACTTAGAACAGGTAATATTTCAAGTTTTTTAAACCAATTTCTACATGAGCACCTTGAACCTTTTCCCAACATAATTCTTATTATCCTTTTTTGAATTAAGAATACCTTATGCATAGTAGTTGAATTTCCCCAAAATATTTTACCATATTTTATCAAAGAGTGAAAATGAGTGAAGTATAAGATCCTCATTGTCTCTATATTTAGAATTAGAGATAATCTTCTGATTGCAAATACACGGTGCTCAGCTTATTTAGTTAATAGTTTATATGAGTCTTCCATGTAAGTTGACTAATTGTAAACCTAGAAATTTTGTAGTATTTGTTTCAACAAGAGTTTGGTCAGCATAGATTAAGTTTATTGGATATTGGGAAAATTTAATGGGTGAAAGTTTTAATAAGTTTGTTTTTTCTGCATTTAATACTGATTTGTCTGAAACCATTTGGATACATGAGTTAAAACAGAATTAAACTTTTGATTAAGTTCATCATAATCTCTATTATAGGCAAATATACTAGTGTCATCAGCAAACATTATTACAACGGAGTCTACATCAATTGAACCTGGAAAATAATTGATGTAAGTATTAAACAGCAGCGGACCCAAAACTATGCCATGAGGAGCCCCATATCTAACAGTTTCACATTTGGATAGTAGCTACAAGTACCTTTTTCCTGTTAAATAGATACAATTTAAACAAATTTGAAATTGTACCCCTAACACCATAAAATTGTACTTTGTGTAACAGAAGTTGATGGTTTACACAATCAAAAGCTTTTGTAGGGTCGCAGAAAACACCTGTTAGGTATCTTTTCATATTCCAAGGATTAAAAATAGTTTATGTTAATTTATACGTAGCATTGTCTGTTGATACACCATGTATGTATGTATGTATGTATGTAATTATCCAAGCCCAACACATAAACAATAAGAAATATAACACTTTCTATACAAGAAAATGACGAATGTACACTCCTCATGGAAACGACTGTAGGGAATATTGCAATATGAAGGAAATGAGATGTCAATTCCTCTTGTGAAATGAAATGAAAATTTGTATTTAATACTGAAAAGAAATCTTTTTCTGTAGAAATAAAGGAATCGTAGCGGACTGTATTGCCGACTGTGACTGGCGTCTCATGCGCATAGTTCTTAAAGTTACCGGTAGAGGCACGGTTTGACAACGTTCCACCTGCGTCGCAAAAATGGTTGGCAGCACCGTCGGTCGTGTTTCGACGGATGAGCATTTACCTGCCTATCGTAAATCTAATCCATGTCGAAAGCTATGTATCGATTCGGGAGTTGGTCTTGATTTAATTACTGATTTCTTGTCTATGGATATTTAATTTTTGTATGGTAACTATCCAGTCCAAAACATAAAAAATAAAAATATTAACAAATAAAATTCCTGTACAGAAACAAACAGAAGTTTAGAGCATGTGTAAGAAGGACGCTTTTGCATCCACCATGTACGAGACGGATTCCATGAAAAGTATAACTGGTTTGATTTCACCACTTCGTAACGAATATTCTGTGACTTTTTTATACCTTAGCGAGGTGCATACAGGATTTTGGTTGGGAGACCTAAGGGAAGGAGACCACTTGGAAGACCCAGGCGTAGATTGGAGGATAATATTAAACTTGATCTTCAAGAAGTGGGATGGGAGGGCGTGAACTGGATTGATATGGCTCAGGTTGACAGGTGGCGGGCTCTTGTGAATGCGGTAATGACCTTCGGGTTGCATAAAACGCGGAGAATTTCTTGACTAGCTGACGATGTGTTAGCTTCTCAAGAAGGACTCTGCTAGTAGTAATCTGTGCTCTGCTCCATGGAGTTAGTTAGTTAGCATATATTGGAATGGCGTCATGCAACAATTTCGTTCTGTAGTTTCATGAACCTACCCCTGTCATGACGTCAGGATCGCAGTGCAGTATAAATTACTAAGAGAGGTAAATGTACAGTTCGTTGTGGTTTGAATGTGGTGAAGAAAGGTTGGCATTCAAGGGCGGAAGGAGTACTAAAGGTAATATTTGTGCTGTATGTTTTTTTTTGGGGGGGGGGATTGTGTACTATCTCTTAAAATTGTATGAGTAATTATAATGATATAACCCCCCCCCCCCCAAACAATTTCACGTCTAACAATATTTGTCCGTTTTGAAGTCCTGCAATAGTGACGAACTAGTAGTGCCAATGTCACTGCTGAAATTCCGGTTGCGGAAATAAGTAGCATTGCATTTTCTTGTAGTTGAAATGTTTTTCCAAGTGTGTGTCTGTGATAGGAAGTACGTACTGTAAGGGCATACTACTTTTGCCACTATCGTACTTGTTTATCCTTTTCCAGAGAACAAATATGAACGAACTACGTTGAACCGGAATTACAAAATGGCCCACGTACATGTTAAAGTACTTACGCACATTCCTTGTCTTTCGGGACAGAAAGCAATGATGTAGAATATCTTTGGCCTAATAAAACACTTGTTTCAAATACAAATATAAATATATAGTAATATTTATGTAAGATGTTTGAGAAAACAATAATTACATCATGCACCCAGCGCAACTGATACGTGGTTTTATAGAATTCGTAATGCAGTATAGGCGAATTCTTGCACAGAATATAAGCGAGATAATGCCCATTCCCTACTGACTTAAATGATTTTATACCATGATGCAAACTTTTGATGTTAATATTAACTGTCATGCGTAACGCATTCTCCCACTTGACGTAATAAGAGGGTGAAAACGTCTCTAAAATGTAAACGCCTGCAAAAACTGTGATGGGCATTCATCCATTTAAAGCAGTGGTTACTATAGGTACCATGTACTCCATCATTCTGGACTCAGTATATTGTCCACACAGCCCCACACATAGGTTTTGTAGTGGGAACACTGTTATCTGGGAAGTGGGAACTGCATTTTGAAATAATATTTGGAGGAGATTAGGTTTCACTTGGCATTTAAGTAAACTGGCCAAATTATGTCAGAGCACTGTGAACATAAATGGTGTGGCATATGATTAAACACAAGATGTCTTCCTAAAATCTGGAGTTTAAAAAGTATGATGTGTATCATGTCATTTGCCAAAGAATTGTGAGCTGGTACATTTGCCACTGTTATGTATTTTAATGGTTTGTTAGGTGACCTGAAATCACACCTGTAGCTAATTTGAAAGTGTGATGATATACCACTGGTTAGAGCACATCATGAGCTTATGATTGATCATACTAGGTGATCTGTGTGACTGATACATATAAAACGTCTTTTAGCTTGCATGGAAAGTATATAGCAATTTTTAAGCAAGCTGTTGTGCAGAAATAATGCTGCAAGACAGAGTTTTTGAACATTTTTCAGTTTAAATACTCTATGTTCTAAAAGTGAAACTTCCCATGCCTGTTGTCAACCATAAATTTTAAATTCAAAATTGCATGTTATTCTGCATTGCTGTTGTAACAAAACTAATTTATTTCATGCAAGAAGTGTTTGTACAAATGAAAAGTAACGTGATTTATGTCGTTCTTACTGATATTTAACAATTTATGTAATATATTGTGTATACCTTTATGTGGTCCGTATACCACCCATAGGTACATGTATCCCCAGTTCAGAACCACTGCAATAAGACGAAGGAAAGTAAAGTTCTCCTGGGCTATTTGATATGGCTTAATAATCATTATTTTTACAAGAGGCAGTCATAAATATGGAACTGCAGTAACTATAGCTGTATGTATGTGTGTGTTTGTTTGCAGAATGTGAGGGCAGGTCTATTCAGCAGCAGTTGAGATGTTATTGAAGCTGAGTGACATGCTGCAAGAACTGTGTCAGTGCAAGTGAGAACATGAGGAGATGGTGACTAGAGTGCCAGTAGCTACTGACAGACTTAACAAGGTAACAAGATCAGTGTTAACTCTTTCCTCTGATTTGCACTGCCAGATTAGAGGAGGGGAATGTGTCCATCAGTAACATACACAGGAAGCTGAATTTTCTGTTTTGTAACCTCGGAAGATTTTATTGATGGTACAGCCCAGTTTAACATGATGTTACACATGTAAACATTGAACTCCACAATATTTGCAAATAAATAAAGTATGTAATGCATCATCAACATGGGACATTCATTTATTCATTTAAAGCATGCCTTGTTAGGGTCCTAAAGAATTAGGGCATACAGGTTTTAATGTCTTTGTGTCATGAGTCACTGTACAGATTTCTCAGTCCTTTGTTGCATAGATTAATAAATCACGTTGAATCAACACAAATTAACCATTTTGGTTTTTTGGGTTATTTTTATTATTGATTATGTTTTTATTATTTTGGAATATTTAATTACTTGCTGTCATTATATACAAGTAGTTATAATATTTTCATTTATTTGGGTTATTTTATTTGTTTGGCTGAAGTTGTTTTTTGATTTGTATTTATTTAACATTCCATAAATCCAAGGATTTGATACAGAACATGTCATTGATTTATCTAGGTATAAAAATTTAAGACTAAGTGTAAAGGCTACACAGAGCCAGTCATGAGATTAAATATTACATGAAATTACAACAGTACACCTAGGTCTTATTATAAATAATTAATACTTAATTTACCACTTGTAGCAGAATAAATAATATAGTAATTAGACAACAATATAAAAACCTTAATTACTGGAACCTAGATTCTTATTTATTTCCAACTATAATATTCATCCAAGGCGTAGAAGGAATTTGTAAGAAGAAACCTTTTTAAAGCTGATTTAAATTTATTAATGTCATGTGATAATTGCTTAAGATGTAATGGAAGTTGTTAAAAAGATATCACTGATTACACTTTTTGTACTTTGTAGGTAGGACTTTTATTTCTTTATGGAACACATGAAAACACATCATTACTGTTCAGAAGCCAAACTAAGAGAGAGCATCTTTCTACATTTCTATAGCTGCAGAATCTTCTTCTACTTGGAGAAATTGAAAAAGAAAGTTTCTGGAACTTGATTGGTTAGTTTGAAACAGTCTTTTTGTTGCTGATATTCCTATTGGTCTTAAACCAAATGCTAAATTTTGATTGGCTCTGTCAAACCGGATGTAAGCTGGAGCATATTGCTCCAAGCGGCTTACATCACAGTGTCATACCGGGACATATGGCTGCTGTAATCTCCCCCTTGTCACAAACTGTCAGTTTGCAGGTTACAGACTGGCTCCTAACTTCTGAAACCTAGGGTAGGCCTGACAGTGACAAATTATGAACATTTTCTTTCTGCTTTGGTTCACATGCTGTTATATGAAGATGGGGCCAAAGTCTTTCCTTTCTTGTTAAATATGGGTTGATATTTTATTTTTCCCTTTTGTTTCAACAAATTCTTGGTGATCATGAGTTCTTCATTTTCTTTGACAATGTTGTTTATCTCATCATGTTGCAAGAAATTAAGTTTTCTGGACACTGCAGATTTCAGAATGAAGTTCCACAGTTTTTAACCCATTGACCAACCCCTAGTTACAGATGTAAGATATGATTGATACATTACCCCTTCAACCTGGTAGATGGTGATGTCACTGAAGGGATATAGGCATTCAGCCATTCTAAATCTTCAATATGGGAGGAGACGATTAATTTTCTCTTTGTGCTGCCCAGAAACAAACTGGGTCATCAACTGTGAGCTTAAACACTTTTGATGAAATGCTGCATGCAGTCAGTTAATGCGTGGAGCTCTGTCATCTTGAGGGGTCAGTGGCTACTACAGGTACAGGTGGTGTACCATCAGATAGCTGTGTTCATGTTTGTTGTCAGGGGAACAATCAGAGGTGTTACTATGCTTATAACTGTCTGCTCTTTATGCATTTATATGACCAAATGTTCCTTTATCAGGTGTGAAAGGTTTATTGATGTTAGAACATTGAAAATGGTCCACATATTTGATATCTGATTTTGTTTCTGATAGAGTGCAGTATCTTAAATGTGAGACAGTTCAGTATCCAGTGATATGTAGTGCATTTTGTGTGTGATGGTGTATTTGAGATATATGGAGTAGGTTGGTGCTAGGAAGATAGTAAGTGTATGTTATTGAGCAGATTTTGACGATACATTGTTGAGTTCATAACCGTCCAGGTTGGTGAACCTGAATATAAGTTGTATTAAGATTGTGTTTCATTGGGATTACAGGTTTATTGGATGTGACACCATGAAGTTTGGTAGATAGGTATAAATGATTTGGAGGAATTTGCTGCACCCATTTTCAGGATAGAAAGTTTGTACCCTCTCCCCTGAAGACTGAGACATCAGGTTCCTTTGAAATATTGCTACGTACCTATCAAACTACAAAGTGTCTCAACCCACAAGCCTATAATCTTAAAACTACATGCTGAGAGGACCCTAGATCTTCAATGCATATCCTTAGCTTTCACATCAGTCTGTATTACCTTCCTAGCTGAATTAGGGACACAGATAAGCAGTTTTACAACCTGTGCCTTGACAAATTTAGTTGAAGTATGAAGGTGTGTTGAAAATTGCACTCTTGTGTGTGGCATAGAATGGTGAACTTTGCAAGCACTGCATGTAGGAGGTTTTGTGTGTTGTTTGCAGTGTGTACTTAAAACACAAGAAGTGAGAGACCAGCCATATTTTTATACTGTTTGTTGTAAATAAGAACATAATTGTAATTAATTGCCAGATAATAAAAATGAGTCAGTTGAATTATGCTGTGTGTGGATGCAGGTTGTATAATGACAGGTTTTTGAACACCAACTGAATTGCTGTTTGCTTAACTATTTCCCATCCTTTTTTTTTTTCAACCTCACTCCTACCAACTACAATGAGCCAACAGTGCAGAAACAACTTGTGTGTAAGCTGGTTAATGTCTTCTGGCAGAAAATGAGAAAGGGTTAATTCTTTGACATGGAGTGACATGGATTTCATCTTCCTTGGGATGGCAGTTTTCTTGTACCAAAGTACAGCAGAACCCTTGATGTAAAAGTGACCTAAGCAGAACATAATCTAGTCCAAAAAGTGGTATAAGTCTAGTTGCTCATGAACAGAATTTTCCAACTGTGTGTGTGTGTGTCCTGAGTAACCCTTTCTGACATTGCAGACTGTCTCGTTTACAGCATTTACATGTGTTTTAAGAAAGTCCTTACTTGGTTGGGTATTTCATTTAGCCATTTTTTATATCGTTGTTGCAATAGTGTTGCTTAAAAGCACTTGAAAAATAACAAAAAGTATGAGGCGCAGTCCAAAAAACTGTATGCAATAGGATAAACCTGCATGTGTCACCCCTGCTCTTAACATAAGAGCCGAGTACGTACAAGGAAGGTAACAAACAATCTGATGACAAGAACTTGATTCTGACTTTGATGTATACATGGCATGTCAGTAGCAGACAGTACACATCAGACCTCCACACATAGTCACAATCACTGGCATTTCACCATTTGCCCACTGTGGTTTTAAGGCTTTATCTGAGCATAGAATGAGTTGGTGTCAAGTGTCTATAACCAGGAGGTGACAGCTTGCTTTATGTTCACAACTGTTCCAAATTGCTTACCAGCCAGATGCTTTTTAAGTGGTCACTGACTACAAAATCAGGACCCTATGGAGGATGGTCCATAACCTCCCAGTCCAGTTGGCAGTTTGGGGCCCAGTGATTTCCATCTCTTTAGATCCCTTGAGAAGCACCTGGCTTGCAAGCAGTTTGCAATGGACACCAACGTGAAGCAGTTATCTCCTGGCTACAGACACTTGACACTAGTTTTTTCTGTACCATTATACAGGCCATGGTGACACGGTTGGACAAATGCTTAAATGTCACTGTGGTTACTATGTGTAGATGTGATGTGTGCCAGCTGCTACACATGTGCCATGTATAAAGTGTGTGTATCAGCGAAACTTTCCTGGACTGGGGCACTATAACAATTTCAGGCTTACCTTAATTACAGGTTGATATTGTCCTCAGTGTGTCTCCGACAGCTGAAAGCAAGTCCCATTTTGTGATGCTGTCAGTTCCCATGTATGCTTCAGCTTTAATCTCCACGATATCCTCAAATTATTGTCCTTTCTGGGTGATAACTGTAAACCCAGCTTTTCCTATTATGACCTTACAGAGGATGTTTCTGGCCCTTTTGGCCTGATCTTGCAGGTCCTTGTGAAGAAAAGTCAGTTAGTTTTGTTTCTGTTGTCCGTGAGCAGATAGTGCACAATTTTTTAAATCTTCAGTTAAAATGCATCAGCATGTATTGTGATAGTCCTAGAAAGCTGCAAATATATTAATCGTATGTAGTCTGTCCTCATGGGTGACTTGATGCAGTTTTCCCCCCGTTTTCATCACTTTGACTTGATGGGCAACTGAACTTTCAGAATGCTCAACCAAAGTTTGGCCTCTTTTGAAACATGAATACAGTTCATTGGCATCATCACGAAATGCTTTTTTTAAAGCATTTTATAAGTCTCAGAAGCTGGTTTCCCAAGGTTAGAACAAAACTTTATGCAAATTCTCTATACGTTAAGATCTGCCATTTCACTTGGCTACAACAATCACAGAAGGCACACAAGACAACGCACTTGAACATTAATTGCAAATAAATACAACCTTCTGTTAAGTGACTCTCACTACACTAATTCACAAATTAATTAGGCTGTACCTATCAGCACACAACTGCATTACATCTGGTTAACGTTCCATGGGGCAGTCGAGAAACTTTGTCTTGCACCTCATATACGTCAAAGTCAAAATACAGTTGTCCATCAGATGTGTTTGTTACCTTATTTTTAAACTTATTTGTACATTATACGTAGAAGATGTGATTGCATTTCTATCTGCTCTTTGTATTGTGTAATGGTGCAAAGCCCACTGAGCTGACTTAAAGCATGTACACATAGTACCACTGTGGCCTAATAACATTAGCCTTATTTTGGGGCTCTCTCACTTCATTCTTCTGCTGAGGCTGTAGAAAGCGTGTACCAACATTTTCATGAAAGGCTAATTTAGGTTATAAATTTCAATGTAAGTAGGCATAAAAATATTTTGCCACACTGTTAACTCTAAAATTCCCAACCTACATTACAAATATATGCACCTTTGGCCAGTGGCAAAAACCATTTTGGGCCAAGGAGCCAAATTTTTTCACTAAAGTGGCTATCACTGCACAGGATGTCTTAAAACCACTGGCCAGTTAGGCTGTGGATCCCAAAACTGTCAAAAGTGCAATACAATCTCTGGATCTGTTTCAGGACTGCTACAAAGTCCTGCATTTTATCAGAGAAGTGAACTGCTTTCTTCTGGCAGTGACCACATTCACATGGATGAGTTCTTTGAAAAAATAGTCACCTTGCCACAAAGCATTCTGTGTGTTTCTGTAACTTCTGAAAGGTCTCAGTACCATGAGGTTTCTGTAGGTCCATGACTCACAACTAGACTTAAAAGGAAATTGTTCAAATGCATGTATTTTGCATAATACAAGCATATTGTAATGAGTTAAAGAGTTGGGGTTCATATGCTCGTAATAAATACAGATATAAACTTAATATTATTCATTCCGTACATTTTAACTCTATATTTATAGTCCAACAAATGTACAATTTAATCACATTAATTGTGTAATTTCACTGTCCTACATGTTTTGAACCCTTAATTTGGGTTCATCTTCAGGGACTCATTATCTCAAAACACACACTATTTACACCAAATGGTACAACTGTTTACATAGTAAAACATGAATTCTTTACAATTGTGCATATACACTGTTTAAAACAAATAAAAGGTGAAAATTGTAGTTGTTGGTTGCGTCTTACATTGGTTAAAATGCTAAAAGTTGAATAATCTGTGCTTTTTTGATATCCTGAAACATACAATATCTAAGAAATAAATTGCTAGTTGTGTTTAAGTTAATATGAATTTTCATAGGTAGAACGCGAGTTGAAGTAGTCAACGTTGTACATACCAGTTTTATTTGAGTTGGTTGCCTGCTGGGTGGTGAGAACAGTGCTGGCTATTGAATGGTGTATCCGGTATTTAAGTAGGTTACGGTCACGTGGGGAATGACGTTTTTGTGTGTCGTAAATAAATCGGAATATTGGGTTATAGTGTCCTGTATTTTGTTCTGGTATCAGTCTGGTATCTGGTATAGCAGGCAAGCATTAAAGTCATCAGGCTAAGAATAAAGGAAGTTTTAAATAATTTGTGTGTTGTGGTAGTAATAGCATAGATTATGATCTTCTGAGTTACGAGGCTGTGTAGTCATGGTCAGTTGTGAAGATGGTGGCCATTTCTTCTTCTCAGGCTTGTGGTGCTTGGGAAACTACATGGTATGACATCCTAGAAGACCTATGTTAATATTCTTGGCCGCTGAAAAATCTGACGCAGCATAGTTACTCTTTTGTATTGCTATGATTCTGGGGGAGGGATCAGATTATAAGTTCCCTATACAAACGATCCTCTGACTGTTCAGTGTGTTACACTAATGTTTTGTGTGACAGCATGTGTCAAAATTGTCACTGCATTTTGCACTGAAGAAAACCATGTTCTGGGTTGTGTCACCACCTGGTGTGTTAGATATGTACCGACATTTCAGAGGAAACCGCTGTCTCCATCATCAGGGTGACTGAGACAGCAGGCCTGTCTGAAACATCTGAACATATCTGCCATACCACAGCATGGGCATGTCCCAGAAGGTGTTTTTCTCCAGTCACCAGTCTGAGAACCTCAAATTGCACCTAATGCAAGTCCCTGAAATCTTGGTGAATCTTGATACTTTAATTTACCAAACCCAAAAATATCTGAGAAGACTCAGTAGGATAGAGAATTTAATATCCTCTACACTGGTCTTCTAGGAAGAGCCATTTCTGAGAATAGTGACTTTGCTGTTCATTTATTGCACAAATCAATTTTGTTAAAATATTTAACATATTGATGAGTGTTTCAAATAAAGCTACTGGCACTAAGGTCTGCATTGGATGTTACACAACACTGTTTCTCAAAGTACTGTTAAATGTTTCATTTCCCAACAAATGTCTGTCAACACCACAAGAACCAAATTATTGTACAGGCAACTTGCGGACCTTATGACTTCATTGGTTCCTCCCGGATGTTGGTTGCAAAGCAAGCTGTCGTACGTTGCACCCTAAGTTTGCAAACGTGCAATGTTATAGACTACGTTTTCGTTCCCTGAAACCCATTTCATACCTTAAAAATATCAATTGATCAAGAATACTAGTATAAGGAAAACAAAATAAAACACAGATAATGTGTATGCCTTCAGAAGTATTGAGGAACGACAAACACTTAATGCAACAGCAAAGGGTGCATATACACTTGAAAATTCTTAAACACATATCACCAAATATTCATTGAAGAAATTTTGATGGTGAGGTCACTGGGTCCTCTGAATCATTAGAATTTAATCTTATTGCAAGATTACGGGAGGACTAGACTTGGGGGGACTCAGTTGAAACTAGTGCTTGAGGGGGGGGGAGGGGGAGCTTTTCTGCCCCTGCTTGTTATAGATACGAGTTTTAGTTGGTACTCTGGGGACTTCTTTGCAGTGCCGGCGTGAACATTTGCGGAGCCGGGACAAAAACATAACAACAACAAAAATAAGCAGAGAGCGTAAAATTACTATATACTATACTACATCACTAAAAAAAACTGCAAAAGCCACGAGTTTTAAGAATACGTATTTAAATTTGAGTTTATAGATTTTTCCTGGCTCTTTTGTAAGCAAATTCGCAAAGTATATCGTTATAATTTACAATTTTCGCAGTTTCGTTTTCGATAACAATGGTAACGAAGAAAAAAAGCGCTCCTGAAAAACTGTAGATCGATTTTTTTTTTATATTGTGTAAGTTTCAATTTTGAGAACGATCGCTCCTCCGAAGCCACTGTAACGGATGTTTTTAGGGATATCTTTTTCACATTTGGATAGATTTAAGAGAGATTATTGATAATGCTCAGGATAGGGACAGGTGGCGGGCTCTTGTGAGTGCGGTAAGGAACCTTCAGGTTCCATAAAACGCGGGAAATTTCTTGACTAGCTGACGACCTGCTAGCTTCTCAAGAAGGACTCTGCTCCATGGAGTTAGTTAGTTATTATTGATAATACATTTTAGTGCGTTAAGAAGCTTGTACAGTTCTCTGGTATAATGTTTCGTGACATTTTCATTTCCTCAAACCAACCTATTTCATCTAGATCTCATTCTGATGCTAGATGTAATTCTTTACAACTTTCTAAAATATCAGTTTCATTCATTACATTTACAGTAGTTTGTTTATATTATATAAAAACCGTGTATTCACCATGTCATGTACATTTCGAAACTTCATTTGAAAGATGTTTGTAGTAGCAGTTATTTTTAAGCAATAGTTAATTATGAAATTATTTTTCGGCATCTGCTGTTAGTTAATCTGCTCCTTCATACTGGAGTACCTTTCTTTTCTTGCTTCGACGAGCTTTTTTAAATTCTAATTCTATATTTCTTTATCTGCAATTTCCTTAACTTTGACCAAAGAATTTGTAAACACGGAATCCCTATTTTCTTCAAAGTGGAGTAAAACCTCTTTCCGATGAACTGTGGCCAAATCTATATGCATGGTGAGACTTGTGTAATATTTTGCAGGCAAAATCACTTTTCACAACAAATCGTACCAGACAGGTCGGCTTACAGCAAATTCAAATACGCTCAGTAGCTGTTCGCTTTTAATTTTATAATCAGATTTCGTATTTACAATTTCAGCTAAAGCAGCTTGAAAATTTGGAACTTGAAATCTTATAGCTTTTGCGCTTTCTGTACGACTTTCCATCTTCTTTCCGATGGGGTTCGGGAGAGAGGTATTTCACTTTTTTTAATGACCCAACAAGACACTGATGCTGCAAACGTGGTACAGGTAGGACCCGTTTTACGACAGGGTTAGGTTCCTGCAAAAGAGGGTCGTAAAATGAAAAGTCGTAAAACGAGACCAAAATATAATGTAATTGAATGAGATAGGTTCCAAAATTCCGAAAATGTTTCCACGTATGCACTAATATTGCTATTTTTTTTTATAAATAATTAAATATTTTAAACATTTAATGCACATGTTTTATTTATACTTATACATGAAACAATTTATAAAATTAAATTTTAAGTTACATACTTTAGTCCTGTAGAGCCATCGCTTGAGTACGTATTTATTTCACTGATATTTTATGTGACAATGGCGTAAAGGGGCGATATTAATGGGAGGTTCCTGGTTGAGGGTCGTCGGGTTCTGACGGTTCCATTCCCTTCTTTTTTAGTGCAGGTTATGATAAACCAGTGAAGTTATATTTTTTTTCCAGCAAGATTTACGAATTCGTTTAAAGATACGTATTGTACTGTGTTATTATTATGCGATTTTTTAATTTTCAATTTTTTAAGGTAATATTTTGAAACAGTCGTTAATGCGAAAAGTCGTAAAATGGACCGTCGTAAAACGGGATCTACCTGTACATATATTTTAATGTCCAAAAAAAATTAACTGCTTTAACCAAAGACTTCGCAACATCTCCAAGAAGTAAATTTTAACTTTACAACTTAACTTTCACAAGGAGCATAAATTTTCACGTAAAATATTTCTAAGCATATGACTCGCCACCCGGTCGTCGCTTATTTCACAGGGTTGACCCTGATCATCGCGGCACAGAAACATTAGCGGGGCCGGGCCGGGTTCAGCCGCACGCGCCGAACTCGCTTCACGCCGGCCCTGGCTTTTTACCATTCTAAAGGTCACAAAAGTGGGAAGGTGCAAGTCAGGCCGTCATAAATTAGGGGGTCTACTGTATTGTCAGTAGTTACAGAAATACATGTACGATAAAGCCACGTCCTTTTCACATGTATTACTAAGGAGGAAGGTGTTGCAGACAGTGGGAAATAGTGGAAAGGGTAGAACTGAAAATAAGTGGGATGTATCGGGTGTGGGGCAGTCTGCACAACTGGAAGTTCCCAAGTGAAGCGCATCAAGAAGAGCGAGCAGCAGACCGTCACAACACGTCTGTTCCTGGTGACATTGCGGAGTGCTGTTCTGTGAGTGAAATCAGAACTTACTGTTACGTTACACCTACTAGCACCTGCGGCTCTAATCCCAAAGCTTGACCAGTGGATCAGTCAATATAAAGTTCCACAGCCTCTTTACCTCATCTTCCAATCTTATCAGTTATGGCCTCCTGGGATCTAATGCTGTGTCTACCAAACTCCATGGCATTAGATCTGCGCTCTTCTGGGATATGACGCGGCATCGTGTGGTATTGTTTACCGACATTTCGGGATGTTTTCTCTATCCACCCCTCCCTTTCCCCGGTTCAACTCTATTGGCTGTCACCACGCTTACTGATTACCACCCCGCGCGCACCTTCCCATATGCGGCTTTATTTTTTCCTCGGACTCTTGACCTTAGAAGATGGGACCTATACGTTGTCCCGAAACGTCGGTAAACAAATACCACACGACGCCGCATACTATCCAATATGAACGCAGATTTAGGGTACGCGCACACTAGAGCGCAGCGGACTGAACGGACGAGTCGCAATATTTTTTAGCGAGTAAGCACACTGCATCGTATTTCCGCCTACGGGCTGACGCAATTCATTTCAGTGCAGGCCGTTGATTGGCTAACAACATGAGCATTTTCCCCTCCGTGTCACGCCATGCAATACGATAACTTCAACTTCACCGCTGAGTCAGCCGGACGCGCTGGCCTGACGGAAAAAGATTCCCCTCCCAGAATCCGAGACGGAATTGCCGCACTCCGTTGCGGATCAGTGTGCGATGGCACGTAACTAGTAAAGGGAAGAATATCTTATCTCCATGCGCTACGTCCGTCCGCTGCGCTCCAGTGTGCGCGTACCTTTAATCAGCATCGCTGCGGAAGCCTACAATCCACGGCATTACATCTCACAAGGCCATAAACTTAATACTGACCAACCCTGAATTACCGTCTGTGTTTATCTTACAAGACATTTCCCAATGAGAAAGTCCTGTGTGCTGTTCTCTCCTGTCTGAGCTGCAGTCCATACCCACAGTAATACAACTGCACCAACTCTTGTAGAACCTGAGGTGGGTGCGATTTTCAGTCTGTCAGTACCAGGTGCGGTACATAACTGCACATTATATGTTAGCCTAATCACACAGTAACAATCCTGTCAGACGTTTTACACCCACAGTTATGACTAACACGGCACTGATGAGATCCATGTAGTTCGTCAGAAGTACCAGTGTAATGGTAGTGTTAAATTCTATAAGTAGTAGTACGGTAGGCAATTTCACGTTGCATGTTTGTCAAATGGCTTATTCCAATACACTTTGTTGTGGCACTGCTGGATGTCACAGCACCTGTGTCTGTCTTGTAACATTGCAGGCTTATGTGAGATTTGTGGTTCTCACAGCGGTGTTTCCGAATATTTAGGTCTTCTTGGATATGACACCGTGTCGTTGGGTCAGTGATTCCCGACGTACCTTCGAAACGTCGGAAACCACTCTCCCAAGGACACACTGTCATATCCCAGAAGACCCGAATATTCCGATAGGTACGTCAGATTTGCTCGCAATGTTCTGAGGTTCACAGAGACGAGGGTTGTGACGTCAGGTTTGTAAGCACAGTACCACAGCAAAATGCACTGGTATAGTCACGAGACTAAACATACACTGCGAACTGACTGCAGTACTACTGTTGAATTTAATACTGTCATTAAGCTCGTAATTTCTGATGGTGCGCTGCGATTTCATCAATGCTGTGCTGTTGCAGTGTGGGCGGGAACAGTGAGGCGAGTCCGCAGAAGGAACGGGGAGGTTTAACTTAATGCACACTTTATCAGGGAGTTCCGTACCTTTACTAAGTGAGCAAGCCTCGTGGTGTAGTGGATAAGACACTAGACCGCTAAACTTATGATCAGAAGTTCGAAACCAAGTAAGTCCATTGAACAGGACATAAAGTTAAAGAAATTTTTCTGCCAAAGTTCCTTGGCCTTACAATTCATCAGGAGGTTCCAAAATTATTATTTCAACAAGCACTCGATGGTCTAGTGGTTAAGGCACTAGACTACTAAGCTTTATGAACAGCAGCAGTTCGAGACCGGCCGCCGGCAAGGACTTGGACTTAGAAAATTTTCTGTCAAGATTCCTCGACATCACAATTCATCAGGAAGTTCCAAAATTATTATTTCAACAAGCACTCGATGGTCTAGTGGTTAAAGCACTAGACTGCTAAGCTTTATGAACAGCAGCAGTTCGAGACCGACCGCCGGCAAGGACTTGGAAAATTTTCTGTCAAAATTCCTGAACCTCACAATTCATCAGGAAGTTCCAAAATTATTCTCTCAACAAGAACTTCGTGGTCGAGTGGATAAGACACCAGCCCAGCAATCCCAAGATCGGCAGTTCGAGACCAGCGGGTTCCAGGATCGTCAGAGCAAACACCATAAGAGACATCTGGTAACCACTTCGAGGACAACAAAGAAGATAAACAAAATGGTTCGGCGGATAGTAAAAAAAGAAAATGTTAAAAAAAATTCTTCTTTACGCCCTAGTGCCCAGAAAATTTTTTACTAGCCAGGCATGAATTTCTGGCAGGGAAAATTTTACCTCGGCCGTAACATTTTGGTACCCAGAATTTTCTACTGGCACTGCTCTCGGCCAGAAAAATTTTGACCACCGTGGCATGAATTTCTGGCAGGGGAAATTTTACCTCGGCCGTAGCATTTTGGTACCCAGAATTTTCTACTGGCACTGCTCTCGGCCAGAAAAATTTCTACTAGCGTGGCAGGGAAATTTTTTACTACGCCCGCAGTATTTTGGTACCCTGAATTCTCCAATGGCAGCACTCTGCCAACAAAAAAAATTACCATTCGTAATATTGTAAAAAAAATTTATTTGTACAATTGTTGGTTAGAAAAAGTGTTACACCACGTAATTTGTGCTAAGAATTGTCACTTAATGGCGCTTTGGCCCAGTATTTCTTAATGGCGCCGGCAATCTCGAGCTAGGGGTGTCCAAACATTTTTGGCAAACGGCCAGTCGTACCGTTTATCGGCTGCACATGCAAAAACTGTACGTGGTAGATCTAACAGCCTCAATTAGGAAATTTCTTTTAAATCTGTAATTTACATACATGGCTGTTTTTTGGACACCCCTGCCTTAGGCAACACCTATTTTTGCAACTCTAGGAATTTTGAAGTTAGACGCTCGATACCAAAAGCCGCAAATACGTAGCACTAACTTGAACTCCCAAGACCAAACACCCGCACTTAAGAAACTCAAATACATGACAGCGTCATGCCGTTACATCTTACCCGACCTAGATTTGGACCCGGGAATTCCCACCCACCCACACCACCTAAATAACATTCAATATGAAAAAGTGAATGACTCACAAACGGCAAAATTCCGACACGTGGTGGTTTTAGTATCTAGTGTCCAATAGGTTGGTCATGAAACCTTACATGTACTGGGATTTTAAAAATATTTCCAACCTCCCACACCAAAACACATATATGGCCAGAAATCACTCTATTATTAAAATACAACAGGCATGACATATATTCCCCTTCTAAGTACCACTTGTACTAAATGGCAGCACCTAAGATTACAGCACAGGCAAGCACACACTGGATATTACTACAGGACTAATTTCTCACCATGGTATTTTAGAAAGATCTGAGCAAACTGATAACAGAATTTAAATACAATCAAGAGTATTTCACATTGGCTTAGTATTGGATAAAATGAATGTGCCTGAATTTAGTGCATGCTTTCAGTTTTCACCTAATGACTAATTTATAGTTAATAACCTGCACTGACATTTATGCACTGACTTTATAGACTGTAAGAAAATATGACCAACCAAAAGGCAATATAACAAGGAATATTCAAAGAATGGAAACTTTAAATAAATGTGAATACAATGAGGGAAATATAAAAAATACACACACAACATAGTCCACAAACTATTACAAAGTTCCAGTAATACATTATGTAACCATCTGGACTTGGAAATGGATGGGATTTATGGGGGCTTCAAACTTTTATTGTCACCCTTTTGATACACAATGTGATTATACTCCTATATAACATTCATTACGAGCAGGACATAAATTCAAATCATATTGATGTAACAGTGTACCTCTGCATGTTGTGCCTTCCAAAGGGACATCATCTGGAAGGTTTCTGTCAACAAACCTAGTATATCTAAAAGCAGAATGTGTATGGATGTTTGTCCTTGCATAGTATTTTGTGCAGCATAATATCAATTATGATACTCATATGTTTTTCTACTTTCGGGAGGTAGTTTCAAAAATCAGACTGTAACAGTGCTTTTAAACTTTCTCCAAGTTAATTGAGTTCAAGCCCAGGCTCCTCAAAACTGGATTTAAGGTTTTCTTCAAGACCAAGTCACAGAGGCTAGTTTAGCCTATTATGAGCTTCATTCTCTGTTGACATAAAACCTTGCAGCATATTAATGTTTGCGATTCCTTGACCAGTTCAGCCTCAAAAGGTATTTTTGCAATGCAGATCATTTCGGCACTCCAAAAACTCTCACAGAATTGGGTCTAATACAGGGGGAAAGGATGTTTATTCACTTCTGACACAAAACTTTGAATAATACACTTCACAATTAACACAATTAATATAAATAAAATGATGCAGTGGAGGTACTTCCTAAAAAAATGCACAGATTTAGAGGGAAATATTTAATGTTTCAGGCAACTCCAAACTTTGAACAGTTCTTCAACATGTTCTTCATATTTCTGGACCTGAGAAGCAGAAGGGCGTAAGTCCAATTTTATCATATTTCAGATAATACATCATTTTCCTTAGAATTTCAAGCTCTTTCAGATGCAGATGGTTGTAAGTCACATACTGGTCTGAGAAAAATGATGTACATATTATCTCAAATATGATAAAAATTGGACTTGCACCCTTCTGCTTCTCAGATCGATTTTTGCATTGAAGAAATATTTACACAAATAAAATAGGTGTAAAAACTTCTTACATGCCAATAGTAACCATTGAAACTCAACATGCTGTATGCTAGTTGTTAATAAAGTGACCAAAAACTTGCATATGTCAATATATTAGTAAATTATAATAAAAACTGGTTATGATACAGCTTAATGTAACAGGCAAATTAAATGTTCCTACAGCATTCTTAGATTCATCACTAAACATACATACAGGTGATGAGAGATAAGACACAGACAACCTACTCACACACAGATACAGATATACATAATGTATCTGATCACCCCAATGAACACAAACTGGCTGCATTTATGTAATTAACTGTACGCACGTGTATGCCTGTAGAATATGGAGGAAAATATGGAACTATAAATACATAACTTTCACATGTCAAGCCATGTGTCAGACAAGGTACAAAATTGTTCAAGTAGATTACGGTGAAAGTCACTTTTAAAACAAGTAATTCTTTGAAATAACTGTTAATGACACCACACAGAAACCCTAATATTAAGGACCCAAACAGTCTGATGCTGAGAACTTCTGACTTCAATATACACATGGCACATGGATAGTAGATGGTACACAGACCTCCACCAGTCACCCTTGACATTTAAGCACCTGTCCCAGTGACACCAAGGCTTGTATCCCAGCATAGAAGAAATGCTTGTCAAGTGTCTGTAGGCAAGAGGTGACAGCTGGCTTCACGTCGATGTCACTTGCCACATCCCAGCCAGGTGCATCTTAAGGGATCCTAAGAGATGGAAAACACTGGGCTTATCTGGACTGCATGGGGGTTGGTCCATAACCTCCCTAGCCATATTAATGTAACCAGACCCAATTCCAGTTGGCACTGTGTGGCCTGGCATTATTGTGCTGTGGAACAGCAATGCGTTTTGCAACAAATGGCCTGCCGTAGTGCCACAACAAAGCTCAGCAGTTACAGTGTCACGCAAGTAAATCCACAAGAAGTACACCTCTAAGCTTACGAAGACAGATGCTCTGACTTCCTCACTTAGGCATTGCTTTGAATCTCTTTTCTGTGGGAGATGATGACTGTTTCCACATCAGCGATCCTATACTGATTTTGAGTGTCATCTGCTTAACAAATGTTTCATCCCCTGTAACAGTGTACTGAAGAAACTCCTCTCCATGTTTGGCATAATGTGTCAAATGCATGAGAGGAAGTCCCATACGATGAGATTTGTGATCAGCTGTGAGGTTCTTTGACACCCAGCCTGCACACATTTTTCTGTAATCCAGTTGTCATGGACAGTGTTGCATGCACTACCCAGCAAAGTGTCTAGCTCTTGGGTAGAGTTGGTCAATTTAGCATGTCTGTCCTCTCTGGTAATGGCATGGTCATGACACACACTGTCATTGATAAAGGATATGCCTGTACATCCGGTTGCTGCTTGTTGTCAACATCTGTCCTGCCATAACTGAAAGCACTGCACCTTTTCCACACCTGTTTTCATTCTTATTTGTGTTTTGTATATATCTTCACTGCATACTAGGACTTCTTCCTTTCCAGTAGACCTGCGTGTTATGTGGTGAAATCTATTTCACATGAGATGTGCTGTTACCTTATTTTTTAAACTTCCCTGTATACTGGTCAAAGAGGCAGATGCTGCTACACAGAACACATCCACAATAAGTGTAACAGGGATGCATAAAGATGTGCTGCACATTCTGAACAATAATCACACCTTTCGTATAACTGGTAGGGGGGGGGGGGGGGGGGGGGGGAACTTGGCACTATGAACAAACATACAAAGACAGACATTTGGAAAAACTGTACATCCATATTGTGAAGTCAGAGACTGATCACGGCACAGGAAGCGAAACACACTAACCTACTATTTAATCTAGCCTGGTCACTGCACAATAAGGTCTCTTTCTGTCCAAGTTCAACACAGGAACGTAACAATGCCAACCCCATTCACTTATACTCTACCACTCAGCACAGTAATATAGCACTTACACTGCCACACTAATCACAGCACGTACTCATGCTGCAGTTACATAACACATGTATGAAAACATTTTGTGGAGCAGTATTTTATTTTCATATTACAGGAATTTATTGGACAGATCCACACAATAAACTGGAGTACAGGCATACATGTTTGCAAGGACTATCACAGTATCCTCATAAACCCCTGGTTTTGATATACATAATTTTGAGACATTAATACAAGAGATGTGCCTACATTGAATAATCACATTTTATCGTAACCAGTTTTTATTACAACTTACCAATACAACTTATACAAGGATATCACATGACTGTAAAAAATTGATGGCGGGAAAATCCTCCTGAGAATGGTATTTTAGGTGTCAAAATATAGAGAGGTACATTGTTAAATCCATGACTTGATTGTATATTACAATCTACTTTGTTCTTGACAAATTCCATATCCAATCCCACTTACGTGGATGTTGGATCGGTGAATGTATATGTGTATGTATGTATGTATGTATTTTGTGTCCTGATGGTATTAATGCAAGTTCATAACATAATGGTACAAAAACAAACAAGAAAACAGAATGTGGTGTTCTTACAACAAATACTGACCTCCAACTACAAACACAGTACTGAAACCACAAATGGCAATGAAATGCTCAAGAATATCTTATGTACATTTTTAATATTGACCTGTTTGCCTCACCCTCCCCATACATCAGCCACAAGTATTTGCATATCTACACATGATCAAAATCCAAACTTAATTATTCCTTACACTAACTCCACAGAGCAGGCCTTCTTGGGATATGTCCTGCATTTTACAGAAATGGGAGGCTCGTTATACTGTCCACAAAAGCCTAGTATTCACTATTCTCTGCAAAATGGATCCAGTTCACACCCTCCCACTTATTAGGGATCCATTTTAATACTATCCTCCCATCTATACCTGGGTCTTCTAACTTGTGCCCTTTCCTTCTGCTATTCTGACCAAAATTTTGTGCAGTTCTTCGTACACAAAGCAAAATCATATTCATCTCACTTACAGTTAAAACAAAATAAAAGGGGTTGTATAAAAATGTAGTACTGTGGCCAGCCATCTGCTGGGCATCCCCAGCAGTGAAGGTCCCATACAGTTATACTGTGCAACAGGATTACACAAATTTGTGTCATGATGTTAAACTTATTGACCAAGCACAGTCATTCACTACATGTCACAATCATATTGCACAATGCACTCAGTTTGGTGTAGTCATGATGCAAGAAAGAGGTGTGCAACAGAGAAGGCAGCGACTGAAATACTTGTGGCTACAGTACCAATACTGCTTTGTGGAAGCAATGGCAAGAAAGAATGGTTCATAGAGACATACACACCTTCACAAACTTGTATCAGTAAAAGATGGCTATGAGAAGCACTTGAGAATGTACAACGAAACTGTGGACAGAACTGTCTCAATCTTACATAAATCTCATAATAATCTCTAATACAAAAGTCATCTGTCTGATCAGTTTCACAGTATAACAAGATATCACATTCTCACATTGGTCCTAGTTCAAATTATGGGATAATGAACCAATTTGTCATGGTGTTCTGCAGTGAGTATGACATTCACGTGCCCTGTGAAATTAATACTCGTATGTTGGAGAACAACCAATCCAGATCACACTATGCCAGTTCATATCTTCCTGACCAATATTATTGAAATTTCAGCAACTACCAACTGACAATGCAACATCACAGAAGACTGGAATCTTCATCAACAGCATTACAAGAACATCAAATCTCATTAGCGGTGGCCTAGTCAAGATTCAAACCAGGTGTTACCATCTGAACCAACCTCCTCCTCATTTTATCCATCTCCGCTGCCAGAGTAAGTTCCATATTAATGTCCCAATCCATCTTTGTATTTCCACACCTTAGCACTTCCCACAGTTCATTGCACATATGTCTGTCTATACATTCTAGCCAGTGCCATAATATGCAAAGGGAGTCCCAGGAGCACTTAAACTGCAGCTGTCAGCTTAATATACATAGCTGCAATGTGCCAAGCACCACTCAGCTGATGTGTAATATAACTCTTAGCCACCAGTCAGACAATGGGCCTGACAGCAATAATACTTGGCTCAAAGTACCTCCCACGTAACAAATCAGAGTGGTCAGACAAAATATGGCAGGAGGAAAATTCAAATATGGTACTCCATGCTGCAGAAGACCAGGCATAATTCCATGTGGTCCCAACAAATTCAAATTGTTCAAAATGTTAGAAGCCCATCTGATTCTTGATTAATCCTTCTGGCCAGGAACCAGTCATCACTATTTTGCACTTCTGTGTCCACATTTAACTGTTCCTGTCTTCCAGGTTTGTCTGTCAATAGGAAATTAATTCTGTTTGGGTTCCTTCACCAGAAGTTTGTGACATTTCTTCAAGCAGCATTGCAGGTGTGTGACACAAGTTCAGCTTGCCAATGCATTCTGCATGAGAACCCATCTCTGCAACTCTTCGCCAAATCACAACACAAATGTGCATGCCTGCTCTTGCAGCAACTTGATACACCCTAACATCAGTGCTCTTGTATCAGGCCATCCACATATGCCACTGTCCACTCATCAGTCTGCATGCCAACTCTGTGCAACACATTCCACACATCCATAATATCCAGGCTATAAACTGCCTGCAGCTGGAAACAGACAGGTGCTGCCACTGTGTCCCATGTCCAGAGGAACCTGATCACTGCACAGCTGTCTTCATAACATCACATTCTGAGAAAAATTACCACTTCCAGATGATACTGTCCATACTACCTTGCCTTTCATGCATCCTGTACGTTACAAACAATCTGGGCAGGACATTCAAACACATATGGTCACTTCCACATTGCATATACATTTCCTCTTCCACATGCCATGAAATTTCACTTACTGAATGATGAAAAAGTGATTACTGTTCACTTGCAAGCTATATGAATGACATTATTTCCTTACATCTCAAAGTTTCAAACAACCTGCTGTCTCTAGAACAATGCATAAGTAACAGCAAAACATATCAATCTGCAGTGTGAAATTCTTGATCAACTGCTGTGTGACACAACATATGAGACACTGATCAATAAGCACATTTGCAATTGGTGAAGCCAGGTTATACTGTCAGTCCTGGAGAATATGAAATAATATGTCTGATGAAGTTCAAATAACCCCATTCTATAGATCACAGAGCAAAACATCTGCAGGTGGGCAGTCTCTTTCTATGAACTTTCAGGCTACCAACTACTGGAAACACTAAAACTAATCCTCTAAAGCCCAGTGCTAAGTATATGGACCACCTCCTGTAACATTTAACAACTGTACATTTTATCATGCAGTATTTATGCATTTTGCGCAATTCTCACAATAAGTAGTGATTGTGTGGGTGAGTCAAGAAAGTATCCACAATGTATGTTTGAAAATTAATCCAACAGCAACAGAAAATGTGTACAATAATCATTTTTCCACGTAGTCCCCCTGCTCTTCAATATACTTAGTCCAATGGTAAACAAGCCCCTGTATGCCCTGAGAAAAAAAAATGATTTTGGCTGACTGGTAAGCTTCACATGAGCTGATTCCTTTACTTCTTTCTCAGTGGCAAATTGATGGCCTATTTAAAGCATCTCTCAGTGAGCTCAGGTGGTGAGAGTCAAAAGGGGCTTCATCAGGGCTATATGAAGGGTGTTCCAGTACCTCAAAGTGCAGTTCCCAGAGGGTTTCAACAGTGTGGACAACAGCGTGTGTAAGGCATTGTTATGCAAAAATAAGGCATCTTTTGCCAGTAGTCCTCAGCATTTGCTTCAAACTGCTGGCCTCAGTTTGTCACACATCTCACAACAATAAGCACTATTTACTGTTGTGCTCCTGTCTTGATAATGTTCTGCTGTTGGCCCTTGTGAACTCCAGAAAGACAGTCAGCATCACTTTGAGTGCTGTTGGTTGCATTTGAACTTTCTTTTGACTGGTGACTGCAGCTGTTTCCATTCCATACTCTGGTGTTTAATCTCTGGATTGTGGTAATGGATCCATGTTTTGTCCGCACTCAAAAAATCATAACCTACATTTTCATAGCAATTCAAAAGGTGCTGGTAGATACCCAAGCACTGAACTTGTGCTCTTCTGTAACTTGCTTGGGAACCGTCGTGCACAGTCCTTATAAAAAAGCCTGGTCTGTTCCGATGATTTCACACATGGATATATGATTGATTTACAGGTGATCTGCCAAATCATGAATAATCCTTCTGTTATTCAGAATTACAGCACAGACTTTGTAGTGGATGTGTATGGTCACCCCTGTCACTTATTTGTGCTACAGTTTTTGAACTTGTCAATCCAGTCATACACATTTTGCTACAGTGAAGCACTGTTCCCATATTGTACTGGAAGTTTCTGATGCATTTCTGTCCCTGGTACACCTTCAGCCCACAAAAATTCATCACTGCACACTGCTCTTCTTTGGCACATAGTGGCAATATTAACACCACTACAATATAACACACAACAGTTCAATGTTGAAACCACAACATGGTGATTAAGTTTGTCTACACTTGGACGCAATTAGCAGCACTGCCAACAAAACAAATATGTAAATTAAACACTGCAGATACTTTGACTTACATTTTTACTTGAACTGCACTGACTGGCCTTTGTAACAGACACCAAGTGTGTTTTCTGTGAGACAGGAACCACATTTTTATATATAATTTAGACAAATATCAGTCTTCAAAGCATCAAGGCCCATAAACATACACACAACTGCCAGTGACCTTCTAGTAACTTAATAAGGCATGATCCTTGTACAAGTGATTCCTTCATGTTACAGTAACAAAAAATGTTTACAATGTTTGCCTTTTCATAAATACCTTTAACAGAATGTCAGTTTCAGCCACAAATTTAAAAACACTAGAACAGCGTGTGACATATTCCTGGTCACTGAAACTTGTGCCTTATATACCCACTTCCTTCAAAGCCTAATGTACAGTACTCTACCAATGATTTTCCTACACCACAACAGAAATGCTGTTATATTTGTGACACAGGTAGCATGTGTTTCTTCCTCAGACTGAAACTCACCTAGTTTCCTACCCAGTAACTACTTGTGGCTCTTTCCTGAAGTGCCAATTGTACAGAGCAGTCACCAAATCTAGTATCAAAGTTAGGAATGTGTGGAATATTCACGTCACTCCTGTCCAGGATGCTAAACCTTTAAAACCAAAACTTGGATGTCTGTTTAGATTAATAAAGGAGGCCATGATTAGTATGTAAGAACACCACATACTAAAATTTTAAAATGTGTCACCTTGAGTCGATCCTCTTCCTCAACTGCACTGCTGTTCTTCCACAGACTCTTCCTCTTACCTTTAAGTTTGTCGGCAAATTTCATTTCCCATCACACCTGTAGTGACAGGGACCTCTTCATGTTGCAGTACTATTATACAGCAGTCCTACTATTTATTAAAAGAACTGTTGGAAGTTTAACTACAGACTTATCAGCAGCAAAACTCACCTGTCTTCATATTTACAGTATTCCTCTCCTGTTACAGCCATCAGACCTGGACTCAAATTGTCACTCCTCCAACAGTTTTACAATGTTAAAAATCAGCAAATAAAAGAGTAACAGAGACCTTATGTTTGATAATGCAAATGAATGACCACATTAGGATATGTGAACACAGTGTAACAGTTCTGGTACATTCACTCCCTATGTTTAACCACATCAAACACTGTAAGACTTAAAGAAAGTACACTGGATGTAAGATGTATTCATTCTTCTCTACAACTTCTGTTTCAGACACTTCATGCTCTGAAACACATACAGGTTTCCAGCTAAGTGTCCGTTACTGACCCAGTTTAACAAAACCTAAAAATTTCAGTAAAAACCGTCAATACTGAATTTCATGAAAATCTGTTCAGCAGCTTTCACATCATTTCATGCAGACATACAAAGATGCAAGGTCAAGCTAACAGGCTGGTTTTGTAACTTGTCCTTCTGAATGTGACAAAAAGATTTGATTTTTCCTGACAATGTCTCAACATGTGGCAGGGCATGAGGATTCAGGATGGGTAAGGAAGCATTTTGGACAACAGGCCACCAGGATAGCTCAGTTAGCATAGTGACTAAACTACAAACGTGACAACTAGAACTCATGGTTCAAATCCTGGCAGAAGCAGGTTTTCCTTTTCTCCAAAATGTTCAGACCAACTCTGGGGCCTACCCAGCCTCACACTGCATGGATACTGGGGATCTTTTCTGCACAGGTAAAGTGGCTGTGGCACGAAGTTGACTACTCCATCTAATGCTAAGATGAAAATTGTGTGGAGCTATACCTCCACTTCCCCATACGCCTTCATGGCATGCACATAGACAACTTTACTTTGAAATTTACAGGTAGTAAAAATGTAGTTCCAACTCTTACATTTAACAGTTACAAATAAAATGTAACTTAGTTTCCTATTATTTTGGCATATTATTATTATTAAATTAAACTATGACTCTTTATTTAATTTAAGGTGAATAATATTTATGTAAATTTCTTCTGCAATTTTCAATCAAGTGTAATGTTATTTGTCATAACCTACAGTAATGACAAAATGTACAAGGCAGAACACTTAAGTCTCAGAATGCCCCATAAACGTTGCATTCAAGTATTTATATAACAACAGTTCCTGTAATCTTCCAAGCATTTTCCACAGTTCAAAAACACTTGCAGAACCCCTTGTCTGACACTGCTCCAGACGCTCAACATGAACAATGTCCTTGTGGTCAAAAAGACAAATCAGAATTGTCTTCACTGGGGCTCGTGACATGCGTGGCTTCCTGATCTTGGCGATGCTGATGTAGTCACTGCTGGTTTCATGGATCATATTTAAAACAATGATTCACCACCCATGAAAGCTCTACACAAAATGTTGTTTCTTTTGGCCAAACAATGAAAGACAAGAACTAATATCAAGCTCCCACTGTTTCTGATAATCAGACAAAATATGTGGCACCATCTCTGCTGAAACCTGCATTCCAAAATTTTCAGCCAAAGTCTTCCCCACAGTTTCTCAGTCATATTTAGTTACTCTGTGGTCATTTGTACAATTAATCGTCTGTCACCACAAACCAGCTTCCACACTCTTTCCACATTCTCAGACATCCAGTTCTTTTTTTATCCTTTATGTCTTTCCCACTCACTTTAAGCCTTTTATACCACTCAAAAACACAACTTTTCACATCATGATAAGCCTCTGTTGACACTAGCAGGTCCACTCACACTTTTGTCTAAACTTGCCCAAAACATGATGTTAATATATTGCTCCTATCATGTATCACACACGCTAGTATAAACACTATCACTGCCTTACTAATGCTTATTCACTTCACCAACTGACAAGATGCAACCAGACACATCACAGCACATCACTGCCTAGTTACTGTTCACTTGCTACACCAAGTGACATCTGTGTGGGCAATCTGGGAAGTTGTCACACCATGTAAATAAATACATTCACTGCTACTCTAATTGACTTCTAGGCTGTTATATAAATTTCCATCTATTTCCATTGAGGCTGTCTGAAATAATAGCGTAATTAAGTTTTTATTTTTCGTAAATTTTTTGTTTTGGTTATTTCCTGAATCCTCTGTCATGTGTTCAAGTCTACAATCCTGCAATGTTAACAGCCTCACTCACAACAGCTACAATGGGTGCACAATGGGGGGCAGGGGGACTATTAAAAAAATATGAAACTAAAATCACGTGCTGAAGAGACGTCAGGAAAAGCAATCACAGTGAGATGATACTATTGGCAGTTTATGCCACAAAGCTTCAAACAGAACACAGGAAAAATTCAAACACAATTCCGGAATATGGGAAAAATATCGAGAAGTATTTCAATCAATATAATCAATTTTGCAAATAACGAAATACAAGAAATGAACCCGATTAAATGAAGAACTAAAACTTTTGTTCAAAACAGCCACATACAAAAATGCTGCTGTCAGAGGCACACTGCCAGACAATTGGCTGGGACGTTGGAAGGTGGAGATAATTTCATATATTCCAGTGCTTCTGTCACCAACTGACTTTCAGAAGAAAGCAGACTGTCAATCCTGCAGCAGTAAAGCAGTGAAAAGAATGAAAATTGCTGAAAACAGTTGGAAATGACTCCAATGACATTTAAAATGCAGATAAAACCAGAGTGTTTTTGTATGCTTCTTTCCAATGAGATACATGACCGTCAAACCTGATCCCTTCTACGTTCGTAAAAATTCCATGAAAATGATCAACTATATTCTTGCATGTAGTGCTTATAGGACAAACATCCACCACTGTGTAACTTGAAAATACTCAGTTTCTGACTGCAGAGAGTATGTACCCACATTAAGATACCAAAACTTTTCTGTTTGCATGCAAATGTACAGTTAATCCTCACGACAAAAGCTACCTCAGAAATTTGAAGGCCTGTCTTTGCAACTAGCTAAACCCTGAAATAAAGAAAATATTTAACACTTTAAAGTACAGTGGTAACTACAAACACCACTGCTTTAACATTTAAAAAAACTGCATTTTGCTCACACAGTGTATATATATATATATATTGTGTTTAATATGATCTCAGAACAAAAAGAAATTACATCCCTAAACATTAATGAAGTGATCTTTATTCAGCTTTCAATGATAATCACAATGGCATACACTATGGAAACAGTCATGAATGAAATTTTGGCCTGTCCAGAAATTGAGACTAACTCTAATTGAGAATGTATAACAAGACAGGAAATGTATGTGTAACGCAACACTGTGGCACAATCATGTAACCACTGCTGCCGTGGAAAAGCAATAAGTATTAAATATTATGAGTGTGTGTATTCCTACCTTTTTTTTACCCTGGCATCTTTCAGTGCCGTATCATATCGTCATCTGTGGCCTGTCTGGCTCCACCATATTTTTCCATGTTACCTCATAACAGCACGATTTTCGGAAAAAATGTATTGAACATAAAATGTGTTGTATAAGGCAATTCATTCCCGTGTGTTCTCAATAGAGTCATCAATGGTACAGTACTTTCAGTTCAGTTTAGACTGAAAGTACTATACCTTTAATGAAATGTATGTTTTGATTCTCTCTAACAAATTTTGTCTGACACATTTCTCAATCTAAGAAGAATTCAGTGAGATACTATCATAAACGTACGTAGGTCTTCATGTAACAAGTATGTGTTATTTTTGTACATTTTACTGAAAGACGAATTTCTTGAGAAATTTTCGAAAAATCCTCAAATATAAAATTTCATGAAAATCTAACCAGTGGGGGCTACAGTGTTGCATGTGGACAGATAGACAGACAGACAAGACGATGCTAACAGGCGCTGCTAGCAATTTTGTAAACACACTTAAAAATGAAGTTTATTAACACAATACTTCAGTAATTTTAAGCACTTATTGTGTATGTGCAAGTGTGTCTGTTTCTGCACTTATTAGCTTTGTCGTGTGATGCACAGAACTACTCAAAAACCAATGAATAAGATTTTTATGAAAACTGAACTGCAGTTCTACTAACATCTGAAAACACATCACAAATGTTTTGGTTATCAAAGAACAATAATGGCCACATTACATGCAACATCACCATGCATATCTACACACAGAAGTGTAACTCACTAAGGATTTATCAGAGTGAAAGTGTTACAAACATATGCTATACAGAAAAATGAATCACACCTTTTGTCCAATACACTTGTTCTGTGAGTCTTACAGTTTTTGACATAATTACCCTTTAAAAAACCTGACTTATTTTAATTTTTAGCACACTATTCATTAAAAACATGATCATTTTTTGGACAAAAAAAAAGATAAAATTACGAAATTCATGGAATTTTGTGTAAAATAAAATAGAGATTATGCAGCAGGTCTGAAAAATGCAGTAAATTTCCTTGTTGCCTAAATATACAAAATGAATTTCTATGGGTGTTTTCTTTTTATGTATTTTTGCATAAGTGAATGTAGGTTGGTTATAGGTTAAACACAAGGCGTGATGAACATGCAACCTTGTACGTTTGAGGCTTACTATAATGCATACACAAATTTGTCAACAATATTTTGATCAAAATGTTTAAGGGTGCCAATTTAAAATAATTACAGAATGTTACAATACTGGTTTGTTTTCACTAGTAATGGCAGCACATTAATCCATTATCAACCAGCAATAACCAAGAGGTTTTGAAGTTAGTGCTGCAGCTCTACTGGTATTTAGCCTTGTCATCAGCAGATGGCAGCTGTATGTTCTGTAACTGCCAAAATACATAACGAACAGCAAGCATCAGCCTTCTGTATACAAGTATTCAATGTAAGCTGAAGATCAAACATTCACAGACACAAAGTTGGATGACAGATGGGGCATGTGGGAGCAATTACTCGACATATGAGGTGCGAGCCAAAAGATTCTGGACTGGGGCAGAACATTTTTACGCCTACCTTAGTTAGAAGTCGATACCGTCCCCTTTGGAGTTTATACACCAGGCTCAGCACCTCTGCCATTTCTCTAACCGTCCCTGGAACTCATGTTTCATGATGCCGTCCAGCACTACCTGTGATGGAGCTTGAATCTCTGTGATATCCTCGTAGAATCATCCCCTTCGACCTTTCATCTTATGAGACCATATGCAGGTCTCTAAACTGTACTAGCAAATGGTTAAGCATGCCATATGCTTCTCTCTGTGTGTTTACATAGTAGCAATTTAAATGTCCATGCTAAACCTGAAACATTCAGACTGTCAAGAGATACCAACTGGCATTTCAATCCATCTCCTAAAGATTGACTGGATTTTCATCTTTGGAAACAGGATACCTTACAAATGAACTTTCTGTCCTTCAGGCCTTATCTTCCATGTCCTTGCATACAGAAAGCCAGTTTTGTTTCTGTTCATCATTTAGCAGACAGTGCACAAATTTTGCCACTGTATGTACTGCATGATAGGCCCAGAATGGTACAAACATCGTTCATTGCACGTCATCTGTCCTCATGGATCACTTGAGGCAATTTTTCCACTGGCTTCACAATGGCCAACCTGAACCTTCAAAATACTTAATCAAAGTTTGGCCATTTTTGAAACATGAATACTATTTGCAGGTATGTGTTCTACTTGTGGCATCATCATGAAATGCTATTTAAAGCATTCTGTCTCAGAATCTGGTTTTTCAAGGTTAAAACAGTCAGTCCAGAAACTTTTGACTCACGTCCCATAATAAAAACATTTTATGAGCAATGTTGACTTTAACAAAAGAAAACAGGTAAATTTCAATTAAGAAATCCCTTCTATTGCATTTAACTTTACTGAGGTTTGGATATGGATATTTTTTTTACTTTCTGTGGATAACTTAAAAATAATACTGCATCCAGTTCTGACTGACTAGCAGAGACATACAACTGCCAAACTGAGAATAAAGACACTCAAGCAATATTCACAAAACATATTTCTCTTATTAGCATTTATACACGATCTCTGTTACCAACTGCAAACATACACACACTGAAATTTGCTACTTTGTTGGGCAGTTGTGTTCAAACAAAAGCCCATGTTATTCTCCAACCCCTAGTGTTTTGTGAGAGAGCAAGAGACAGTAAACAATATGAAGAGATACATAAGTTGGATACAACAGAAATATGTATAAATTAAAATAAAAAACTCCACAAATGCTTTCCGTCTAGTTATTTCTTATAAACAAGAATAATAAATAAAAAATCATTCTTGTTTATTGTAAACAAGGTGATATTTATTCATAAATAAATATTTCAAAATATCCACTCAACACAGGGAAGTATGGAACTTGTTGTAATGTCTTGTGCTCCTTTTATTCCCCATGCTGTTGCTACTATCAGTTTCACTTGCACAAGTTCTAGGTGACAATGCATATCAAACACAACATGCAGTATGGTGACGGTAGTGACTAAAGAGTGATTCAGTTCCTACAGATTAATTACTACATAATTACATTTACATACGCCACTAACATTCAACAATACTCATGCTCCCACAACTAGCAGTAACATTACTAACATGTGTATAGCCCTGTCAGGTACTGATGAAGGAAAGTATAACTGTTTCCTCTACCTCTCCAACACCATGGGGTAAAGAATACATAGTTCCATTTGCACCTTCTGTTCAGTATCCCTTGCCTAAAACGCATTCCTATGTGTCAGGATGTCCTGACAGGCAGATCATACTCTGAACACTGTTGTATCTCACCAAGAATCAAACAGGGTGTATGAATCCTACACTGCCAAGTGTACAAAATTTCTACCTTATTTGCTATATCTGACAAGCTTTTAACACCTTCTGGCATTTTATCTAAACCACATAGTCAACTGTTAACTACTAAGGAGTATATATGAATGTATCAGATAATTACCCACATAACTAGCACAGCTGACTAGAGAAAGGCACTACTGACTTCTTATTCAATAGCAGAATGTAACTATAAAATAAATCAGATTTTTATTTTGTTTATCACTTGAATTATAAGAATGAAAATATTCAAATAGCAACAACTGTATGGAAGTACTCAAATATCAGTAACTGAATGGAAGTACTTAAAGGACAGTAAACAATAAACCTACCTGATTGATGGCAACCAGACAGTTACCACGTAGCTCAACCCTTTTAAGCAGTGGTTAACTGTATGTACCACCTGCTTTAACAGTCATATCATTCTTACAATAAACAGCAATCACTTCCCCAAACAGCATCATTTGTTTGGCCTTTATAATGAAAAATGTATGTTCTATGGAAGGAAAGGGCCCAGTTATTAAATATTATTTACATTAATTTAAGGATTCAAAGGATTAACTACCCCCCTTTTCCTCAACTTGTACAGCCGGATAAGTACAACCAGACAGCATCACATTACTTTCCCAGGATCAGTCCAGGCCCTGGCTATTTTATGCACAAAGAAACCTGTGCATTTAAAGAATAATATTCAGGTTCAAGTGTGATATTTGGATATTTTCAGATAAGTAACTCAGCAGTCAATTTTGTAAGTTTCATATTTGTATGCTTCATACTTAGTGAATATAAAAACACTGAGTGGCAAAATAAAACCATACTGAAACATTACAAAGGTGAGTGCAGGTAATTATAAAGTTCAGAGGTACTGATATTCTTTCCAGGGTGCACAAATCCCAGGTGACTAAATTTTGTACAACAGCACCTAATATTTTTGGGTCTTCAGAATGGAACTTGCTTCATGCCACCCTTTCGGTGCCTAAAATTTTCAGGTAGTGCCTATATCTTTGGAAGATTTGTGGGCCCTTGTTCTTTTCTTTCAGTTCAGTTGCAATTTGCAGGGTGGCATAATTTTTGCCCTGTAACATAATGTATTATTCTGAATCAAAAGAGGTGAGAAGGTTTAGGATGTCCACAATAAATATTAAAAAATATTTTATATAAAACCAGATAAAATAAAAAGGGAGGACACTTGAAAAATATGCAATTTTCCCCCTGAGATTACAGAATAAGAACATTAAACACAAGACTAGGGATGCCCCAAGTATTGTCACAAAGACTAAAGACAGCTGTAAACCTGAAATTCTGCAACAAATGATGATGATAAATTCAAGATGACACTTTGAATTTCAGCTTCTAAACATAGTAACTGGCAAATGGCACAACACACACCTCTTATAGTGAATCCTTGTTGTTAACAACCAGTATGCCAGGTCAACTTCCAGGGGTCTCTTTCCTCATTGGTTCTGGCAATATCCTATGGCACCTGGAACAACAGCTCACCAGTACCACTTCATGACTGTCAACAGATGAATACAATCACGATATATAAAGCACACATATCTGTCATTAATCTGCTTACTGCCATTCACCAAACACAACACAATGCTCATCAAAAGAAAAACTTTCTTGAAATTTCCAAACACACACCATAATTATCATCTGCCATGGTATATGCCTTTATTCTACATAACTCTATCCTCATGAGCAGGGAAGTACAGGAATGACCTGGATTCTCCTCGTCAGTATGAAATTATTGTTGTCCATCATCACATGAAACTAGGAAAACACCTGACATGTATTTCCAATATTTTGACCAGTAGGCTGGCTGATTTGTTAATGAATAATACAATACTGTTGAGCTTTCTAGCAGTATTTGTTAAAAGAAAAGGAGATTCAGACAATATCTTCATAATCAAACCAACAATAGATAGATATTTAAGACAGAAAAGAGGCTGTATGCACCTGTTTTTTGTAGATTTAGAAAATGCATCTAATTCCACAGATAGAATGCCCTGTGGTACAAAATGCAAAAGAAGGGGATCAGTGAGAAAGTGGTTGAACGTATAAAAAGACTGCAGGATGAAATACATTTCTGTGTACAGTGGAGCTATGAGGAAGTGACTGAAACAGTGAAACATGAGACTGGTGTATGACAAGGACATAGCCTTGGTTGCTATCTTTTTAATATATTTACCAATGGCACTAGAGCCTACCATCAGTGAAGAAAATCCACACGTACAAGCAATGGAAAAGCAAATTATATTGGCATTATTGCCTGCTGACAATTTGGCAACTGGATCATTTCACCTCAATGGTTTACTAAAAGGGGGGATCAGACAATGAGATCTTGTAATCAGTGGAATGTAAAATGCAACCTTAATAAAATTAAAGTAATGGTATTCAAAGAAGAAGGAAGGAAAAAAGGAGGAAAACTGAAGGGCAGAGAATGTTGGTACATATACTCTGAAAGACTGGTGGGAGTAAAAGAATTTACTTATTTAGGGCGAAAGCTAGGAAGCTCAGAAGAATGGAGAGGACAGAAACTATGAAAGTGCAACACATACTGACATTTCTAAGAGAAACTGATGAATATTTAAAGGAAGTAACCAAAATGAACGTAAAGTATTAGAAAATAAATATGAAATGATCTGTGAGTCAAGACAGAGTTGAAATACACGGGTTTAAGTGGCATGAGATATCACTGATGGAACTGCGGGGAGAGATTTTGTAAGAAAGTCCTACAAAGCCCAAGGAGCACAGCAAATGGAGCAGCAGAATGGGAACTTGGTAGAGAAAGTAGGATGTGCAAGGTGCTTTGTAGTACAGTGAAATTCTGGTACACGATTTTGTTGATGGAATGAGATGAATTGTTATGATGTTGCTATGAGTGGCAGACAGGAAATCTGAAATCAGAAGGTTGGGTAATACAACTAAGAAACGAAATATACAAAGTTGGGCTGGGATACATCTGGTTAGACAGTGAATGTATGGCCTTAAAAGACATATGTCAAATAATAAATCCAGGTGTACCAATATTCAAATACAACAATGTAAAGAAAAAGGAGAGAAAAAAGATTTCTAGTCTCATATCAGAAAATGAAGCAAGTGGGGGAGAAATGTGTCAAGGCCATTGCAATACGAACAAGAGAATTGGGTTAGCATGGTTTTGATCAGGAATTTGGAAATTAAGATGTATAAGGACAGACTATGTAATGAAGAACAGAATGAAATACATATATTGCTGAAATGTATTGGACAGAGATGGCAAGAAAAAGTTTTGGAATGATAAATGGCTACACATAAATAAAGAAATAGCACAAAAGAAAATAATAAGTTGTACCAAGATTACAGAATTTAAAAATTTAGGAAAATTTATCTACAGATTAAAAGGCAAGTGGGAAAACCAAGTGGAAAGAAAAAAATAGTGGAAGGTATAGAAGATGTGAAGGAGGAAGTATTATAAACAGAAATACTTTTTGTATAGAATAATTTAGATGAGATTAGAACCTTTCAAAACAGAATAAATAAGATAAACGTTGGTCATTAGTATGACTCACTCAACATAACTAGTAAATATCATAACAACATAAATAAACTTGAGAGCTATAGAACTACAACAGACAAGCAATTTACTGACTCTTAACCAACCAACGTCACTACATAACCTACAACATCGAGTGAGAACACACAGGAAGCAACGAGGTAATGAAGAGAATACAACTTCTCTTATTCCAACTATAGTCAATGGTTTGTTATTGACAGAGGACAATGATGGATTTGTGCCAATATGGAAAGAAAATCGATTGATAGTGATAGTGAAGTAGTAAAAGTGTGCAGTAATGGGTCTGCAATCAAAAAAGAACATAAAATTGTAATTATAGGTGATAGTAATTTTAGAGGTTATGCAATGAGAGTGAAAAATAATCTAAATACTGTAATACAATTTGAAGTCAATGGTCTGGTTAAACCAGGAACCAGTACTGATATATTAGTGAATTCTGCTACGAATGACATAATGAAATTAACGAAAAGTGATGTGATTTTTTTTTGTGGTAGTGCCTATGATGTGGGTATGAATAATGCTAAGATAGCCTTGAAACATATCACAAACTTTATTAAAGAAAACAGTCATATTAACATTATTTTACTGAGTGTGGCACATAGACACAACTTGATGGAATCCTCTTGTGTAAACCATCAAATTAGGTCTTTCAGCAGAAAACTAATGAAATATGTAAAAACTTTCAAACACACTACATTCTGAGAAATTACCTCTAACAGGGAATTTTTACTCTTCATGGATTACATCTAAATGGATTAGGGAAATAAATGAATTCCAAACAAACAGTCTCCCAAATCTATACATTATTGGGAAAAAAAAGTACAAATCCCAATCAGTATGGATTGGAAAAAGGATTCAAGAGAAGGAACCACTAGCCCAGTATTAGAAATGAGTGAAATGCAAATAAACAAAGGAAGTGATAATAGCCAAGCAGATACATCAAATCTGAAAATAACAGTCCCTAGAACATCTAGAAGACAAAAGAAAGTAACAGTAACAAAGAAAAATGATTTTTTATTGTAAAACATACCCAAAAAAACAGACGATAAACCTATTATAAACCATTCTGATACGTTAACTAATTCCATAAACAGTGAACAATATAACAAGGGCCAAGATTGTCCAAGCATAAATTTGCAATTTCTAACAAGTAATAGTTCTCTCTCGCAGTCTACTACTGACAACCTTTTTCAAGTATTTCAACTATTAGGGGTCTAAAGGACAAAACAAATGAGTTAATAGGATCACTACTTCCGGAGCTCCCCCCTATCTTATGTTTAACAGAACATTATTTAAAAGCACATGAATTAGAAAGAATATCCATAGATCATTTTAATTTAGGAGCCAAATTCTATAGACAAACCATAAAAAATGTTGGAGTAAGTATTTTTTTCCCTGAATCTCTAAATTTTACCAGTATTAATTTACAAGAATGTAGCAAAGAGCAAGATATAGAAGTATGCGCAGTTAAACTAAACTTATCAACTACACATATATGTATAATATCTATTTACAGATCACCTACAGGGAATTTCACGTATTTTATAAAGGGATTAGATACTGCTCTCAATTTATTATACAGTACTAATACAGAGTTCATTATTTGTGGAGCTGTAAATATAAATTATCTTGTTGACAACTGCAAAAAAAGACAACAATTAGATACCCTTCTAGCCACTTATAACTTAACTAGTACCATACACTTTCCAACCAGAATTCAAAACGGTTCAGCTACTGCAATAGACAGCATTTTCATTGATATAACTAGAAACAGAAATTATACCATACGTCCTCTCATTAATGATAGCGACTTCCTATGGGCTGGACGGTCCGGTGATCGAATCCCGGTGGGGGCAATCGATATACATAGCCAGTTGTCGAAAACAATTTTAATAACTTTTAGTATTTTATACTACGACTATCTTCAAATCAAAATCTTAATGATTCATTTTAATAACATCAAAGAAGATAAAGTAACCACTACGAACAAGAAGATAAGTGCTGTTCAGTGACAGTGACTTAGAAAAAAATTATATGTTGTGAAAGTGAATTGGATGCATTGAGGATTGTGAACTGTCGACGACACCCCTGATGATGGCACAGGAAGTGCCGAAAGATACGTAGGGACAGAAAACACTGAAACAGTGTAGTGCATTAGTTGGAATAAAATAATTAATTAATTAGTGTAATGCATGGTATATATAATATAAAGTTTGCTAAATATTTTACCTTTATATTCACAACATATATTTTCCGTATTATTATTTGTGATAAATAACAAAGATCAATATAAATCAAATCAAGACATTCATAGCATTAATACAAGACACAGTATGAATTTACACCCTCCAATATCTAACTTGGCAACATTTCAAAGGGGAGCCTATTATTATGGAATTAAGGTCTTCAACCATCTTCCACCCAAAATAAAAAGCTTGTCTAATGAGGTGAAATTATTTAGACCCACTTTGAAAAGTTCTTCTTTCCAATTCATTCTATTCCATGGAAGAATATTTTAATTACAACAATTAACAATCTTGGTCTTATACAAGATAAATTTTAACATTATATAACATTTTAAATTTATACATATTATAGCAACAATAAGTATACACCCTTAATATTGAACCCATCGGAGACTTCATCGACCAACTTACGGCCAAATATTTTGCTAACAGCCCATCCCACCCTAACCCCCTGGTCCAACAAATCGGAATTTACACTGGACGATCGGAACTCTTTATACACAAATTACAAACGTAAACGGCCGAAACATATCCTGCTGTAACCAGCTCACCAGCTCAGGTGTTTTTAAATCTTTTTTTCACTAATGTTCTTCTTCTTCCTTCCAGGGGCCTGTTGGCATTAGCTCCGGATGCACTGCAGCCTTAGGCTTATTGTGCTAATCCTTAGCCTTTCAATCAGCATTGATTCATTAGCCCTGTGCCTCTAACAAAGAGACACAGGTCTTTCAATGAAGCCATGCTTATATCCCTTGGTTCAGCAAACAGCTTCCCAAAGAACTTATAGCGTTGACGAGCCAACGCCTTGCAACAACAAATGATATGGTGCACAGTTTCAGTCTCCGACCCACAAAATCTGCAGGTTGGATCTCTGTCAAAAAGGCCCATAATGTTCAAGTGCTTCCTCACAGGAGCATGTCCTGTGAGAAATGCAACTACTGATCTGAGTTGATTCCTGCTCAGTTTAAGCAGGCCATCAGCTTTTTTCTTACATGGTCCACTAATAAAGAGTTTACCATGTCTGTGACCTGGCAAATTATTCCAGGTAGTTCACTAATGTGCACAATGTTCCTGCGCCGAAATATTCATAAATACACCTGGACCTCTCCTGATGGGAAGACTCATTATCAGATCGATCACGTATTGATAGATAGGAGATGGCATTCAAGTATCCTCGATGTGCGATCTTTCAGGGGAGTGACTGTGATACAGATCACTATCTGGTGGTTGCACAAGTTGGCAGTAATTAAACAAGCAGCACAGAAGTTAGATGTGGAGAGATTTAATCTCAAGAAGCTAAGTGAACTAGAGGTTAGGAAACAGTATCAGATAAAGATCTCAAGCAGGTTTGCAGCTTTGGAGAAGTTAAATGTTAGTGAGGACATAAATAGGGCTTGGGAAGACATTAATGAGAGTATCAAAATCTCAGCTAAAGACAGTCTAGGGCTGTATGAAAGGAAGCAGCATAAACCATGGTTTGACAAAGAATGTTCAAAATTTTTAGATCAAAGGAAGCACGCTAAAATGCAGTGGTTACGGAATCCAAACCAAAGTAATGTAGATAATCTGAACAATGTAAGATGTGAAGCTAGTAGCCATTTCAGGAACAAAAAGAGGGAATATCTGAAAGCTAAAATTAATGAACTTGAAACAAACAGTAAGAACAAGAATATCAGAGACTTGTATAGGGGCATCAATGACTTTTAGAAGGGTCACCAGCCTAGAACTAATGTAGTAAAGGATGAGAAGGGTGATCTGGTTGCAGACTCCGACAATATCTTGGCTAGGTGGAGGAATCATTTCTTTCAGCTATTGAATGTACATGGGGTTAATGATGTTAGGCAGACTGAAATACATACAGCAGAGCCACTGGTGCCTGAGCCCAGTGACTGTAAGGTTGAGATGGCTATTGAAAAGCTAAAAAGGCACAAATCACCAGGTACTGATCATCCAGCAGAACTGATTAAAGCAGGAGGTAGGACAATTCGTTCTGAGATCCATAAACTTATTAATTTTATTTGGAATAAAGAGGAATTGCCTGAGCAGTGGAAGGAGTCAATCATTGTACCTATTTATAAGAAGGGTGATAAAACAGATTTCAGTAATTATCAAGGCATGTCACTTTTGTTAACCACATACAAAATCCTATCCAACATCCTTCTGTCAAGGTTAACTCCATATGCAGAGGAAATTATTGGGGATCATCAGTGTGGATTTAGGCGTAACAGGTCGACTACTGATCATATATTCTGCACTCGTCAAATACTTGAGAAAAAATGGGAATACAATGAGGCAGTGCATCAGCTATTTATAGACTTCAAGAAAGCCTATGATTCAGTTAGGAGGGAGGTCTTGTATAATATTCTCATTGAATTTGGTATCCCTATGAAACTAGTAAGGCTAGTAAAAATGTGTCTAAATGTAACCTATAGCAGAGTCCGGGTACGCAAACATTTGTCTCACACATTTGCTATTAAGAATTGTTTGAAACAAGGAGATGCTTTATCGCCATTGCTTTTCAACTTTGCTTTGGAATATGCCATTAGGAGGGTTCAGGCAAACCAGGAGGGCTTGAAATTAAATGGTACATATCAGTTTCTAGTTTATGTTGATGATGTTAATATATTGGGCCCTAAGCGCACATGCTATAAAGAATAACACAGAAGCTTTAATAGTCGCTAGTAAGGAGACTGGACTAGAAGTAAATGCTGAGAAAACTAAGTACATGGTCATGTCTCGCAATCAGAATGCAGGACAAAATCACAACATAAAGATAGATAATAAATACTTTGAAAGGGTGGAACAGTTCAAATATTTTGGAACAACCCTAGCAAATCGAAATTCCATTCAGGAAGAAATTAAGAGCAGATTGAAGTCGGGGAATGCTTGTTATCATTTGGTGCAGGATCTTCTGTCTTCCAGTTTGCTACCAAAAAATACAAAGATTAAGATATACAGAACTATAATTTTGCCTGTTGTTTTGTATGGGTGTTAGACTAAGTCTCTCACACTGAGGGAGGAACATAGGCTGAGGGTGTTCGAGAATAGGGTGCTGAGGAGGATATTTGGGCCTAAGAGGGATGAGGTAACAGGGGAGTGGAGAAGACTACATAACGAGGAACTTAATGATCTGTACTCATCACCAAATATTATTCGGGTGATCAAATCAAGAAGAATGAGGTGGGCGGGGCATGTAGCACGTATGGGTGAGGGGGGAGGTGCATACAGGATTTTGGTGGGGAGACCTGAGGGAAGGAGGCCACTTGGAACACCCAGGCATAGATGGGAGAATAATATTAAAATGGATCTTCAAGAAGTGGGATGTGGGGAATGGACTGGATTGATATGGCTCAGGATAGGGACAGGTGGCGGGCTCTTGTGAATGTGGTAATGAACCTTCGGGTTCCATAAAACGTGGGGAATTTCTTGATTAGCTAATGACCTGCTAGCTTTTCAAGGACTTAGTTACAGAACACATCTCTGTTATTGGTTGCTAAAAATGGCATAATGAATGCGTCGTAAAACACGTGACGTGTAACATACAGTATGAGTTTGCCTCACTACATAAACCAAATAATAACCTACAGTAACCAACAAGGCACTCTGTGGAGTAAGATACCTACATGGAATGTCACTGTGCAGGTAGAAAAAAGGGGCAGAATCCATATTATACCCTACAAAATCATAAATGTATACGTTGCCCATTCCCAAAATCACATATCGACCATGATGCTATCCCACAAACAGTACTAGGAGATTAAAAAACACACTACCCCGACATAAACTATGGACCTAATTATCGGGCGTTATCAAAGGAATCATCATACGTGGACTTATGCCCTATGCTATACATTAACCAAATTAGTTCTATTTTACAAGATTTAAGGTTCGTTCCGTTCGTCTGAACCGGCTGAATACTACAACACACATGATCTCTTGTCCAGTACACTTCTGCATTCACAACTATCACCGTAACAAGCGAAACTTCATTTTTACCTGCAAAATATGATATCCTGATTCTTCCTAAACCATCCGTATGATTATAAACACATGACGGCCTGAATTTCAACATTTTCAATTCACAAAACCTGACGATGCCTTCTTTCGACACTCAAATAAGTGCCTTACCCCCACGCCTTGCTCTGTCATACGATACTAGATAATCTGTGGTCATACGCGCAGTTAAGCACGGAACATTTGCATATCTAGGAAAAGTCTAGTGCGTTGTGAGGTAATCTGTGGTTGTGAGTGCCATCTATCAAAGTCGGAGTAATACTACAAATACGGAGGGCACACATCATAACATCTACACGTAGTCGGATCATAGGTGCAACATTTTGAACTTGTCCACCCACGTTGGTCATGGCCACGTAACATGACATGGTTGTTCGTTTAACATAGATTTCTTACTCTCTCTTTTGCGTAATGTGTACGCACTCGCAAATGGCAGTAATTGCCACAAATCATTGCTATTCGATGTCAAATCACTTTGATCGTTGGATTGTATGAGCCTCGCAGACTTCAAGAGTTCTATGACTCGGACGATATGCACTGCTTCACTATGAACATACCATAAATTGTAACGAAACAAAATTTGAGTAACCATGAAAGGAATCCTACATTACGTTTTAAAATCGATTACAGCATATTCAGCAATAAATTATTTGACCTGATACATTTAATCCTTTTCCGATATTTTCTTGCACTGGACGAACTTTGTCCTGTTTTGTATGACCACGATCTTACCAGTCATAGAACACAGTGTTCGCCAGGAAACTACACAGCGACAGAAAGTTAATATTTGCTCCCTGACGCTTACATAACCTAACAGAGCACTGTAAAGGCCATGATACTACAGCCTTCTGCCACACAGGTCATACAGCGGCGATGTATTTACGACTGAGCGATAGACAACACAATCGTCATCGTATCGGCCCGTAGTGACAATATAATTGCTTCTTCAGCATACAATCTCCAATTTGAAACCAAGCATACAGTCGTATCTTAAGTTAATGGTATTGCCACCACATCGTGACGTCCAGTGTGAGAGCCCCCTACGATATGATCTCGGTTGATCAATCTACGTCTTGATACACCTCGACCGTCTGTCCAGATTACATGGATATGCATTAACAGCACACACGAAAATGCTATGAGCATGGTTCTGGTCCAGCTAGAGCTTCTTCAAATACCCTGTTACTATTTCTAGCATGGGGTCTGGAAAACGGTTTTGATAAGTGGTGCAACAGTATGGGAATGCCATGTCAGAATAAGGGTGATCCTGAAAAGGGCTGTTTCCCTAGACAGTAATACAACCTATGATTTCATGCATAACCCTGTCTGCTGTCAGGGCTCCTTCCTGTATGTTGACACCAAGATACACATATTTGATGTGCAGTTACCAAGGCATGTGGTGTCTGATGGCTATTTCAAACCTAGTTTCCGAGGTCCCAACACAGGTTATTGAATGCCTACTGCAAATTTGGTCTCCTTTTCACCAATAACAATCTTGATCAGTCATGAGCTCTCTCATAGCCTTTAAATTGCCAATTCGCAGATCTGAATCTACCTAATACATCTTTTGAAAGTGTGGAAAAGTTAAAATATTTGGGAGTGACACTAACAAATTAAAATTGCATTCATAGAGAAATTAAAAGTGGCTTAAACTCAGTGAATGCCTCCTGCCTTTCAGTGCATATAATTAGTCTTCCTGCTTGATATCTAAAATCACATAAGTTACAACACATGGAACTATGTTTTTGCCCCGATTACGACTCTCATATTAAGGGGAACACATAAGCTGATGGTAGTTGGGAGTATGGTACTGAGTTAAGACACTTGGGACCAGGTGGGAGAAACTAAAAGGAGGATGGAGAAACATACATAAAGAGGAACTTACTGATTTGCACCTCTCACCAAATATTAGGATCAAATCAGGAGAATGAAGTAGATAGGACTATGAAGTTCTTGTAAACATATTCTCACATTTCTTTCAGTTGCCAGACAGTCAAACAGATGCTAGACACAGAAAGAAAATAAATATGGGTATGACTACTTAAAACTGAGATACATTTACAAGTTTCACAAAACTCAACAAATCTGAAGTTCATTTATATAGCACATATTATACTATATTTTTCTCCAAATTACTCATAACAGAACATACATTTAATTCACACTGAACCTGACAATAACAATCATCATAATGCAATAAAATGCTCTTACTTCCAATGCAAAGCATCCTACCTTATGCTAATTATACAGCATAATTCAATGTTAAAATTGTGAGATTCTGAGTCTCATTTGAGAAAAATATGCTAATAAAATGAAAGCGAACTTAAAACATATATTACAGAAATTAAAATCCATATGGAGATTCATATTTACATCTGAAAATATCATATATAGGTATTGAGTAATTCCAGGGTTCCTCCCTCCACATTTTCCAGTGAATGATGATGGCAATAGAGCTAAATAAATGACTGACCAATGTGCTTCTACTATCTTGTACATCTATCACACCATTAGTTCAAATGCACAACCTGAAAATAGATCCACAGATTCAATAGTGGGATATGCTGTATGAAAGCTGCATTACTAAGTACAAAACATACACTGTGATACAATTTTAAAACACTCCCACTACAAACTGGGTCAGCTTCACAAGACTTCCTATCATTTATTCATTCTGTAGTGTGTCTTACGACAGGTTCGTAGCCTCTTCCTATCATTGATATTTAATACCCCTCAAAAATGTACAGACAGGGCTATTTCTGTGCCTCCACACTACACCAAGAAGGCAAGGAGATAGGTAATTGTACATTCTTAACTTTCACACTACATGTAGCTGACTGGCAGCAACGTGCTTCAGCCACTTTCAGGTAGGACATTGTAATTCCAATTAGAGAGACTCAGAGACCATTTGGACACATGCGTGAAGGGCAAAATGAAACGACAATGTCAGGAATAAAACTCCTGCCAACTGACTGCAATATACCTTCCAATTTACTGAGCTGTTACAGATCCTCCTTCATATAATGTGCACTGCTTTCTGTAACAAAACTATTTATTTTTGCAGAAAAGGCAGTGCACCTAACACTAAAGGATGAAAGGTCTGATCCAGCTGTATATGCACAGCAGATCACAACAGATTACATGGTGGAGAAGAAGAAAATTTCAGCCTTCAGTCATCCAGTCTGCAGCATGCTACTGGCTGTACTATCAGAGCTAAAAATTCTAAGAGTATTGTTTAGCAGAGTCTTTGTATGGTGGAAATAGTGTGTCTATGCTTGAGACTGAGCCAGCCAGTGGTGTCACTACATGACTACTCTTCCAAGGACTAGGATGTGTTCCTATGCAAGGGAAAAAATTGCAATCCTCATATTTCCAACAAGACAGAAGTCCCCATTAACACACTTACTGTAACATGTAACAAACATACTCATCACGTTATGAATTTAAAATACCTAGTCAATACCACAACTCACAGGTAAATGAAATAGTACACACAAACAAATGACTATCAATCCCAATCAAACATCATCAGTAAACGGGACCCCTTATAGAAAACAGTGAGTGCTCTATTCTGTATTACCTACTTTACAACAGTCTTTTGCAATATGAAAGATAGATTCCACTAGACAATTTATGAACAATAAATCCAGTACTTTTCAGTAAACTGAATACATTACAAAATACATATTCAAGAATCCTATGCAACAGGTTTCTTTTTCTTCCTAACACACCTATAATAATCATCATCATCATCATCATCATCATCATCATTCATGCAGTACAAGTGTCTGTTTTTGTGTGACATCAGGGTCACTAGTCTACTGAATGTAAAACCACAGATATCACACCGGTATGGTCCACAATCAGCTGAAACCGTATCCTGATTGCTATGATCTTTACCGACAGTTGCAGCACCTTGTCCTAAATGCCTTATCCCCGGTAACTCAGAAAATGATGCAGATGATGATGAAAGTGTGCTTTCATAAGAGCTTCTTCTACTAATTCCATCCTCATTTCCAGTTACCATGTTGTCAGAGGCCTCTTTCTCTGACGGTCTGTTCTCAGAGGCCATTGCCTCTGGTACTATGTTCTTACAGGTTTCTTTCCCTGAAGTCTTGACCTCAGATGTATTTCCCCCAGGTACCTGTTCTTCTGGTGACAATGAGTTAAATTTTTTGCCCTTGCACACATGTCTGATTACACACCTCTTGGAAGTAAATGTACCTTCACAATAAGAGCACGTGAAAACGCTGCACATTCCTGGAATTCTGGTAATTAATGCATGTGACAAAAGTCCTTCCTCTGGATCACTTTCATCCACCTCTTCATCAGGGCTATCACTGACATTTGTTATGTCTATTATATCCATGACTGAGTTTGCAGGCTTATGAAGTACAAATATAACATCAGACTCATCATTTTCTGAATCATCATCCCTGCTTCCAACCTTGGATTTTGGGCCAGGTTTACGCTTCAGTTCCTTTTTCAGTGTATCTGTCTTTGCATGAGATTTGAGATGTAACACATTATCATTTACGTTTGCTGCCTTAGTCTTAACATAACACTCTGGTACCATTATTCTATTTGATTTTGTCCCATTTGTACTGCAATCTTCAGAATTCACACTTGAACATACAGATTTTACACTATTAATTTTATTTGTATGACAAGATCTTGAACGATGCTTTGAAGGCATTTTCTTTTTTTTGGATACCTGAATACCATTTGATATGTTCTTACGTTTTCTTGATCCAGTTCTTGGAGTTTCACTCTTTGCGTCAACTTCCATTTTCTCACTTACTCCTGAATCAGGAACCCTACAAAAACATTCAGAATTACTATATACACAAACATACCACAATAGCACAGATGGACTTTTAACCAATACTCATAATCAACATAGAACATCAAACATGCCTGTATAATAATAAAGTTGAGAATGACTTAAAATAAGCGAATCTCTTGAGTAAAAGTTTTATAAGATCACATATACATGCAATACACACAGTGTTACAGGACATAAGGTCAATATTGCAGGATCCAATTCCAGAGGCAATTCTGAAACAGAAATGTCATATACTCATGGGTCCAATTCGCAGTAGTTACTAAGCTATGAGTAGTTACAATACATTGAATAAAGTACAAAAGAAAGAAGAACACTGCATATTTTCTGAGACTTGTTGTTAATTGTACAACTACAGCTACATATTTCAGTACTTATGCAAATCATTCAGTGGCCTCCATCTGCTTAGACAGATTTTCTGACCTTTGTGACCTGGGAATTTGTAACCTTATAAAGCAATGTGGCATTATTTATGCACCTTGCAGCACTGAGAATTTAATGAAGTAGGTCTTTCTCTGCATGTACCACGGTTTTCACGTAACGTGACATATGGTAATTTAACAGGCTCAGATATTATGACCATGGTGGCCAATTCTGTGTACTGCCTTCACCAATCCATTATTTAAGGAACTGCTGTACTGTTTGACAATCCAAATGAAATCAGCAGGTGCTCAATGATGCTGGTAGTACATCTGACAACAGGTTTGTAGAGGAAAGTTCTCTAAGAGGGCTGGCAGCTCATGTTGCAAAAAGTTGGTGTAAATATCAGAAATATAGATGGTCCAATGAACTGGTCACCAATTACACCACCCCATACATTTACAGAAAAGTGACTTTGGTAGTTACTTTCAGGTGTTCCATTTGGATTATCATGAACCTCTACATGGGAGATGCTGGCATAGCTGTCTCCATAGTGGGTAAAATGGGCTTAATTGCTAAATAAAAAGTTAGAAATCATTTGGGGGTGAGCATGATTTCAATGGCAGTATTACAACCGTCTACCACTTCTGCACGTCCAGATGACTGCTGTGTTGGAAATGGTACAGACACAGTCCTTCTGTATGTGATGTTCTCCACACTCTCATTTACAGAACATTGACATGGGCATAAATTCTTTATGTACTAGTGTGTGGACTTTGCTGTAACTTGTCCATGTCTTCCTCTTCACAATTAACTGTACTTGACGTTCAGCGTGTTGGTTTAAACTTTGAAAGGAGACCTTCTCTCATGGGCATTGGTGAACATGAATCAACACACATCAATCACGGATGTCATTCAGAATACTCTTGCTGATATTCAACAGCAGCAGTGGTGTTACCAATGCAAAACATGCACACAAAATGCATGTCTGTGAATTCTTAATGCAAAATGTCATGTGTACTGTTACTTCTTAGTGTACACTTCTCACAGTACAAACTGGCTGCACTAGTGCTATCTCACGTACTGCAGGCGTTATTGTGATTACATGAATACGTCCATACCTGTGCAGATTCTGTATTCTCCAACAACTACTGCAAATCACATATATGCATATATAACATTTCTTAAAATTACCTCCGAAATTAGATCCTACAGTACTGATCTTAAGTCCTAGGACATCCTGTATGCTAGCTTAAACCTTTCACACAGCAGTTGTAGCAAGGCACTGACACTACGTCACAATTTGAGGTATTTGTGTGCACTTACTATTTTGACAGTTTATTGTAACACAGGACATATGAAATATTTAAGAAGTTTCAATCAATGGTCATGCAAAAGAAAAAAAGGGTGGGGTGGGGGCAAATACACCCATCAGAAAGACATGTTTCATTTCTGCAGCGTGCCTGTCTCTTGCATAAGTATATGCAGAGTGTTCTAAATTGAGTGGACAAGAGCATGCAAGTAATTCACAAGAGTTTGTGCATCAGTGATTTTCCCTAAATCACTGAGTTCCATGCAAGTATCAAGTGTGTGTGTGTGTGTGCGCATGTTCTTTCATGTCTATAAAAACTTCAATTAAAGACTTACACTCTTATGAATCTTTGGTGAAATAATATCAATTTGTTTATGAAATGTGGATGTTAAAAGGAATTAAAATGAAACTTACATGTTAGAATGCTGGTACAACACAAGTGATGTACCCTGAGTATCATCAAAATCTTACAAGTCTCAAAATGTATATGCAAACTTTTTTTGGGCCAATAAATAAAGTTGCTCTTAAAACTAATTAAAATAATACAACTTAAACTTAGCAGTACTAATCTTAATATGTGCTATGTATCAATCTTAAATTTTAGCCAAGAGATTTAAATGCCAAGTACATCTTGTGATGGCCAGAATTTCTCTCGCTTAACATGGGCATTTAAATTTCCAAAATGTCGGCACTCATAAATAAATTGTATAAATTAAAAGGCTAAATAGAGAAGATATTGTTGAATTACCGTATATTCTCGAATCTAATGCGCACCCTTTTTACAGTTTTAGAGGGCTAAAAAATCAGATGCGTATTGGATTCGCGTGCGGATTAGATTCGCAGTCTAGAGCTGGATTTTGGAAAAATGATTGAGCTGCTGTACGTGCCGTAAGAACAATACAATACAATAATCTATTATTTTATTATTTATTATTATAATTTATTATTCATCAGACTCGCCGTCATCACTCATAACTGAATCGTTATCCGTGCTCTCCACCCAGTCACTATCATCTTTATCTTCAACATCGTCCTCCCATACAATGTCATCTTCGGTTCCGTCCAAAGCATTGCTTATGCAACACTTCTTGAAAGATCTGACGATAATGCTCTCCGGGATGGCTTTCCATGCAGCCGACACCCACCGCGCCACTTCTGAAGGAACTGCACGTTTGATTTTTCCAGTTGCTGTTAACTCACGGGCAGGATCCGCAATCCAGGTCAGATATTGTTGCCTCAACCTGTCTTTAAGGGACTTATTAATGGATACGTCCATTGGTTGCAACACGGATGTCATTCCACCCGGAATGACAACAAGCTCAGTTTTCATCTTGCGGAGCTGGTCCTTCACGGAATCAGTGAGATGCATCAAGGACAAGCATTGATGGTTGATTTAAGAAGGCTCCAGGCCTACGACTCCATACTATTTTCAGCCACTCCAACATCAGCTCCTCCGTCATCCATCCTTTTCCTGGACCCTGACGATAATGTCCTTTGGAAACGCCTCTGATTTGGGTAAAGTCTTCCTTTTCAAAATTAGCAAGGGTGGTAGTTTTCTCCCATCAGTAGTTGCTGCAAGCATCACTGTTAGGTGAAGCTTTTCACATCCAGTGGTTTTCAAAAGTACCTCCTTACACCTTTCTTCTCCACCGTGTAGTTTGGTGGCATATCAAGATAAATAACCGTTTCATTGGCATTGGCAATTTGCCCCATCAGAAAACTTTCCGTCTTCCTAAGGTTGATGATGTACTGCTGATAATTCAACAACTTTTGTTCAAAATTTTTTGGGAGCTTTTGGCATATTGTCGTCCTATGCCGCAACGCCAGCCCCATTCGGCGCATGAACCTTATGGCCCATCCTTTACTGGCTTTAAAACGACTTCGAGGAATGTTCAAAGATCTGGCCTTCTTTATTGCCTCCTCGCGAAGTAGATCATAACTCACAAACAGTCCAGTCTTGCGTCTCTCTTGAAAAAACGTGAATACTGCATTATCAATTTCAGGAAATCATCCTTTCTTGGGTCCAGTGAATTTCCTTCGTGACACCTCACACCTGCTGATCGCTGCCTTGTGTTTCCGCCATAGTCGAACGTTGCTTTCATTAACTCCAAAAATTGCAGCGGCTTTGCGGTTTCCATTCTCCTCTGCACACCGAATAACTTCACGTTTGAACTTCGCCGTATATGAGAGTCGTTTAGATTTCAGGTGTCCCTCTTCCATAACTACGGTACACGACAAATTGGAACAAGCACCTCCCACGTTTCAACAACTAAAGCTCAGCTGGCTTCAGACGAGATTGCGCACGTCTGTTGAGAAAGGCCCCGCCTCTATCGGTATGACTCATCGGCCACAGGCGTAGCGTCGGATTTTAACGCATTGGTAACATCCAATATTATTCAATCAGTCGCCCCGTGGGCAAGGGGTGGTTGAAGGAAAGGTGCGGATTAGAATCGCGAACTAACTTTTTTTTTCCGTTTAAGAAGTCGCCAAAAACTGGGTGCGCATTAGATTCGAGAATATACGGTAATACTTGAACCAAATTCTGCAGTGACATTTCTGACTATGACCTATCTGACAGTCACATGTCTGATACTGACTTATACGACCAGAAGATCAGCCAGTTACATCCCATCAAAGTGTGTACAAGTGACATAAAAAAGATGAAGCAGACAGACAACTACAAAAAAGACAAGAGTTCTGATGGTGATGAGACTCCACTCCCACATACATCTTCAGGTACTTCGGCATGACAAAACAGAGAGGTCCAACAAACACCAGGATTCATCAGTTCACTGGTGATAAAACTGGCAAAAAACAAAACATGGCACCAAACATAAATAACAACTGGACTCCGGACAGTGTTTAATGTTGTATTTTTTAGTACTTATTACTGTGTTGGTGGAGCATGCCCGTCGGTACCATCAACAGTACTTGGACACTTCAGACAATGGACTTCCTCCAGTACCTGACATCACTGAATCGAGTTTCTTCCTCTGGTGATTATTATTCGAATGGGACATGACATACGAGACACCCTGAAAGATGAGGTGACTGTGACTGAACAGTTCCCAACACCAATTTATGAAAAAACAATGACACATGACAGGTTCCTACACATTCTCTGATATATCCACTTTTCAAATCATGACAATCTACTGACACCGTCCTTTATACAGTCGGATGGAAGTCCCAGTAAGATAACTAGTCAGGCCAGTAACACGAGGTCTCCTCTCAGGGTAATCTACATGGGAGGTCCCTGCAGAGTCCGCTATGCAACTCCGACGATTCACAATTCACACACTGACACATTAACACATGGTTTATTTATAACAACTTCCCCTTATTGTTGTACACTAAGTGGTGAAAACGGCACTTTGAATAACTCTGCACTTTCTAAACGAAATTTGTTATAAATAGGGTTCGAATGTTCATGACCTAAAAAACCGAGAAATATGCATGCAAATATGCCCCAAAAATAGCTAAATATGACCTAAAGAAGGCAAAATATGACCTAATTTTTTATGAAAAACTATTTGCTAAAATTAAAAATTGTTTTATATTTCAATCATGTTATTCATTTCCATATGCATGTACAACTATTACATTACTTGATTCCCTAGCAATTTTAATCAAAAGCCTCATTCGCTTTAAGTTGTAAATGCCTCGTTTTGGATCAGAATCAGATGCTGAGAATACGTGTTCCTATGAAAAGAAGATAAATTTAAAAGAAGAGCCTTTCATGCATATCAAATTCATTAATTACAAATAAATAAAATAAATAAATAAACAAATTTCAAAATATTACGTACTTAATAATTTTGATAACTTGAATAACATACCTGTTGTTTCTTATGTTGTCTAGTTATGGTGCGTACTGTTCGGGCGTGATGTGCACTGTGTTATGAAGGTATGTCTGCTGTCGATGCTTACATAATGGTTGGGGTGGGTGGGGTGGGGGTGATGAATCTGAACAGGGGGTTCTCCTCTACTGGATTCTGTTCCTTGATCAATATATGTTGTTGATGGTATAGCTGTATGTAGAGATTTTCTGTTATATTCATATACATTCATACAACATAAGAAACAACAGGTATGTTATTCAAGTTATCAAAATTATTAATATGTATGAGATATGTAAGATGATAGTTTTTAATAGTTTTTAATTTCTAAATTTACTTGATTTACAGTAATACACAGAACCATGATTCTCCAAATATCCAACGACATGCGGTGATAAAGACTCTCCACCATGAATACACGAGACGAGTCCAGTGATAGTGCACGATATATCTCACATTTTTAATATTTATACATTTCAGTTTTATTATTTCAACATACGGTGCTTACAAGTGATACCGTAAATAGCAGGAGTGAAAGTGGTGAATTGCATTGCGTGTGCTGATAGAAGAACGCATGGACGTAATTTGAAAAGTACAATTCTGTGACCCCTGATGATGGTTTTTTTGAAAACCGAAACATATGTAGGGGCCTTTTAGACGATTTTAAAGAAACCTTATATTGGTTTTTTTAAAAAATTTGCATTTAGTTGGTAGTGAGACATTGGTTAGTGAGAATGCAAGGTGAACCCAGAATAAAATTTGTAAACCTGATTGATTGCACTAATTTAAGCTGGCAGACCAAAAATCTACGATAAACAAAAATTTTGGGGTGTTGCCCAATGGCATTTCCCACTCCAGGAATTACGCGCTTAAAATGTGTCAAATCTCAGGTTTCACCATGGAACACCGAGCTACAAAACTCCATTCAGCATGACAGTTGATGGATGTTCCGCTCAGCCTCATTCTTTTGAATGCGTTAGCCACACTCATTGCATCTCACTCTCTCCGTGGCTATCCTTATCCTACAGCCAAAGTCCCCTTCTAATTAACTGAACCAAAAGGAATTTATCTCAATAAGGCCTGTTCAGGATTTGAACCTGAATCGCCGATCCTGTTCAGGGTTCGAACCTGAACGGCTGATGACACTACTGACAATGACCCAAAGAATGATAGCTATGTAAACTAAGACCTATTCTGAACATGCTAAACAATGCTTACTCAAAATATTACACCCCTACCAAACATCTGGTTGTGGATGAAGTTATAATGCTTTTCAGATGAACAGTAAATTTTAAACAGTATACAACAGGGAACACTAATATTTTAGTATAAAGATTTTATAAATTACACATTATGAGTGGATATATGTTTGACAAGGGCATGTACTTAGGGAGAACAGGACAAGTGCGACTGCAGATATGATGGTGACTCATACAACTGTTAGACACAAGGTGGAGGACATGATTGACATGAACTGTATATGAACAATTTTGTTTTCATCACCTGAATCATTCGACAATCAACTGTTGTAGAACAGTAGACCTAAGAGGAAGGCAATGGCACAGGGCTTACTGTCACGGAACAACTGACTGAAACGAGACAACATTCTGTCTAGGACAAGAGATGATTTGACAGCAATAGCCTGGAGAGATAAAAGAAACATACACAAACCAAAAAATATGCACCATCTACCAACAAATGGTAACTTCCATGATAAACATAGAAATGCTATAAAGCCAAAAATCACACAGGACTACAGCAAACATATGGGTTATGCTGACTTACGGGACAGGATCATAAAGAGTTATTCGACACAGCACCAGACATGAAGTGGACAAAGAAACTATTTTTTGACTTCTTAGACAAGGCAAATCCAAACAGTGTCCTTCTCTTAGTGCAGGTACAAACAAAATTACTCACAGACTTGCGACTTTTCCTCGTGCAGAACTTGATTAAAAGGGCTGTGAGTCTGCCTCACCCACCTTGACACCGGGCCAGGCTGTGTGTTTCAAACAAACACATTACACAGTTTAAAGTAAACTTTGGCAGTCATTGGCCATTTCCTTCTTCCAGACTGTATTGCTGAGCTTTTTGTGCATGAGGAATTAAAAAAAAAAAAGAGTTCAAGTCAAGTGGAAGAAGCGTCATGTGGGACAGTGCCTTGGTGAGTGTTTTGAAAACTACGGTACAAAATAGAAATTGTGATGTAACAACTGGTGATGGCACGTCTTCAGAATCAGAAAACATCTCAATAAACAGGTATGTAACAAGAAGATTACCGGTAACTTTGCTAAGTTTCATGTAGTGCACTAACAGTGCATTTTAGAGACCAGCATATGGTTTTTAGGATGATACAGGTCAAAAAGTTGCACAGTCAACTGTGTATCAGTTTCAAGTACTTCAGTACAAACTGCCTAGGTATACCAATGATGCAAACACAAAAAAATTCTTAATTTTAATTCAATCTTCCTTCCACATGTTCATACTTTTATACTACTACAAAGGTGAACTCTACACAAACACTCATGGGTGACATCTAAAAATTACATATGCTGTGAAGTGATAACCAACTTTTCTAAATTCAATGTATACTTTACCCTAAATGCATAATGCTATAACTGTATAAATCTGTGAACACTGTCATCTTTAGGTAACAACCATAGGGGGCTTTACAGAGTTCTCCTTGATAATGGCATATAAGCCAAACAATGTCAGAGAAAAATCAAATTAATATAAAGTACTTTGTTGTGTTTACAACAGTGATGTACTGAGTTTCGCTATACCTAACTACTGCTACATCAAGTTTCATCAAAACCTATCACATGACTCAAAAGATATGCAAAAAGTTCATTTATACCCTTCACTTAATGAAACCTGAATTAGACAAACTAAAGCAAAATGCATACGGCTAATAGAATTTAGTGTTGGTCTGCAGCAAAGAGTTTCAACCTAACTTGACACCACTACTTATAGCCATACAGACAGATACACTACAAAACCAATACGTGCTTTTTGAAATGATTTTCAAAACACTTCTATAAACATAAGGAATCAATTATATGATCAAAACATAACTCGTTAACACCTTAATAAGCTGGTTCCTTCTTATCTTTTCGTATTACCACATGACAACAACCAGCACTCATGCTAAAAGACAGAATTCAGAACTGCTGTGGCCTCTGAGAATCAGTGGGCAAAAGCTGCTGTACATTCCATCAAGTGTGAATACCATGAATTAAAAATGAACAATTTTTTAACATGACAGTACATATGTGAGCTACACAGAAATGGAAACTACAGAATGAGAATATGCCTGTTTTTGGCATTTCAGAATAACAGGATCTTGCATACACTAACCTATACTTAGGCCTTCTCGTGTCTCATGTTGTTATGTACAGTATAATAAAAAGCTCAATCAAATGGCATAATGCAACATAACAGTTCAGCACTCAAAACTCATGCTTCATCCTTGGGAAGTACACTCAGTGCAACAAAAATCAGCCTCTAATAAAGTCTAAGACAAATGAGATCCACAGTTGGAGCCCAGGGATCCTGAACAACATATTACAGACCACAGACCTAAAAAAGAACCCTTTAAAGGGTTAACATGCTACCATCATATTGTGCCTAAGTAAGATATACAATTTAAGAAACAAAAACACTTGTAAAGAATGCCTTCTTGTAGGAGGTCTAAAATCACTGTCAAACACAGAATGTCAAAGAACAAAAAAGTAACAAAAATATGTGCTTTCCTAACACCTCTAGCCTTGCCATCACACAACATACTAACTTTTGATACAGACAGTAGATAAAATAACTGACAGCAGGTGAGTATATGTGTGAATATAACACATGGGTGGGGGCCATTAATATTAATCTGTGTTTTTCTTAAAATCAGGCAGATACAATGCTGTCTGTTTACTAGATATCTACTTTAATACTTTAATGGAGAAAAGACAGAGAAAAGGTACATATAGACAAATAGAAGGAAATTCCAAATGATTTGAATTATAAAGCCTGCTGTATGCTTACATCACTTCTGTCTTGCAGGAAATTTTTAAGTTTCATTTTTGATGCACAGAATACCAGGAATTTCATCGCAGAGACCAGATATCTGGAGACAGTCGCAGAGACCAGATATCTGAAGACAGATTTTCCTCAGTTTTCCAAACAAACGCTAGGATAATACCTCAAAACAAACCATGGCCACTTCACAACATTTCAAATTCATGGTTCACCATGACTGCTCCATTTGATGCTTACAAACTATGCCATTAAAAGTACGTAAAAAAACAGCTCAGCCTAAAATTCACATACCCCATATCACGATCATATGTAGTGCTGTCCGAGTCTGCTACCGGTGGCTCTTCTGCTTCATAGCTATTGACCAGATCAGAGTTAACAAACACTGTTTCTGCAAGAAGATCTGATGCAGGAGGAGTGGCCTGTGTTATTGCAAACATTTGCTGCAAATTGTTGGCATGCACTTGTGTACATGTTGATGGTGCTGTTACTGGTGACAATGGTGGCAGTTCTGATGATAACTCATCTTGAATTTCGTGTCTGAATTGTGGTGACAGTGGTGGTGGTGCTGATGATGGCCCACCTTCTTCTTCTTGCTCAATTTGTTCTTCCTTGATCTGCTCATTTTGCTGTGAATACAAAAGAACAGTAGAGCAATAACTAAACAGAATAGTAACTTTTTCCTGTGTACCACAGCAGAACGTACCTTTTAACATTATGTTGCTGAATTTGTTTTATTTAGGCTTCATACACCGAACAATATACAAAATCACAACAGAAAGGATATTACTGTAATAATAAACCCAATTTACTAGAGAAATATAAAAGTACATAAAAACACAAGCTAATGTCACTAGCAACTACAGACATAGTGAATGATATGTCAAAATGTTGTACAAGAAAACGCAACATATCAGTGGCCAATCTGATGTTGCCAATTCAGACAGTGGCCTTACTGATGGAGAATAAAACTAACCCTCCTATAATTATCCAAATGCAAACTGGATGGGCGTATGTGGTTATGATCAACATGTTAATCATACAAAGACAACAGCTCAATACTCCTACATTATGTGGGGGTTCAACAACAGAATCAAACATTATGTTTTTGTATTTTTAAAGCTGATGATGAAGGCAAGCAGGCGTGAAAGTGACAGAGCCAGAGAGACAGAATACCTTCTGTTCTAAAGACTGGACCGGAGAAATTAGGCAAAATACCCAAGATACTAAACCCTGCTCATAATAGGAAGGAATCTGAGCATTTTTATGTTTTGCACTGATATACAGGTACTTCTAAGTACAGAATACTGGCCAGATTACAGCCCACACAGGTCAGAACTTCATGGCACATGCATACATTACAGTGCCTCTGTGCAGTACACAATTTCAATTGTTTTTGTTACTCCAGTAATACATTCACGCATTTTACATATAGTCTTCCTAATAATGAAGTTTTATTCCTTCCCATTTGTGACAAAACATTAGCAGAGGATGCAAGAGAATTAAGTAAACTGACAACAATACACACTAGAAAGGCAATTTTTCTTACAATCTTGCTTTTTCCTAACCAGTTGTGTGGTAATAGTTTCCACTTATTAGTCATAATTTACACTGGTTTATGATCTATTTGCAGGTTAAAAGAAATGTTCTGTTAAAGAATGTTTCTGTGTAATAAAGGTTCCACTTCAGACAGCTTATACAACAGCAGCCAAATCATAAAATTTTAGTAACTGCAAACTGTTTTGTACACAAAAATCCACTGTAACTCCCAAGCAGCAATTACTAATATTTTTAAATACATCACAGGCAAAATTCTTAGGAAATCAAATCTGTACTAAACATTCTGTCAGACAGGTTCACTGACCAACGGAAGGACAGAAACGAATTCACCTTTGTTCAAATGTAATAAAAGAGTAACAATGACAGGCACTGCAGGTATAACATAACATAGCGGCACATTCGCATAACCGTTGTTACTGTGGAAAGGAAAGTAAGTATTAAATATTATGAGTGTGTGTCTGTAGCCTTAGTTATTCAGCATCCAATGTGCATGCGCCATATTATATTGTTATCTGTGGCTGTCTGGATTTATCATATTTTTCCACATTATCTCATAAACAGCACGATCTTTGGAAAAAAAGTTATTGAACATAAAATGTGTGTTTTGATCTTCTCTACAACCTTTGTCTGAAATATTTCTCATTCTAAGAAGAAATAAGCGAGATACTATCAAAAATGTGCCTAGGTCTTCATGTAAAGTACCCGTTATTCTTGACAGATTTTAATGGAACTTGAATTTTCTTGACAGATATTGGAAAAATACTCAAATATTCATGAAAATCCATCCAATGGGAGCCAAGTTGTTCCATGCAGATGGACGGACAGACAGGCAGACAGACATGACAAAGCTGAAAGTCGCTTTTCACAATTTTGCAAACAAGCCTAACAAGCAAATAAATGATCACTCTGTTCAAATGTAACCTACATAATTAAAATTAGGTGCTTTTCTATAGCAGTCCAAATGACGACACATTTAATATTATACACCTTCCATGCAATAGATATACAGTGTGTCCACAAAGTCCCTTCGGGGTTTTGAAAAATTGTGGCGCGCAAACAAATTGAGCTAGCCACATGCGGTTTGCAGCAGATTACAGTGAAACTCTGGAAGTTTTTTACTGACCTCAGTAGACCTTGATGTGGGCTCCGTTGGTAGCACGGAGAACGTCCAGACGATATTCGAGCTCTTGCCATGTTCTGTGGAGCATGTCCGCTGGAATAGCCGAGATCGCATTCCTGATAAGGGTCTTCAGGTCATCAAGTCCATTAACTGGTTTTCGGAACAGAATGCTCTTGACATAACCCCACAGAAAAAAATCCAGTGGTGTTATGTCTGGTGAACGTGGAGGCCAAGGCATTGGACCGTCTCTGCCGACCCATCTCCCTCGAAATGTCCTGTCTAGGTACACGCGTACCTGCATACTCCAATGAGGTGGAGCACCATCTTGTTGGCGGCAAAAAAAACTTCCAGAGTTTCACTGTAATCTGCTGTAAACTGCATGTGGCTAGCTCAATTTGTTTGCGTGCCACAATTTTTCAAAACCCCGAAGGGACTTTGTGGACACACTGTACTTAAGAATATATTTATTTCCAATTAATTACACATTTGTTGGTACACACATATCTTATTACTCCTCTGACATGTTTAAGCTAATAATGACAGCTATCCTCAGAGAGATTGTTTACACAAAGGAGCATATGATGCTAAAACATATCGTAGTCGACTGTGCTTTGTGATACATTATTAAATTAAATAGGCCTAGTTAAAATTTCAATATTTAGTATTAAACAATTACTAAAATTAGGTTAAAACTGTACAATATTTGTATTAGTTCTATATATAGTTCTTTGCATCCTAACATCTAAGAGCAAATAAGTCTTGTTGACCCTAGTTGGATCATAAATCCAGTATATCACAAATAATGTATACTTGACAATACGAACACTCTGTACAGATTATTGCATATGAACGCTCTCCACAACAGAATACATTAATCACATGCAATGACACTTTGACACTTCTCCATGAGACACAGAACACACCTGGGTGAATCTCATGCTGCAGTGTCTCTATGTAGAAAGGATAACAACAATCCACAGACTGACCTTACGTTACCAAGCTCTGCTGTCCCTACGCTTGGACCAGACGTTAAAGATATGCTCTGTATATTAGTCAACAGAAAAATAATTTCTGCTACCCTCTCTAAATAGGTGAATAAATTTAAAGCAAAATGTTCTTCAGAGGGTGTGCTAATTCTTTTTATTACATCAACTTCTATAATTTACTCAGGGTATCCTTTAAGAGGGTATAAACATCCTTGAAAGCACTCTTAACAGATAAGCTATAGGTGGTCAATTATAGTTATTCCTGCTCAAAAATGTGATTATAGACCTATTAATCCAGTACTTGCAAACTGTGGGCTGTACAAAACAAAAAAAAAGAAAGAAAGAAAAAAACAACAACAACTACTACTACTACTACTACAGATGACCATGGATTTGGCCATCTGCAATCAAAGAAATGAAACACATGCAACAAAATAGAAAGCAAGGACTACTGAAGTTATATTATCTCTTCTGTTATCTTAGTGGCTCTGCAAGTATGTGCTGCAAACTAACTGGTGGCTCCCATGACACCTGTGTCTTCAAGTAAGAGTCTGTCTTCACGCACAATTCCCGGAAATGATGGAAGTCCTCAAGTTTATATGCACACCGATGGCAAATGAGTTTACTCCATGGATCTCTCTCATCAACCTGAAATGAAATAATAATAATAATAATAATAATATTGCAACTAGGTAAAGGTTAATAAACACTTATTAACCAACAGTTGCATTATAAAGTACATTGTCACTTAAAATCACTTGAAATACCCTACATATGTTTCGGTCGTCGAGCGACCATCAGCAGGGGCTTTCACTTTTCATTGCTGGTTCGTTGATGTACACTGGGGGGTTCCTTATATATTATTATTATACAACAACATTTATATGCTTTATATCTCGGGGTACATAATAATACCTGCGGTATAATAAATTATACAGTATAACCACAGTCTAATTTATTCAATATTACGACATGCAGTTGACACATCAGTGTGAAAGGAGGTTTGGTTCACACTGGGCACTTGGTCTCTAGCTGAACCAACAAAGTTGTCAAGAAATAAAAGAAGAAATAAAGTTAAAAACCTTTCCTGGGGGTAAAGCAGCTTGGGCGTCGCATTGACCACCCACCCCCATCTAGTGCCAAGGTTAAAGAAAGAGTAGAGTTACACCTCTACTCCCAGTCTGAGCCTTCATTGCGTGTTCTAGGGTGAACTTTACCTTTTACAGTTAAAAAATCAAAACTGTACTATCTAATCTAACATCATTTTTGGAAGCTACATTTATTCTGCATTGTATGAAATTACTTTTCTGTCATGGCTTGCTTGTGTTAACAGCATATACCACACCAACATACATTGATATTAAGAACAGATTGCATTTTGCTTCTGACATCTTACAGAACCATCACAATCAGCATTATGGTAATGTTCTACATTTCATTTGAAACAACCAGGATGGACTGAATGTATCAGCAGAGGCAGGAAAGTAGTAAAACTATAACAGGTAATCTAATTCTCTTGCTCTTGGAGTTTAATGCTTACCTCCAGTTCTCCTATTAGTCTTAGTTAGTTTATTATTTGCTGATGCACTGGTCTTGTGTGCTTAGAGATAGTCCTTTCTCAGGCTCCCATAGAACAGAGTTCCTTCTTTGAAACCCTACAGCTGTGTTTATCAGTTTCCACATGCAGTTACATAAAATTTCAAAACACTAAGTAAATGATTTTCATACATACATACATACATATATACATTCCATGGATCCATAATTTTGTCACAAGACAAGAGGATGTGGAATAAGACATAACATACAAAATCATACAAAAATGTACATTGCAAAATGCTTTAAACATTCTATGTGCAGTCTTAGACGTCAGTATTATAGGTTAACAGTACTCATAAGAAATTCATCTACAGAGTAAAAGGAGTGTGCATTTAAGTATCTTCTAAGTGCTGCTTTAAATTGTGCTTTTCATTCTTAAGATTTCTGATATTACATGGTAAGCTATTGAAGATCCTGATACTAGAATAGACTGTACTTTTCTGAAACATGATAGGTTGGCAATTGGTCTATGAAGATGGTGCTTATTCCTTGTATTAATACTGTGTATTGATGAATTTGTTTGAAAGTTTTCTTGATTATTAAAGAGGAAGTTCATTAATGAAGATATATATTGGCACGGAACAGGCAAAATCTCTTGTTTTTTAAATACACTTCTGCATGGAGTTCTAGGATGTGCACCAACCATAATTCTGATGATTTTCTTTTGTAATGTAAATATCTTCCTGCTGTTGGTCGAATTTCCCCAAAAAATTATTCTGTACTGTACAATAGAGTGACAATATGCGAAATAAATTGACTTGAGAGTGTTAATGTTGCTGATGTGGAACATTGACCTAACTGCATAACATGCTCCACTTAATTTAGGTATCATTTGATCAGTATGACCTTTCCAATTTAGGTGGTTATCAGGATGTAAGACAAGAAATTTTGAATTTAGTTTTTCTTCTATGCACATATCTTTATAACCAACAGTCAATGAACATTGTGGTGAATTATTTGTTACAAATTTAATTATATTTGTTTAATCTAGATTTAGGACTAACTTGTTTGCTGAGAACCCTTCAATCATACTGGAGAGAACTGAGTTTGATATCGTACAAAAATCTTCAAAATTTCTGTTAGAGATTATGACACTAGTGTCATCAGCAAATAATATTGGTTCTGACAAGGAATTTATTCTCAGTGGAAGGTCACTGATATAAATTATGAACAATAAGGGCCCTAGAATGGACCCTTGGGGGACTCCATGTTTCATCGTACCCCAGTCAAGAGGAAAAATTTTTAGTTGAATTAGGAGATCTTATTTCGAATTTTTGTTGTCTGTTTGTTAAATAGGATCTGAACCAATCTGCCGTTACTCCTTGAATGCCATAGTAATGTAATTTAGATAATAAAATTTCATGATTTACACAGTCAAAAGCCTTCGTTAGATCACAGAAAATTCCTTCAACATTTATCTTTTGGTTAAGAGATTTAAACACACTATCAGTTAGTTTGAATGCAGCCTTTTCTGTAGATATACCTTTCCTAAAACCATGCTGTTCTGGGACCAATATGCTGTTACTGTGTAGATGTTGGCTTAATCTACTGTGCAGAGCTGTCTCGAATACTTTTGAAAAAACTGTCAATAGCGAAATAGGTCTGTAATTTGTTATATTAGTTTTGTCTCCTTTCTTATACATAACACCTGATATAAAGAACATGCCATATAATGGTGCAAGGGTAAAGCTGTGCCTGTACCAAATTAAGCACCTAGCCATTATGACTTATCCCTCTGCTTAATGAAGCCACATGGGGAAGAGGTGTATAGCTTCACTCATTCTTAACCTCATCACTATACAAATGAGAATGGTCAGCTTCACACTGCAGCCACTTTATCCTTGGGGAAAGTGTCCCAACTACCCATGGCATATGAGGCTGATAGGCTACAGAGCTGGTGTGGGAGAAGAAAAATTCTTGTCCCTGTGAAAAATGAAAACCCAATCACCCAGCCCATACCCTAACCCTTGTTGCAGTAACTGTATAAATAAAATAAAATAAAGCAGAAAACAACAACAATAATAAACCTGGAAAGTGAAATAGGTTTGATTTTGGATATACCACCACATTCTTCTTCACTTACTGAGCAGTCTGGCATAGAATAGAAAATTTCGTACTTAGAAATTAAAGAAATCACATTTTTAAACCCACAAACTTAATCCTCTGAAACAATGAAAAGCAGTAAAAATCCCAACTGGTGACCAGGAGAATGGTGGGATAATTAATTATCTTGTAGCAAACACATGGTCCCACATTCTCAATATGTATTGTTCACAAGCACCAAACATATCTCTTATAACAATACATTGCCTTAGCAATTGATCTGTTGTTAAAAAATAACTATGTAAACACAGTAATCAGAGCCTACTCATTTTGATCTTTGACTTTCTTATCATACCTGATCTGATTGACCTGCCTATACTAAAAATATAACTTTCTTTGCAGGCCACTGAACACCTGGAACTTCTTGGCACACCACATAGTCCTGGAATCCCCTTTTACAACAGTGTTAATGGAGATGATGGTATGAGGACAGGTTATAACTTGTCTTGATCTTAAAAATGCTACAATTCTACATAAATCTGCCAAGAAATGTTTCTGGGCCATGAAAATACTGACAAAACCACTATGTAATCACACCTCTCAGGAATGAAGAGAAAACCTGAAATGACTGAATGCTGAAAAGCAGATCTTAAATACTACTGGCATTTATTTAAAACAAATTATGTATCACCTGCACTCTGGAAACAACACACAAAGGTACTGCACATGACTAACTGAATTCTGTATGCATATGCTGCACACAAAGCTCATGATAATGATTATATCAATACTCTATTTCATACAGCCTTACTGGGTTTGTAGTAGCCATTTCACATTTGGGTATCCTGGTTTCATGCAACTACTGCAAGTCGCAAGGTAGCTGTTAATATGAGGCTGCCTAACAGAATATGTAGATTTTAATTCTGTTCCAATTTCCCATCAGTTTATACATAAATCTTTCATTATCAAAATATGCCTATCAACTGAGGCTGTGGTATTCAAACTGTCTTTCATGCAACCCTGGGGTTCCATGGGTGACTTGTGGGGGTTCCACAAGCACATTTCCTTGACACTTAAGCTAATAATCATCATTTTGATAATTTCAATTGCATTTTTATTTTTCTCCCCATCTTTGTGCGTAATCGGCACAGGTTTTCATTGTAATCACCACTAATTAAAATGTGGGTAAATATGTTACTTCTTTGAACAAAACCTTGTTTGAAAAAGTGTTATTTCATTTTTGCAATCACATTGAACAGTTTTACTTTTCAGGGGGTTTGAAAAGGTTCAGATTTTGTCACAAGAGTTTGAAGACTGCCAAAATAAAGCAACACATTTGAATGTTATATTAAACAACACAATCTTACACAACACATATATACATTTTCCAGGTTACTACTTTCAGCTTTGTTAAAAAGCCATCATCAGGCCTTTTTTTTATTAAGAGCCGTCCAGTGAAACTTGTCCTTGCATATAGGATTGATTTTCATTCCCTTACAATTTCTGTCATAAAACTTTATTGAAATAAATATGTAATAAGGTTAAACTTACGGAGAATAGAAAGGTTGTTTGTGCTACTGTTTTAAATATACATGAAAATAAGAATAAAAACGGTAGGCATTACATCTGACGTGTTCAAGCACACGTCTATCCTGTTCTTCCATGGCACTGAGTTTCTGGTTTTACAGACGTAAGTTACGCCGGTTTTACAATACTTCCAGTTCTGTAAAATCATAAATTCACAGTGCCATGGAAGAACACATCAGATGTAATGCCTACCATTTTATTCTTCTTTTTTATTTATATTTAAAACTGTAACAGTAAACACCTTTCTATACTCCATAATTTTATCCATATTTTATATATTTATGGCAATAACGTTCTATGACGCATACTGTAAAGGAATGAGAACGAAATCCTACACGAAAGGATAAGTTTCACTGGAAGGCTCCTGATAAAAAAAAAAAAGGTCTGATGATGGCTTGTTAACAAAGCCGGAACTAGTAAACTGAAAAACTTGTATATATGTTGTGTAAGACTGTGCTTTTTAACATAATATTTGAATAAAACACAACAGGGATCAATCACATTAAGATAACACATTTGAGGTAAAAGACAGACTACAGACACTGTTCCTCTTACCATTACAGGCAACAGCTCTTGTATGCTATATACATACAGCATCCTAGGATCAAAAATTTTGACCTTTATTCCGTCTGGCGTACCACAAAGACGACAAATAGTCTCAATATCACACATTCTCCTCAGGAGGCATAAACAAAGTAAAACCCACAAGCACAAACAGTAACAGCTAACCACACAACTATTTATTCGCGGTATGGATGGAGTTCATACACTTGAGTTAATTATGTTTTTGAGAAGGAACACGTGCAGACGTAATTATTTCGTAATAACTCAAGCACACCGCTGCCAGAACCTGAAATTGCGCTGGTAATAATACCCGATCGGTACGAACCAACCACTCGCTGTCATAAGCTCATCAGTCACAGATTAATACCTCCAACCGATGAAAACTCCATGCAAACGTAAAATTACACCGCCATATGCGGCGCTTCCATGCTTTACTGTAGCCGGCACAGCTGTGGTTAAAGCATGCCCCTGGTGGCAACTCATAGAACTATGTAGCATGACATCGGCGGCTGTGGGTAAAGCATGCTTCTGGTGGTAACTTATGGACCTATGTAGCATGACATCGGCAAAGCAGCCTCCTTTTTTTCCATACCCTCCCCTTCACACACACTCCATTCGTATTGGCAATAAAAAAAGTAGGGCACTTAGAAATTATTACAAACCAACTAAATACACTTATCAGGAAATATTATTTTACATTATATTTTCTCCGACATACTTCTGCCCACATCAAAATAGAACGTAAAATAATAAGGTATATTTATTGCCTAATAGTACTGCCAACATCAATCCCTTCCCATGATATCCTATGACATATTTTTACATAAATCCAACTAAATGCACTTGCATTTAGTTGGAATTATATGAATAACATGCTTAATGTACGGAATATGTACAATATTCAGACCCATTCCTATTCCTAGTGTCTGTGTGTGATCGTGAAGCCTCGATAAAGAGGCGGCCCTGGCCCACTAGGAGCTGTTGTGCCATGAAAAGAAAAAAACTGTTCCGTACATTCCAACAGACACCTAATACATTGTCAATGTTACATTCACCAGCCCACTGACAGGGGCACCTTCATCCCTCAAAATGTTGCACAACCCAATTAAACCTTAAATATGAGGTGCAGCTTATCACATCAAACAGGACAGGTTCAAGGTAAGACTCTGCTGTGTTACATACCTTTAGTACAGATACTCATCTACTTTGTCGCATCGGACAGGAACGCAATTGTTTAATGCTACCTTCTTGGTTCAAAGTCAGCAACACTGTTGCGGAACCCTGTTTGTTAATCATCCTCTACTTTACCCGCAGAAGGGCCTTTCTCTGCCATCTATATGACACTAAACACAGCCACTGAGCGCCGGCTACAGTAACGCGCGTAGGCACCGCCTGTGGCGCCAGAGGACCTTGCTTGCAGCGGTCCATAGAACGTTCACTGGGTTGATCATCTGTGAACTAACACACAGTAAGGAAGCTGGAAGAGTCTCTGAGTGTAGTCCACAACGTGAACACTTTCGCTATTTTGCTGTGGTGAGCAAAACGCAGACGCATAAATAACACATTTGCTTGTCAGGGGTGCGGAGAGCGGGTTCGGCCACCGCAGCATGCCTGAGCGGCTAAAATTCTTTACACTAAATTGGGAAGATTGAGTCTCGCTTGCAGAGTGACTTGGACCGGCTACCCCTCCACTCGTCCCGGCGGCACTGTTGCATGCGGGCGTGTTTTGCAATTGTGAAAGGGACGGATATCGTGCAATGTGTTGGTGTTACGTGCTTTAATTACTGAACTTACACTAAACGATTTTATAAAGAATTGACGTTCCACGTAATACATATCCTAAATTATTTACACAGCTTCAACGAAGCCTACTCCAAACGTATTCGAATATCATGACTATTATGTCACCAATTTAACCCTGCAAAATGTAACAATAATTCTCCATTGTGGTAGGGAACATACTGTTCTTTATGGAATTAAGTTTATCAAATTAATGCTCTCTTTAAGAAATGTTAAAAAAAGAAGTAAATTTTGTGAGAGATGTCTTTTCACATAGGTTCTTCCTCTTTCGGATTAATGTAAATTGAAACTTACAAATTACTAAAAAAAATAAATAAATAAATACTACAATTCGGTGTTACAGGAGACTAAGCAATTTATGTGACATAGAAATAACAACAATTCAAATTTAATATTTTCTTCAACCTTTTTGGATAGAATTAACTTCTCAGAGCCCGAGCATCGTTGTGTCGTAGTGGTTGATATGGTCTGTGACTTGTCCCGAAATGTTCACGTGCTTTCCTCCACATGCATAGACATACGTGGGACGTTCACATTTAAACGAGAATTCGTTTCTAAAAATTTTATTCACAACAAAATGGAAGAGTCTTACATACTACTTTTCAATGTAGTCCCTGTTCACTGCCGTACATTTGTGTCAACGTTCTGGAAGCTTCTTAATTCCCGTTTCAAATAAGGTTTTCGGTTGCTTGTGTATCCAACTTTGCACAGCTGCAATGACCTCATCATTAATTCCGGAATCGCTTGCCTCCTCAAACCCCCTTCATTAGTCCAAACAAATAATAATCAGATGGAGCTAAGTCTGGATTGTACGGTGGATGAGGCAGGACATCCCACTTCAGTTTCAGTGAACTTGCCATCATTAAAGCCGCAGTATGAGGACGAGCTTTGTCTTGGAGGAAGAAAACTGAATCTTGCCTTTTTCTTCGCTTGAGTGAATTGCCCGCTTCTTTTTTTCATTCAGGAGAGTTGAATAGTACTGCGTACTGACCAGTGAGGAAGTCCAGGTGAATGATACCCTTGGAATCCCAGAACACAGTAGTCATGATCTTCCCAGCTGAAAAAATTGCTTTCGCATTTTTTGGGGATGGAGAATGGGTGTGTTTTCACTGCTTGCTAGCTCTTTTTGATTCAGAAGTGAAGTAGTGGACCCAGGTCTCATCACAGGTCACAACTGAGTCCAAAAATTCGGCTCCTTCTCTCTCGTATCGATGCAAAAGTTGAGTAACGGCCACTAAACGTCTTTCCTTGTGCTCCGGTGTCAGGAGCCGTAGGACCCACCTTGCGCTCACTCTACTGACTTTCAACTCGTTGTACAGAATTTCTTCAACACTCCCTACACTAATTCCTACTTCCTGTAACAGATAAAGAACAGTTATGCGACGATTAGCCCGAATCAGTTCACCAATTTTCAAAACGTCTGGATTGACAGAAGTTCTTGGTCGCCGAGCGTGAGGTTCATTTTCAACACGGTCTCGTCCTTCTCGAAATGATTTCGCCGAACTGAACACCCTTGGCTGTGACAAACATTCATCCCCAAACTGTGCTTGAAGCCTGGTAAAGATTTCAGAAGGAATTACGCCTTCCTTCGTGAGAAAATTGATAATTATACGCTGCGCAACACTGCTGGGTACTTCTTGTTCTGCCATCTTGATTACACCTGATGGTTGAGGCGGAGAGGAATCCGACTAGTGTGGCTTGCAAGTTTAAACGTGTCATAACTTGCCAGCGCAAGCACGTTCATACAAGTTGATTTGTGCTCAAAAGGGAACTAAATTCTCGTTTAAATTTGAACGGCCAATGTAATTAGGAATTTAGAAAAGCTGGATGGCTATGCAATCTCTACAGATGAATTAGCGTCACTCGGTTTTAAAGCACTTTTGGTACTGGGTTATTACTGTGTATATGGTTCACCTTACAGTTCATTTTTGTTGTAACTACTAAAATGTTCATATTGACATAATTAGCTTCTTTGCATAGAAATTCCTGCAGTATTGCATGTAAGAGGTACAAGAGATTTTATATTTCAGTATGACATTTAACTGCGTGCAGTCGGTGCTTCAGCCGGGAGGGGCTTTTAGGACACTCACTAGGCCTACTCAGTAGTCAGAATACGTCATTGATGTAGGCCTACGTGACATTGACCTCAATACAAATAACGCGACTTTTAGTTTCTTAAGTACCTACTGCTAGGTATGGGTGCAGTCGTCACCTTGCTCTTCAAGTAGATGCAGCATGGTATAGGTAAAGTTGCCCCTGCTCTTAACTGATTAAGAACCACACCGTGAAGGCGTATGTGCATGCGGAGGTATGACTTCAGCTACAGTCTCCGGTCGCTTTAACCCTGGAGAAAGAAGCCCACTGTACCCATTGCGTAGAAGGCAAGGTGGGTCCCAATGCCGGTCTGGACGCGGTGGTGAGGAGCTGCCCCCGCCGGGAATCCAGCTTCAATTTTCAGGTCGTCCAGACCGCAGCTTGGTCACTATACTGACTGAGCTACAAGCAGATATTTTCATCATTATTTCCTAAATAATAAATAAAGATTCGGCTAACGAAATGGAACAAGTACTATTCCAAATCTAATCTCCAGCGCTGACTCCCATATCACAGATATTTAAGGTATTAATTCTCCCCCCAAAATTTGATTAAGTATTATATTCAAAGAAGTTGTATCAACTTTAGAGATAGAGTCGAAAGAAGTATGGGAATGTTTTTATATGACGAATCAAAGTACGTAGAAGAAAACGACACTTGGCCATCTTAAGGTAATATATTTCCTGTTGTTAAGTTTATTTGCCGAAACATTTTTCTTTATAATTTGTTGGAAGCCCACTTTCCTAATACACTTCTTAAGTTACGTGTAGAGTATTCTATTTATATTACGCGTAGCACGTATGGAGGAAAGAAGAGGTGCTGGAGAAACCTCGGGTAAAGAGACAACTTGGAAGAACTTAGCGTAGATGGGAGGATAATATTAAAATGTATCTTCAAGAAATAGGATGGGTGCGGGGACTGAATTGATCTGGTTTAGGATAGGGACAGGTAGCAGACCCTTGTGAAAGCGGTGATGAACTTTCTGATTTCATAAAATGCCGGAAATTTCTTGACTGGCTGAGGAAATATTAGCTTTTCAAGAAGAACTATGTTCCATGGAGTTACTTATTTTATTTATGTCGTATATATATTTACATGTGGTAGTAATTATATGTTGTTACTAAATAATTATCCACATGTTTATTCCGAACCATTATGTGCCTGTCAGTTCGTTGGAAATTCAGAATTAATAGCATGAGTGTAAACTAAAAAAGGCATTAAAACTCCGAAGTTAAAAGCATTGTGATTACGTGGCCCATTTTAAACTCAGATGTTAATGCATTCTCACTACAAAGCCCCTTTAAAATTCGTAAAACTGAAAGCATTGACTACCCAACTCTTTTGAAACTTAAATTATAAGCATCCTGCCTGTAAACTCGTTAGCAATTTTGGAATTAAGAACTGCATGGTTGCATAGCTCATTTGAAACTCTGAGATTCAGAGCATTTTCACTAGACAATTCGTTTTAAATTTTGAAATTATAAATATTCTGACTATAAGGCTCGTGAGAAATTCTGGAATCAGACATATTATATTTGACAACGAAAGGCATTTGAAATTCTGAAATGCTAAACATTGAAAATAACTTTTAAGCCAGAAGGCTACTCTCTTTTGGAATGCAAAGCTTCAAAGAATTCTGCTACCTCCATCATCAGGGTAAGATCCTCTTAAACGTCGGAACAGTTCTGCGCGTCTGCACAGCGTGACATCCCAGAAGGAAGCAATCTTCGTAGCCACAGCTGTGAGAATTTCGAATTTCACTACAAATTTCTTTTGATGTTGGAAGCAGGGAAGACACGTCAAAATGGGAGTAATTAATTAGCCCAGTTTTCGAAGAACCACGAAGGAGACGCTCAGTAATATTCGAGCCGTTTGAGAAAACTTGTGGGATGCTTGTTATGATGACTATGTCATGACGAGAAAGAGGTCGCATATAAGAGTTTGGTGTGGCTGGTGACCGCCATTCAGTGAGTCTGTGGCCATGACCATGAGTGTTTCTACTGCAGTAAGAGTGATGGTGTGCTTCGCGGGTAAGCTACGGTGCAGGAATTTCAAATTTCTTTATCACAATGTTTCTCAACAGGTGCGTCGTGAAGTGAGTCCAGCTGTAACACGAGTGCTAGAAATATGACATATTATTATTATTATTATTATTATTATTATTATTATTATTATTATTATTAAGGCACAGCCGTTTAGCTGGTTTTCAAAGAGTGCGGGTTACTGGTCAAGCATTTCTTATTCTGCTAAAAACTTTCGAACTACACGCCATGTATTCAGCATTACTGCTTTCTGCATGAGAATATATTGACCAGGGCGAAGATTTAGAAGTTTCAGACTATTGTGTAATTTATTTGGGATAATACCTGTTGTGGATAATACTGATGGTATTATATAGACAGCGTTTTGTTACCATATTCTTGTTAGCTCTTCTTTTAAGTCTGCATATTTCTGGAGCTTCTTGGCGATGGTGCTGTAGAGGTTGTGACGACATCTAATAAATACACGTCTTTGATGGTTTTGTAAAGCATAAATATATCTGGACAATTCGATCAGTTGTTATGGACCTGTCATCGTATAGTTTATATGAATTTTCTAACACGATTATTATGCTATTATTATTATTATTATTATTATTATTATCGTCTTGTTAGCAAACTGCTGAGCTAAATGGCCAGTCTTCTCTTCCATACCAAGTCTAGGCCTGTTATGTAGCCCCTGGGTGTGACGCTAGATACCTCAATCTGGTTTCGAGATCAAGACTGAGTGAAGCTTTATCTTCATGCCCGTGTACACATCGCGGCCTGTTGCTTAGCATGCCCTGTGTACCTACTGCCATATTTTACATTTGATTTCATATTCTCTAGACAATTTCATTTTTATGACATTAGTTATGGAGATCTGGGATTCTCACGCACTGAATATTTATATTGCGGTCATCAGGACAGGTAGATAGGTACCAACGTTTCGGAGGAACCTTGTACCTCGTTAGGTGAGGCGGTAGGTTACCCGAGACTTTGGTACCTGCCTACGAAACTCTACAGTGTTACATTCCAGAGGGCCATAATCTTAATTCGTTGATACTAACACGTGGGGTATTATTCCGATATATGTATTAACATTTTGAAGCCTACCGGTTACTTGATGCACCAACAGGTTTAACATTCAAAAACTGTACATTCTGCCCACACTGTATTTATGTGTTGTGTATTTATCTCAGAACATGCAGCAACTTTTGACCTATATAAGATAAACTGATTGGTTTTTATAACCTGGATGAAAATGTTTATTGCGCGGTACGAACTGGGTCTTTAAATAAAACAGTTTACGTTTCGTCTGTAAAGGGCTAATGTTAGGATAACAGAAAACCAGTATATATATATTATATATTATATATATTATCAGGAGGGAGGACGTAAAGAGCAGCTAGGGACAACTGCACACCAAGGAACTTCATGATCTATGTCCTTCACCATATAGTAATAATAATATATTATAATAATAACCATGGCTCGACAGCCCTATATGGGCCTGGGCCTCCTCTTTCCGAGGTTACTTGGTCTTGCGCATTTGTGGCAGTGGGTGACCAGCCCACTGGCCACGCTGTTCAACTCAATCCTGATGTGACCGCCAGAGCCATCTGGCAGGCAGTCAGGAGACTTGGGTGAGAAATGGCCGCTGAATTTCGCTTACGTGCATTACTGGTTCTATTCATGCCCGTAAGGTTCTTTTACATACCGTAAATCTACGACATGGGACCGACGGCTTTACTTCCCCTCCGAAGGAAGTTGTGCTCCGGATTTTTATCACCCTTAAAAATCCATCGACCTCGGCCGGGATCGAACCCGCGAACCTCGGGTCCAGTGGCGAGAACGCTAACCATATAGTAGGAAAATCAAATCAAGGAGCATGAGACTGCAGAGAGGTCATTTTTCACGCTTCGGAGAGATGAGAAATATATAGACAAGTATGATCTGGAAACCTGAAGGGAAGGGATTTGTGTTTAGACAGAAATCTGTTCTGAAATACGGGGGCAACATTAAAATGAGCCTTGAAGAAGTAGGTTTTGAGGGTGTGGACTGGTTATTCTGGCTCAGGGGTCAGCAGCAAGAACATGTGGGAAAGATAAACAAACAACTAGACCCATAAAAATGGGGAATTTTTCTTTATACGCGCGACTAAGCGTCTGTAAAATGATTCAGTTGTCTGAACTTAATTAATTAGTTGCTGCTCTAGGTTAGTGATTTTTAGTCAAACACTTTTTGCCTAAGATAAATTAAGATCCGTAGAAGTGTTGTATATTTTGAGTATACAACATAGCAGAGGATTCGTTTAAAACTTGTGAGCTCGACAGATTACGCTGTTCAATCCTGTTTTCAAATTACATGAGAAAGTAGAAGTGACTGGGTGCTCTGAAAAGTGAGGCACAGTGTTTGTCATCGGGTAGAGAAATTTACGTGTTGTGTGTGGGCGATACTGCAAATAGCTACGTCTTGCAACAAATGAGAAGAATATGCGAAATACGGGTCTTGGAAACAGTGAGCAGTGACACTGAAAGTGCGTATTACATATTATTTACATGATTTCTTCTGAAATGTTTAATACACTCCACATTCGAAATTAACAGCCTAGCAGCATACAAAACAATTTTCTCGTTTGGCCTACAGCGTATTCTACCTCTGTTATGGGATTAAAGTTTTTATTCCACTAACCATTTACCATTAATTAATAAACGTGTACATTAATTGATGAGCAGAAAACAACTGTTTCCGAAATAGCAATAATTCACATCCTTCTGTTTCAAAAACACTTGATGAGGGATATAGGTACGAATTTTTGACATACACCAACA